>CM053506.1:19798316-19814433 GCA_028627145.1 Eidolon dupreanum
TTTTAAGAAATGATAGAGATCCCTTGTACACTTTGCTGAGTTTCCCCCAATGGTGATGTTTTGCAAAATTATACTGTAACAGTCAGGATGTTGACATTGATACTTGAGCAAGTTTTTTGTCTGTTGCATCTGGAATAGTATGACCTTATAAGATTATTAGGAGGAAGAAATGCATAAAAGTGCTCGATATATGCCAATATTGTTATAGTTTATTATTATTATATATCTGATTACCTCCAGTGAAGTACCTACTAAATGCTAGACCATATGCTGGACACTTAGATGTAGCTTGTTTAATCAGTCCCCTACTGGTAGGTATTATAAAACTACAGATTTTTCTTTTACAGTGCTGCAGGGGAAAGCCGTCTTCCATATATCTATGCATGCCTGTGATTCTTCTATAACACATTTCTAGAAGTGAACTGCTGGGTTAAAGATTATGCACATTTTAAACTTTGGTTAGATTCTCCCTATTGTCTTGTGGAAAGATGCTACCAATTCTCTCAAGACGTTAGCCATTTTACTTATCTCGGAACTTTACAGTGACCCTGGAAAGTAGCAATCATTTTTATTTTACAGAGAAGTAAACTAAGGCTTAGAAAAATAAACTTGCCTTCAGTCCACAGATATCAAGTGGCGGAAGTGTTCAAACCCAGGTCTGTCTTACTGTAAAGCCCAGGTGTTCTGTACAGGTGCCTTTTTCAAGCATTGAATAGAATGGTGGGCATGTAATTAGAGGCTTTCTAAATTGACAATGGTTCATTATGAGTGCTTATTTTACATCATTCATTTAGTAAATGTATATTGAACAACTACTTTGCCCACTACTGTTCCAGGAGCTAGGGGGTAAAGCAGTGAAGACAGAATCCTTTTCTAGTGGAGCTTAACATTTTAGTGGGGGAAGACATAAAGAAGAGCATTTAAAATAACTGGATTATAGCCTTCTCTGATTACTGCAGGCCAAGTTAGATGTTCTCATCTTTAACCATCCAATAGTGTATTACAAGTTAGTTAGGTTCCTGTCCCCACTCCTAGCCTGAGCTCTTAGGGCAAGATTCTCTTACCTTTGAATCTCCAGTTCCTGGTAGTGTGACTCACACATAGCAAATGCTCAATAAAAAATTTGAGTGCATTCAGAGCTGACTGAACAGCTATACCAAAACAACGATGTTTACTGACAGTGGTATTGGCTAATCTGAAATTGGTTCTAGAAGCAAGAATATTCTTTGTGCCTTGGAGTAGTGGTTCTCAGCCTAAGTTATGTTAACTTCAGAATTGCCTATAAAGCTTTAAAGGTAGAGGGATAAAATAAAAAAGAAACCAAGTGCTCTAGTTCTGCTTCTGAATTTCATGGGTGAACCCAGAGCAGATGGTTGGGTTTTTCCCAGCTCCTTTAGTGATTCTGATGTGCTTTCTTAGTTAAGAAGCACTGTCTCTGAGGGATGGTAATTGTTGGCCTCCTAGCAGTAATGGCAAATGATGGCTGTTATTTTCCTGCCCACATGGCAGTTCTAGTCAGAACTTTTTCAATTGCAAGGAATGGAGACTGCTGTAAACTCAAGGGATGTCAGGACACAGAATAACATTAATCCTAGCTGATCCAGTCTGACTTGGGTCAAGAGCACTTGTTCAAACAAAACTACCAACTTGGTCTAAGATTCAGTACAGGCTAATAAGTAAACTAACATCCAGCAGACTGTTGGTGACTTAAATTACCAAAGGTCTTCCTAGGGTTACTTCCTAGGGTAGATCAAATGAAAAAAACTAAACCTGAAAAGCAAGGTGCTTAAAGTACTTAAATTTTAGAATAAAAACCTTGATTTAGTGGAACTAACATCCTTCATTTGGGTTTCAGTGTTTAGTAGTATACCTTCAGGCAAGTTTCTACATCTTTCGTGGCCCGTTTCTTTTCTTGTAAATGGGATACCAGCCCTTTGAGAGCTTGTCAAGATTAAAGGTTTTGCCTGTAATATTACCTCACCCAATGGCTGGCACAGAGGAGCTTAAGAGCTTAATAGATGTCACTTCTTCCTAACAGAAGAGAAAGGCTTTATGGGTTTTCTCACATTCCATTCCAGTGACCAGAAAAGGTAAACGCAAGCTGTGCCCTTTCCCAATTTTGTTATAATGTAATTATATTCCTTTTCTCCTACATCAAGTCATGATATGAGGTTATGTGTAATTTTTGAGAATATTAGTAAGTTGACTGACAGGGTTAAAACTTTAGGGACCAAAAAGAAAGGTTTAAATCAAGGCTACAAGTTACTAATAGAAAGGGATTGGCTCTTTAAAAAAATCTGGTCAAGCCCATTACCTTACTCTAAAGAGGACATAATAGTTTCAGAATTTGATGTTCCAGTTAAGGGGTAACCAGCACCACTGAGCAAGAGCTGTAGAGAGGCAGTAGGAACAGAGAGCTCTCAGGCAGGAAGACCGGCCTACCTGACCCTCATCTCTTCAACCTGAGGAGGAAAATCTAGTGATATAAACACAAATTTGGACCAGGCTGTATAAGGTTGTGACTTGTTGTCATAAAGTTCTTAATCTGTCATACAAGAACTTGGGTAATGAGAGACATTTCAAGTTGAATGTTCAAGCTGATTTCCTCAGATGAGATATTACACATCAAACAGAAAATATTGCACATCACTCCTTTATTATACTGATCTGGAAAAAATATTTAGTAGTTATGCTCAAAATGTGTACTGGGCGCAAGTGGCAGGGCCAAGCAACTGGGTCATGATACAGAAATTAATGAAAAATACACTTGGATATGATCAAGAGACATTTCACTGCCATAAAACAATAAGGCAGGGGAGGGATTCTAAAACATAGCAGGATGAACTTCTACACCTTACAAGTCAAGGAGCTTAATCCCACACTGGTGTGAGGAATGGCTTATTCTGTAATGACCACATGTGGGAATATTTCAACTGCCATTAGAAATCTCAGAAAGGTTTTTTTTTGTATTCTCTCTCTATATATATATACTTTATTTTTTTTTTGTAAAAGTAAATGCAACACGTAAACATTCAGGATTGATCCCAATCTTCTGGAGCCAGCTCCTCTGGGGTCAGGGAGGAAATATTTTGTTTGAATCACCATGCATTCATCTTCCATTGGAATGACTAGAGCCCCCCAGTGACCAAATGACGGAATAGTACAAGACTGGCTCCTGGGAACACAAATAGGCTCTCTTGCCTCTCCTTATTGGTCACGTTTAGCATGATTCCTCCCTATCCACTACTCAAGCAGATCCTTAGTAATAAACAAAGCCGAGCAAAAATTGGAGTTACTACTTTTCAGCCCTCTTGGATAAGGTCTTCCCTCGCTTGGACTGAGGACCCATGCCCCAGGGGTGAGATTCTAACTAGACTGCATGAAGGGAGTGGGTGCAAAAGACAAAATGGCTAACATGAAACTGGGAGCCACTGGTCTCCATCTGCAGCTACAACTTAAGATGCCTACAGATGTGGTCAGTGTGACATGTGCAGAGGAGAGATACAGAGGAATGGGATGGGCAGGGAGGGTGTCCTTGGGAAAGTAGTCTGCCTGCTCGCCTTTACTTCTTAACCTTGCCCTGGGCAGCCACAGCCTCCATGGCTTTACGTACGGTCTCTTCATCTCCCAGGAACTGCATGGACTTGATGGGCTTCAAGTTCTTGTCCAATTCATAGACAATAGGAATACCAGTTGGCAGGTTCAGCTCCATGATAGCCTCTTCAGAGAGACCTGAAAATACCCATCATGATCAGCCAAGCAAGATAGGACTCCACACCACCCTTCCAGTTTACTATTTGTCTTCCAGGTGACAAACAGCTTTGGTAGGAATTAAATCAAAACACACCCACCCTTTCTAATATTTGTAATAATAGTAATGATCTGTGTCATGAATCAGGCACCCAAGGAATGCCCACAATACTTACTTCTCACTGAAAAGTAAGAAAAAAGTATGAGATGTGTACTGCAGATTATCTCTTCCAAGTGGGACCAGAAGCCCACAGCAAAGCAAGACTTACATCTCAAAAGTCCTATGTAGTCTATCCAGCCGGCCAAAAATCAGCATATCTGGGCCTCTCAGCCAAGTGAAACAATTTAAGATGCAAATTTGAGGTTAGTGTGTGAAGTTGTACCAGGTTGTGATTAAGGAGGATTTTTATCAGTAGTTTCAACTGGCAATCCTAGTCTAGAAGTGGGCATCCCAAACTTTAATGTGTATCAGAATCACCTGAGTTGATAGAGCTTCTAAATCAGGTCCGAAGTGGGACCTGAGGTTCTGCATATATAGCAAGCACCCAGGGTTATCGCCACCTCTGCTTCTGCAGAAGATACTGAGAAAAGTAGAGGGTTTGTTTCTACTAGGAATCAGCTTAGACTATCTCTAAAGCTATCAATATGTCCAGCCCTTTCTGGAAGGTCTCCTTCCTACTAAGTCCCTGATTAGTGGCATTTCTGGTTTATCCCTTGAGGGCCCCTCTGAAAAATGTACATACCCTCCAAGTGCTTGACAATGCCCCGAAGGCTATTGCCATGGGCTGCAATCAGTACCCTTTTCCCCTCCTTGATCTGGGGAACTATTTCTTCATTCCAAAAGGGCAGAGCTCTGGCAATAGTGTCCTTCAGACTCTCACAAGAGGGTAGCTGATCTTCAGTGAGATCTGCATACCTTCTATCCTAAACAACAAAACATCCAAGTTCATCAGTTATTAACAGTTGCATCTGTTTTTCCCTTTCATCCCCTCAGGAGTCAAAGTGATGGGTAATGCTCTCTTCCCTAGGCACAGAATGTAGCTGAGAGCTTGAGAAATGGGATAACTATTATCCTGCCCACCCATCCCTACCCCATCACCCACTACTGGAAAGATTAATAACAGTTCAAATGAACACATAACTTAGAAAAAGAGGAGGGGAAAGCAGGCTACAAGGCTCTTCCCAATTTACTTTATCTTGCAATTGGCTTAGGACAGCCCTAGGGCTACAGATGGGCTTTATAAACTATGACAGCAGAAATATAAAATAAAGGCCACATAAATTGTTTTTAGATAACATAAATGATCAACTAAATCTTTTCACAAGTGAAAGTCACTCCTTGGAGAAGAGGGGTTACAACTAACTAAATATCCTAAATTATAAATTCAGCAGGAGTAGGCAGACACTAATAAAAGCTAAAGAGTGAGGCCCAGATTCTAATCCCCTGGTCCTGGGTAAGCCAAACCTTAGTATGTCCTTACCTTACTGATGTTGCTGTAGAAGGGATGGTCGGGCTCCATCGGAGGTGGTGGGACATCATAGGAGCGCCTCCAGATCTTCACCTGGGCCTCGCCATGCTTGGCAGCAGTTTCTGCTTTATTAAGGCCAGTCAGACCCCCATAGTGCCGCTCATTGAGGCGCCAAGTCCTCACTACTGGCAGCCACATTTGGTCAATGGCATCCAGCACTGTCCAGAGGGTCCGAATTGCTCTCTTCTGCACTGAGGTGAAGCAGATGTCGAACTCATAGCCAGCATCTAGAAATTTTAAGTTCAAAGTGATAAGCTAATCAAGTCTACTCTAGAGCCAGAATTTTCTTATATATAAATCTCCTGTATAGGTAGTCCAAATGAAAATTATTTAGCTAAATATTTAATTTTGCAATGCAGGAAAAAGAATAATAATAGCTAATATTTATAAAGGGCTTACCATCTGTCAGGAACTGGACTAAGTACTTTGTATATGTTTTATTTAGTCTTCATAACAATCTCATAAGGTTACTATCCTTACAACCTATCCTACCAGATGAGAAAAGGACTAGAGAAGTTAGGCAAATTATGCAAGGTCACAGACAGCTATCACCTGAGAGAGATTAAAAGTCAGGTGTGTCTGACTCCAAAATCCAACTCTTATCCACCATCTCTAGCTACCTCCATATTTTCCTAAACCCTATGGATCCTGATGTTTGTATTTTAGCAAAACTGTCACCTTTTATTAATAATTACCAATATATTTCAGTCTTCTAACCTCTGGTCTATGGGAAGTGAGATTTTGAGCTCCCAACAATCAGGACATAGCAAGAACTCCTAGAGGATGCTGATAAAACTTCTGTTTATTACATGACATTATATTTTCACTATAGTGTGTAAAAATCACATCACAATCTCTTCATCCATAGTTCCTCTCTGCTATAGTAAAAGTACCGGCCTATTCCTAAGTCCTCTGGGAGGAATATGAATGCGTGTGTGTGTGTGTGTGTGTGTGTGTGCACGCGCGCACATGCTCATGCCTAGGCCAACTATTAAACCAAGTTTAGGAGAAGCCACTTTCTGGCAAAAGCCTATGCTATGTACTGTGTAATTCATTTATGAAAGAATCTCTCCTCTACACAGTAGTTATTGAGTGGTAGTCCAGAGTTGTGTTGGCCCAACCAGTAGGTTACAATGATTAATCTCCATGTTTCATGAAAGATTCTTCTCCCTCCCACTTTAAGGGGGAGATGGCCCTTATGTAGTGAGCCAGAAGAAACAGTTGTTTTCCTCCATGAGGCTACAAAGGCCTCTTTGAAATTCAGCACTTTTCTGAGTACTGCTTCATATTGACATTGCCAATAGTCATTAATAAAATGTGAAGTGAATTACCCTGCCAGTCATTCAGTAGAGAATGAAGCCTATATGAACTACACTGATGGGGGAAGGGAAGATTAATCACTAGGAAACCACCACCACCCACAAGGGAAAAGATGACGATCTCATCAGTAAGCCTCAGGACAAGTCCTAGTAGACTCAGTTACCATCTCCTCCCTAACCTAAAGGAAAGGAAAGATGCCTCAATAAAAGCCTGAGTCACTGGGAAGCAACTACCCATAGCTTGCACTAGCCTCAGCTCCCTTGCTGAGAAGCTACTGATTGTTTCACTGCAATTATTTCCACTTGCAAAAGAATACACAAATTGCATACACAAATATGTCCCCAAGGAGAAAAGCCAGTTCTCCTTAGGACTCTTAACAGAGAACTCTAAAGCCTCTTCCTTTAACTTGCCCATCAAACAAAATCTTAGTCTAGGAAACCGCCAGGGATGGGGCTGACACTGTGGTGTGGACTCCATCCTCCTCCCCCAGGAGTAAGATTGCATGGGGAAACTGAAATCTGATTCAAGAGTCTATAAACCCTACTGTTACTTAAAGCCCTGGTAAATTTAATAGATTTTGGGTCTTTTATATTATTAGATTATTCATAATGGTCCTCATCATTCAGTTTTCACTTTTAGTCTTTCATTTTTTAATATAATCATCTGTGATGCCCATAGTAGATATTAAGGTTTTAAGAAGGATTTTTAAAAACTAATGCTACCAACCTTTACTTAAGTGAAATAGGAGCTGTTATTTTAAAAGAATACAAGTTTGAAAAAAGTTACAATTTTTTTGTCCTGGGCTAATTATCTGCAAACCATCACAGTTCTTCCTGCTAGGCAGCAGGAGAGAAAATGGCCTCCTTTACCAGCACTTTCCCTTTCTTTGCTCTCCTAAATAGTATAAAGTTACACCATGCCATCCCAAAACATTCACACACTCTTGCAGCAAGATTACATGTGCCAGACTTTCCAAACCTTAGCTTCATTTCAAAAAGGTCTACAATGAAGGGAAGAAGATACAGAGAGCAACTTGGAGCCAAATACTTTTCCACATCAACCAGGCAGCAGTGACTCTTTTAAATGGCTGTTTCTTTGTCTAGAGGTTAGAAGGGAGCACAGGGCCAGATGTGCCCAAATCATCAGTGAAGGCACCTCCTCAGTTCAAAGATTCTTCAACTAGCTAGCAGCAGAGACTGCTCCTTTATTAGTACTTCAAAATCACAGAGACCTGTCTGCCACGCTGGGCGATCCTGCCTAGGCAAGCTTATCTCACTGCCACTTCCACCTTCACCCAGCGTCCTTGGCCAGCTGCCTACCAGTTCCTCACATATACCCTTTATGGACAAAGTGCTGGCCTACGAATAAGAAGATATGACCTTGCACAAGTCATCTTTACAATCCTTACTTTCCCAAATATAAAAGAGGGCCTGGGAGGGTTGAGAAGGAAGGGCATAAAATTTGTATACTTAAATCATTCATTCATTCATTCACTCAATTATTTTGCGGATGCATTTTGGGCACAGGAATTTGTGGAATGCTGCTGAGCAGCAAAGACCTACACAAACAAGCACGTGCATTTCTGGGTATCTTGACGCCTGCGGAGCCCGCGAGTGCCTCATCACTCCCCCCACAGCAGTGTGGCCTGCTGCTTCACTAGGACCCGCAGCAGTCTCTTGAGAAGGCTTAGTTACAGCTGCTGGAAGACACCGGGCATCATATCTAACAACCCGTTCCCGAGTTACAAAATGCTCAGACTAGAAATAGAGAGCATTTCGCAAAGCAGTGTCATGGACAGCGCAATGGGCTGCGAGGCGACCGCCGGGTCCACTTCCTGGCGCGGCCCCTCACTCTACTGGGTGACCTTGAGTAAGTCGATTCCCCATACTCGGCCCATTTTCTCAACTGCAAAATAAACTGCTGGTGAGATGAAGCTCAAGGTCTTGGCCCTCCCCCGGAGGGCGCAGAGGCGAGCGAGATGGCTCTGACCAAGCAGCGCCCGCCCGGCCCTTCGCACCCCCACCCACAGTCCGATCCGCTCCGCACCTCGCAGTGCCTGCCCGCCGCGCTTCGCCTCCTCATGCCCTGCTGGACTCAGGTCGGCGTCGTACCAGCCGCTGAAGCGGTTTTCCAGGTTCCACGCGCTCTCGCCGTGCCGGATCAGAACCAGCTTGTAGGCGGCCATGGCGGCAACTCCGAGTGCAGTGCAGACTGGGGATCGCCGAGATTCCGGAGTGGCAGTCCGGCCCCCAGCGCGCCTGCGCACTCGAGCCCCACCTCCAGGCTCCGACGCACATGCTCACCCTATACCTTTCCACACGCTAGGGGCCGCCTTCCGCTCGCCGGGTGTGCGCATGCGCTCCTGCCGGCGCTGCGACCTCCGCGAGGAGGGGGCGCGCTCCTGTACGCCAAGGCGCATGCGGCCTCCGCAGGCGGCGCAGTGTCTGCCGCGGCAGTCACGGAGCGCACGTAAGCGCTGAGGGCGGTGCGACCTTTGGGAGGCGGTGGGAGCTGTGTGCGGGTCCGAGTGTTCCAGAACCACCCTGTTCTCAAGGTATACCTGTCATTCACTAGCCATTCGTTGTAATAAAGTGGCCCTATCATCCCAATCCTGATGCCGCCCTGGCCCTCCCAAAGAAAGCTTAATCTTGGCTTTTCAGACTGAACTTTTTGTCCCTTTGCCGTAGTCCTAATCTGTGCTTCCAATTTAACTTCTGTCATATCCCTTTCTCCTCCCCCTGCATTCCACTTCTATTCAAGATTGCTATGCTCCTGTCCAGCCGGGGTCGCACATTTCTGCATTGAGTAGGCAGTGTGAGTAAGGAGAAATCTGAGTTCAAATATGTCTCTTTCTGGTTAGCTGTGCGACCTAGAATGAGTCACTCAACTTCTCATCCTCAGTTTCCCCATCTATAAACTGGGACAATAATGACATTTATATCCACCTAAAGCACTGCTGTGAGAAATTAAATATGCACTTGTGCTTTGCCCAGCAAATAGTCATAAATATAACAAGTATATTATTAACATTAATAAGTATCACTAGAAGTGTAATCAAGAAGGCAAAAACGATTTGATAAGGGGCACCATTTCAGAGAATGGGAGTCTGGGACTCCACAGACAGACTTCCCTTTCAGAATGCCTGGTAGGGATGAGTTACGCATTGGAGTTGGAACTAGGCAGATAACTAGGGTACTTTGGGCAGGAAACCAAGGGAATCTATGCTACCAGCCTTAGAAAAGGAGCTCAGGAAGCCTACTTAATCCTTTCCAACAACTCTGTCTCTGGAAGGAATCTCTCATCACCTTGGAATTCTGAGGAACTCTGATAACTATGCACCTCACTTTCAGTATATCTACCTCAGATCATCAGGGGGATTTTTTTTTAAATGTATGCATCAGATCTACTCAACTAGAAACTCCTTGAGGGTGGGCACCACATCTTAACTATTTTAATCCCCTATGCACACATGCACTTAGCATGATGCCTTTACCCTTGATAAACTCCCTCAGTTTTCCCGAGTGTCCCAACTGGAACAGACCTTGAAAATTCTCCACTGCAAGTCCGCATCTTCGGTCACCCCCAATTCTCATGTAACAGATGAGGAAAATGAGGCAAACCATTCAAAAGAACAGGAGATAAGCAGGGGACCACATTCATTAGTGAGAAGTCAGTTGATCCATGGAGAAGGGTCCCAAAGTTGGGGCTTGCTATGTAGGAAGAAAGGCGGGAGCCCAGGGAAATACAGAGAGGTGGGGGACAGGAAGGACCATTGTGAAGACCGTTGAGGCTTTGCAGCTGGAAAACAGAATTCTTGAGCAGAGATTGGGGTCTATTCCACATCTATCACAGCATCACAAATCTGAGAAGAAGCTTAGAGCCTATCAAGCCAAGGTGATTTGTCAAATGTCAGTAAGAGTAAAGATAAACCAGTGTGTTTTGCCTGCCACTACTTTTTCTTTTTAAAATCTTGTTATCTCTGTTGAACACAAAATACACAGACGTTTGTCAAGAACTGATTCCTGGGCCCTTCTAAAGAACTGGGCAGATGCAGGATGCACTCAAAGTCCAAGAACAAAGCAGATGTGAGGGGCTCTGATCACAGAACAGCCTTAAAGACCCACTGCATAGCTCCTAACCAGGCCACTGCCCTCCCTTCTCTGCCCTACAGGGAGAAACTGTAGCCAGTAAGTCTTTCTGCAGGGAGTATGGGCGTGGGCATCTGTGCTCCAGATCCTTTTTAGCTCTCATCTCCTGGGCCAGAGGTATTCATCAGTGGTGAGCCCTCATCTCTGCCTGGGTCCTCCAGTCAGCTTCTAAACCCTTTCTTATGGCAGACAGCCTCCCTTCTAGCACAGTGCTTTAATTCCTCAGGTCTAAGGGAAATTCTAATTCTAATGTCTCAGGACTCTAATAGCTTTCAAACAGCCAGCTCGTTGGTTGAGCAATTACAAGAACTCAGAATTATCAGCGGTCTCACGCCTATCACCCTCCACTGTCCCTTAAAACAATAAAGGCCTTTGTCAGCCTCCCCGTCCCTTTTTTTTCCTTACAGAAGAGTATCTCCCTTATCAATTACAGATCATTCAGTGAAGGACTCAACTTAGAATCGTAGTGGGGCAAATCAAGTCTTCTGCTGAGCAGGAGGGGTGGCTGCTGCTCAGCGCACAGTATTCCCTGTCAGGACACCACCTATCTTTATTTGTTAAATGTCTTGCAAACTCATCACCTGATGTTCCGATCTCCCAGTTCTGCTGGTGTCTGAGTGTGGTGGCTGAAAAATGACTGCTTGAAATTTATTACTTGCAGGAAATTACTGCCTGGCTATTGCCCATGGGAACATGGCTATCACCATAGGAACATAGGCTATTGCCCATAGTAACATAACATTCTAAACAAGCTTTCTCCTTCTGTAACCCCGCTTACGCACCTGAACTGTGAGTTGACAGGTAGTGAATAGAAGAAAAATAGACCTTTGTGTTTAGACAGAATGAAGAATGGAATTTTGGGCTTAAAAACCATGTACCTCTACATTTCGGGGCTCCTTAATTTGGGGTCTGCGTACCCCCGGCAGACCCAGCTGGCTGAATAAAGAGTGTGATTCTTATAACTCACTGAGTTCTGGTGGTCCATGTGTCTTTCGGGGGCTAGCGGCTACAAAATGAGGAGGAGGGGGTTTCTGCCTTGGCGAGGGAGTGAGCCCAGATGATGGTGGCTAAGGCCTAAAGACTCTGAGGAAAGGAAGCAATGTTTCAAGGAGGGGCAAAACACATGCTCCAGCTCTTTCCAGTTATTATCTGAAGATAAACAGAGCTGGAACTGGTACTGCCAGAAAAGTAAGAGGAGAGTTCGGCTACAGGCTTGTGGTTTCCTAGGATCCCCCTGACAGCACCCTCTCTGCTCCCCCAAATCCAGCTTCAGACTTGAGTGTCCAGCCCAGCCATAGTACAGGAGCTTCTCTCTGGACTAAGGAACTCTTTCGGTCTCTGAAAAAAAAAACATCAGATATGCTCCCAGCCCTCTGCCTCCAGGCCTTGCATGTGATAACTATGATGATAAAAATGCTTGAAGCCGAGAAATAAGCCAAGCTTTTTGACCCTTCTACTTTTCTTTATATATAATTATTTTCCTAGCCTCTATATTTTTAAAATTTAATTCTAAGTACAAAACAGGCAGATACTTTGTTATTTAGGAATTATTTATACTATGTTTAGGGAATGACTGGGAGATTCACAGTGTGTTAGCTCTGAGAAGCAGTTGACAGGATTTGCAGGAAATGTATTCAGGGAAATGCCTTAGACAGGAAATGGAGAGAAAATAAGACGAGACTGGTAGAGTATATGTGAAGGATGGAGGGAAGGAAGGATGGGCAGGTGTAAGCATCTTAGACTGTAGTGCATTTCTAAGGGAAATTCAGCAAGGCTGTCAGGGAATCTTTGAGCCAAAATCACCCCTCAGAGGAGTCCCTCATCTTTCAGGACCAGGCCTTTGTATCCTTGACACAGGGCTACCAAGTCATGGCTGAATTGCCAATGGGTAGCGTGACCTCTGTCTAAATGCGATGAGGGATTTCAGAGTGACACAGTGGGGTCCTTCAGTCAATCAGCTTTATGAGACCTTTGAGACATATTCTCATGGCTCCCACAAGTACGTTCTATAAATTTGTCAGAATGTTTTTAGGTCAGTCCTACCTACTCATTGACTGAAGAAAGTTACTACAGAAACCTGTCAGCCAAGGGCAAGGTGACCAGGTTTCCAATATGCCTGTTAAGGATTTTTCCAGGGGTCAAGCAGGGGTGCTGGTGGCTGTTATATTTCTGACTGCAGTGGAGGAAAATGCTTGTTTCCCAGAGGTGACAAATGGGAGCCAGATCAGTGCTGTCCAGCCTCAGAAACATGGACAAAGAAAGAACAATCATCAGGAACACTCATGAGTTCCTTAAATGGCTAAACATGGAATTACCATATGATGTAGCCATTCCACTCCTGAGTGAGTGTATACTCAAGAGAAATGGAAGCATATGTCCACACAAAAACTTGTACACCAATGTTTATAGAAGCATTATTCATAATAGCCGAAAGATGGAAACAGCCCAAATGTCCATCAAGTGATGAATGTATAGACAAAATGTGGTATCTCCACACAACAGGATATTATTCAGCCATAAAAAAGAATGAAGTACTGATATATGCTACATAGATGAACCTTGAAAATATCATGCTCAGTATAACAAGTCAGACAAAAAAGAAGTCAGACAGAGGCATTCTTATCTCCCCCCAAAAGGTGACACACTGTATGATTTCCTTTTTATAAAATGTCCAGAATAAGTAAATATAGAGAGACTGAAAGTAGATTAGTGGTTGCCTAGTGCTGGAGTGTTGGGGAGTGATAAATAAGAAATGTGGTGCTTCTCTGTGAGGTGGTGAAATGTTCTAAAACTAACTGTAGCGATGGTTGCACATACTTGTGACTATACTAAAAATCATTAAATTGCATACTTTAAATGGGTGAAGTGGATGGTATTTGAATTATATCTCAATATAGCTGTTTTTTTAAAAAGTTTCAAAAATTATTTTTCAAAAAAAAAAAGAAAAAGAAAAAACAACCAACCATATGAACCTAGCCACCAAAGGCCATTGCTCAATGGTAGGGAAGTAGGCGTAGGTGGAGAACTCAGCGGACTCTAAAATGACTGCTCTGTTGCAAAACAGAAGCTTGCTTTTAGTGCTAGCCCTGATGCAGCTCCCAGTCAGCTCCAGTGGGGATTCTCAGGGGTGTGGTTGCGTAAGCACACATGGTTCTTGCTGAGCCAATGGAGGGACATGAAAGAGGGATGAAGGAACCAACTCTAACATGGAATCCTGATGCCGGAAATGCATTCTTACTCCACAATTAAAGCTTACTCCAAATTTAATGCACTCTTACTCCAAAATTAAACCTTTAGTAAGAAGGAAGAGAGAAAGAACCATACCCAAGGAAAGACTGTCCTATTGCCATGGCAACAAGTAACCTCCTCACACACATGGTTTTAAACCATTTAATCTATGACAGCTCATCTCAGTTTAACTGACCAACCACAGGCCTCAATGGGCATGCTTCTGTAAGCCAGTCAATCAGCAACAGCCACACTCTGGTTCACCAACCAAACCCTAACCTGAACTTCACATCTCCCAGCACCTTATAGATCATTTTCCTGCTCCACTCAAAAAGATTGTACCTAAGCGACATTGCTCCGCCTTCCTTAAGTAATAGATTCAACTTTTTGTTTCAGATATTGAGAGGTGATCTTTTCTTTAGACACACTCAGAGTCTAGAATAGTGCCTTCCTGGAAATAATTTATTCTCACTTCTAGGACTATTGCTAGCTTCTACGATGTGACTGGTGAATTAGAAAAAGGCCAAACTTTCTTCTAAACAAGGCCCCAGTGAGGACTAGATTTCATTTAGCCAAATTCAACCAAAATTACTAATCTCTGACCATTCAAGTATAAGTGGAATTGGCCTAAGGGAGATGATTTGGCCAGGAGATGAGGCCTTTTGGCTCTTCCTCCCTTCCTTCTTACTGAGTCTGGGTTCTGAATATGATGGTTGGAGCTCCTGCAGCCCTTCTTTAGAGCATGAAATGACAGTGAGGATGGAAGTCACACATCATGGAGGGTGGAGCAGAAAAGTAGAAGAAGCCCAGGATCCTGAAGACTCTGTGGAGCCACCATGCCGACTTGGACTTCACACCTACCTCCTTATTTCCTGGATGTGAAAGAATTAACCTTGTGTTTTTAAGCCACTGTAGCCAGGTCTCTGTTACAATAGCTGAACATGGTTTCTTACCGATACAGAGGGATTTGAAGTGGCAAGTGGGGAAAGGTTTACTTTTGGAGTAAGAATGAATTTGGGGGCATCAAGATTCCAGGTTAGAGTCATGATCATGCTGTCTCTCTTCACCCAGACTCTTTTCTGCTAGTCATGGATACTGTGGGAAAAAAGGGTGGACTCCTTCTTGAGGACAGTCCCTGTCTTTGAACAGGAGTACATCTCCCATGCCCGGATTCTGGTCCTTTCCACACTGGAAAGGAAACATGCTTCCCCTTTAGCACACCAGGCCATTTGCTCATTCTCCTAGACTTACTCCAGGAAGCCAGCTCTTCTTGCTAAAAGTTCTTAGCCAAATAGAATAGTAATGACCCAGAAACCAAAGGATACTCGGTCTTTCTGCAGCAGTGATGTGCCAGGCACAGCGCTAAGCATTCTGTCTGCATTAACTATTTTTAGCCTCAGTACAGCAGCCCCATTTTTAAATGAGTAAACTGTGGCTTAGAAAGTTTAGCCCCCTGCCCCTAGTTACATCTAGGATGTGGCTCCAAATGCAGGCTTGCCTAAGTCCAAAGTCAGGGCTTTAACACAGCTCTAGAAGTTAGGGAAACCCTCCAGAGCAGCTGCAGCTCCACGCCTTGGTCATGACAGGCTGCCCAGGTTGATAAAGACCTTCTCCCTTCCCCAGAACTTGGGCCCTAAGTTAAGCACCCAGACCATCCGCTTCCTTTTTGTTTGGGCAATAGGCTAGGCCTCCACTTCCCTTTCCTCCTCCCCAGTGTCATAACAGATTACAGCTCTGCTGACCTAAAAATGGCTTTCCTGTTCCCCTTGGGTTCAGTGCTTTGGATGCAGCACCCCTATTCCTTCCACATGGGTCTCACAGATGATTTTAAGAGTAGTGGCTACAAATGGGTCTCCTGAGCTAAGAGTTGGATGTCCCAGCTCCTGCCCATCGACCAACTGTGTGACTTTAGGGGTATCACTGAACTCCCGGGAATCATGTTTCCCCATCTGTGAAATGAGGACAACTGCTTTATCCTCCATACGTAGATAATGGGTGGGAAGGTGTTTTAGATAATAATTAGCTCACATTTATTGCCTGTTCACTGTGTGCCAGGGAGTGTGCTGAGCACTTTATATGTATTGTCTTATTTAGTTCTCATAAACTCTATGAGTAATCTTTCTTTCATTTTTTTTTTTTTTT
>CM053506.1:19814933-19855435 GCA_028627145.1 Eidolon dupreanum
GGCTGCTATAACAAAAAGCACAGGCTGGGTAGCTTATGTGTGTTTTACATGCTGTTGAGTTGGCTCTGACTTTGACTCATGGTGACCCTATGAATGAGTGATGTCCATAAAATCATGTCCTCAGCAGCCCTGCTCAGCTCCTGCACATGACTTTTTCCTATGGAGTCAATCTATCTCATATTTGGTCTTTTTTTTCCTGCTGACTTCTATGTTTTTCAGCATTATTTTCCAAAGAACCCTGCCTTCTCAGGACGTACCTGAAGTAGGGTAGCTTCAGTTTTGCCATTTTTGTAGCTTATAAATAACAGAAAGTTATTTCTTTCAGTTCCAGAGACTGGAAGTCTGCAATCGGGGTGCCAGTATTGCTGGATAAGGGCCCGCTTCCTGGTTCATAGCCGGTGCCTTTTCACTGTGTCTTCTTCACCTGGTTGAAGGGGCTAGGAATCTCTCTGGGCTCTCTTTTATAAGGCACCAGTTCCATTTATGAGGGCCCCACCTTCAAGACTTAAGCACTTCCCAAAGACTCCCCCAATACTTTCATCTTTGGGAGTCAGAATTTCAATACACGAATTTTGGGGGGACACATTAGATCACATAGTAAGGTGGAAAACTCACACTGTATCAAATGAAAGAAGCGGATGCAAAAATTTTGTCGACTTCTAGTTCATTTAAAAGTTTGACTTATCGAAGTGTCTTATCAATAAGAGCTTTAAAAATGTAAAAATTAATGTTTAAAGCCTAATCAGCTCAAACTCACCAGGATCAAGCCTTAGTCTGACAAAATCAGATTTATTGATTTGAAGTGAGGAAGGAAAACGTCTTTTGTAAGGTTTTGGGTTCCGTGGCAGGAAATTGGGAATCAGCTCTGGTTTGGTTGCTGGTTCTCAACTGAAATTAGACGAGATTAACAAGAGGGAACTGAGTGCTGTCATGAGGAAGGGATCTTGAGCCTGGAGGAAAGGTAAAACCGGATGTTGACTGTTTTGCCACGGTAACGGACGCGAATCCGGAAGTGGCGCCAGAGGAAAAGGAAGTGAAGAGGACTGCGGACCCACGTGGGTTCTGCGCGTGTTTCTGCGTCCCTGGAAGCCGGTCCTTTAAGCTTAGTCGGCATGGGTCGCTCAGGGAAGTTGCCTTCTGGTGTCTCTGCCAAGTTGAAACGCTGGAAGAAAGGCCATAGCAGCGACAGCAACCCCGCCATCTGCCGCCACCGCCAGGCTGCCCGCAGCCGCTTCTTCAGCCGGCCCTCAGGTAGTAGGATCGAAACCCGGGCACGGTCTGCGGTGGGGTTCTGGGCGTGCCTGGTACTGTATGGGTCTGGGCCTCTGTGGCCCAGACATCGGACCATTCATCTCTTGGGGAATGTCTGATCTGGAGCTGTCGTAAAGGCCCACCCTCCCCATTTAACAAATACGGAACCTGAGTCCACAGTAGGAAATGACCACAGGTGTAAGAGTTGGGACTCATGGCTATAAGTAACCTGGTGGCTTTCAAAGAGCTTTCGCCTTCATTTATTTCCCATATTCCCTGAGTGCAGCGCCCAGTCAACTCTCACTGGCACTTATGCCATTAGGACAGGGAAGCAGAAAATTTTACTTGGAGGGTTCCATTTCTGGGCTGATGAGGCAGACCGTCTTCAGAATTCAGCCTCTCAGGTTGGAGGCCTGGACTCTGCCGGTTCGTTTCGTAGGGGTGGTTCTTTTTTGGCCAAAAGGAGGTTTGGGTAGATGTGTGTGTGTGTGTGTGTGTGTGTGTGTGTGTGTGTGTGTGTGTGTGTGTTTGTGTCGGGGGGTGGCTTACCTTGTGCTCGGGTTTTCAGGAAAGAGCGACCTAACAGTTGATGCTGTAAAGTTGCATAATGAGTTGCAGTCAGGGTCCCTGCACCTGGGCAAAAGTGAAGCCTCTGAAATGGCTGTGGAAGAAGAGGAGGCGCCGGCTCTCACGGAGAAGTCCTCGGCCACCTTCCTGAGTGGCCTCTCCGACTGCACCAATGTCACCTTTAGCAAAGTGCAGCGCTTCTGGGATTCCAACTCTGCTGCCCATAAAGAGGTAGGGGGAGAGTCAGGATGGCATGTGATAGTGCAGAGGGGCCAGACGCATGCTTTTTATTCCAACACGGGCTTTGCTGTTTGGTGACAGCAGCTGGCATTTCTGTATCCGGCGTCACCTCTCCTACTCTTTGTGTCTCCTACTTATTACTTCTCCTAGGGTAGGTTCCACTTTCTGCTTTTTCTGACATTTCTCTTGCTCAGGTGTAAAATTCTTGGGGGTAGAAATGTTTTCCAAACATTTCTCTTTTGAACTGTACCTAGCCCAGGACTTTTTACATAGAATATTTTCAAGAAAGACTTGTTGAGTAAATTAATGCTGAGTAACAGTGGTTAGAAATGTTTTATCTAACAACTAAATTTACTTTTTTTAGTTTATGTTTTTAAATTATGTATATTTATATTTTTTCATTTAAATGAAAAATGTCAAAATTATACATGGTACCAAAGTGATGTAAGTAGAAGAACGTGAAAATTTTCTCCCAACTTAACTCCTTCATGATAGCTACTGTTAATGGGTCATTGTGTATCTACCTTCTGTCCCAAAAGAAATATAATGTAAGCCACATATATAACTTTAAATCTTCTAATGGCCACGTTAAAAAAAAAAAGTAAAAAGCAGGTGAAATTAATCTTACTAATATATTTAATTTAACCCAGTGTGTCCAAAAATTATCATTTCAACATATAATCAATATAAAAAATAATGAGATGTTTTACATTATTTTTATCGTACTAAGGCTTCAAAATCTTGTCCATATTTTACCCTTAACATCTCCATTTGGATGCTAAAGCTTCACTGAAAATATTTTATTTGTATTTAGAGTTCATAAAACTTAAAGTTGGAAAAGTAGATTCATATACCTAAATTGTTCTAAATCTGTTTTCCAATAATTTGCTTAAGTATTTGTTTTTAAGCTTAATTAATTAAAAATTTTAAAGATTCAGTACCAAGAAGGGGGGCAAAGGGTAAAAGGGGTCAAATATGTGGTGACAGAAAGAAATCTAACTATGGGAGGTGAACAGACAGTGTAAAGATATATATATGCCTTACTGTTAAAGTGTACAGCTGAAACTTATTGGATTTCGTTAACCAGTGTCACCATAAAAAAATAAATTTAAAAAAATTTTTAAAAATAATAAAAAAATAAAGATTCAGTACTTCAGTCACACTAGTCATATTTTAAGCGCTCACTAGCCTTTTGTCAACATTATTGCTCTAGTCTTTTTTGTATATTTTATATACATTTTGTTTGTTTACTGAAACATGATTGATTTTAAATATTATTTATATTTTTATATACAGTGTTCTGCAACTTTTTCCCCACTGAACAGCGTTTATATGTTAACATACATAGTTATTCCTTATTCTTTTCTATAGTTACATAACATTTGAATCTGTCATTAATAATATTATAATAATATTGTAATATTAATCCCCTATTGATGGTTGCTTGGTTGTTCCAGTTTGTTGCTGCAGCGAACACACTTGTGCATAAATGCTTGCACATTTGTGTAGAGATTTCTGTAAGAGGTAGCGTCCTAGAGGTGGAATTTTGACAAATATCTTCTGAATTTCCTATGTTGTGGGCCCTGTGGTGTTTCCTTCTTTTGAACACTGCTTATCTTGTCTATCTGTGAGCTATGAGGAGACTAATTTGTCAAGGAGCAAAGAAAAGAGTTACCCTGGGGTCAAGTTAAATCGAAAATAGATGTCATAGGTGCCTTCTCCCTCATGTACAGATCTGTGCTGTTTTGGCTGCTGTCACTGAGGTGATTCGCTCCCAGGGAGGGAAGGAGACGGAGACTGAGTACTTTGCAGCACTGGTGAGTGGATGTGACTAGGGGGTGGGTGTTCAGAGTAGCAGGTTATTCAGGCTATAGAAAGAAGATGGGTGTCCCTGGCATGTGGGGAGAGAAGGACAACCTTGAACAGGTGAAAGTGCTTCTGTCATTTCCCAGTAGCTTGGTAAGGCTGGTGGTGTTTGCTGCATTATTTGTGTAAAACAAAAATCCACTACTCTAGGTTTTTTTCCCTTGATCTGTGAAGCTGAGTAAAACCCAAGGGGTCCTTTAGAAAAATAGTTTTCAAAATGTGGTTTGGGGGTCCCCAAGACCTTTTGGGGAGTTGGCTAGGTCAAAATTATTTCCATGTTAGTACTCGAACATCATTTACCTCTTTGACTCTCACTCTCTCAGGAGTGTACCTTGGAGTTTTCTGGAAGTTATGTGATGTCTGATGACATTATTTTGATAGCTAATGGAATTCAGCTTGCATATTCTTGTGTTTGAAAATTTTCTTACTTTTAATTTGTAATATGGTAAATATCAGTAGGTGTAACCTACAAAAACAAAAAGTCTTTGGGGAATCCTCAATAATTTTTAAGGGTTTAAAGTTTGAGAATCACTACTATAGAATAGGGTTGGCAAACTACTGCCCAAAAGCATAATCTGAAAACAAAACAAAACAAAGACATATCTGACCCATGGCCTGTTTTTGTACAGCCTGAGAGCTAAGAGTGGTTTTTACATTTTTAAAGGATTGTTAAAACAACTCAAAGAAGAATATGTAGCAGAGACTATATGTGGCCTACAAAGCCTAAAATATTTATCATCTATCTCTTTACAATAAAAATTTACTTATCTGCTCTAGAATAATAAAATAGCAATACAGGGTTTTTATCATGTGCCAGGCAGTATTCTAATTGCTTCATGTACATTAGTTCAATTAAACCTCACAGCTTATAGGTAGGAACTATTATTCTTATTTTATAAATGAGGAAACTGAGTTACAGAAAGGTTAAGTTGCTAACTCAAAGTCACACAGTGGCAAAGCTGGGATTTGAATTTTGATACCAAGCTTCTTGGTCATAACCATTTTGCTGGGCACATGAGGTGCCCAGTGTGACACATTTCCTGTTCACACTTGGTGATCTGGCCCTCAGATGACAACCATGGAAGCAGTGGAGTCCCCAGAGTCCCTGGCTGCTATTGCTTACCTGCTGAACCTTGTCCTGAAGCGGTGAGTCCTAGCTCCTGTCTGAACCCCAAGGCACTTTGTGGAGATGAGAAGAGGGTGTGGATGGGAGGAGGATCGGGGAATCGTTTAAAAGAATGAAAAGATACTGGAGTATCTGGTGATATTCTATAACATCAGGGTCCAGGGGTGGCTTGGGATGTTGTAGACAGAATGAGTGCTGGTGCCTGAAAAGGAGGCAGCCCTGGTACAGTCACTGGAGCTGGATGGATGGGGCGGAATGTTGGTGCTAGGATATCTGGGGGCCTGCAGCCAGGGGAAAGGTGGAGAGAGGATTGGGGTGAGTTTTAAAGGCCTGTCTTGGATAGTATAGAGAAGGGGTAGTGGAGAAGGTAAAGGAAGTAGGGAGCTCAGGTGCCATGTAGTGCTCTTTGACCAAGTGTCAGGAAAGGTGAGCTCCTGTCCTGACTTGCTCACTCTCTAGACCAGCACTTCCTCCCTCTGTCCAGCGTCCTCCAGATCAGGGCGGGGGCTACCCCGGCTGCTCTCAGAGGCCCCTCTAGGGTTCTGACTTTCTCTGTTCTCTCCCCACAGAGTGCCCAGCCCTGTGCTCATTAAGAAGTTCTCTGATACCTCTAAAGCCTTCATGGATATCATGTCAGCCCAAGCCAGCAGTGGCTCCACCTCTGCCCTCCGATGGGTTAGTGGTTGGGTTTCAGTTTCCCCTCTACCATCTCCCAGGGCCCATCTGATTAGGCTAAAGCTTGGTTGCTCCCTAGGAGGGGTGTGGACACTCCATCACTCACTTGGGATTTTCTAGGGTCGTGGACGTGGGCTTTATTCCTACCTGGCTGAAGTGGGTGGAGCTGAGAGACTGACTTTTCTCTTCAAGGTCCTCTCGTGCATGGCCACCCTTCTACGGAAGCAGGACCTGGATGCCTGGGGCTACCCTGTGACCCTGCAGGTGTACCATGGACTGCTTAGTTTCACTGTGCACGCCAAACCCAAGGTGAGGCTACTGAGCCCCCAAAATACAGGAGGGAGCCAAGCCACTCCAGGAGTCGGGGCTGGGCTGGCCAGACTGAGTGGGATCAGAGAGCTTACCTAGAGTCCAGCTCTTACCCTGAGGTTCTGCTTCCTGCTTCTGAGGACCCATCTGTTTAGCTCCAGAAGGCAAGGGGCAGCTCCTCCTCCTACTTGGGGGATGTCAGGCCCTTCTAGGCAGTGACATGTTAGTTGCAGTAGCAGGAGTGAGGCTAGAGCAGGGCGTTGGAGTCACATAGAACTGAGTTGGATACTGGACTCCAGTTTTGCCATGACCTTAGGCAAGGTACTTAATCTCTGAGTCTCAGTTACGCAGTTGTGAAATAGGGATAATAAGACAAACTTTGCTTTGAAGGTGTGGGAAAACTCTGGCGTTCCTCATAGGCCTGGTGCAGCTCCTGCTTATAGCAGGTGCTCAGTAAGTGGTGGTTGGCCACTCTATTTCCTCCAGAAATTTAGGGCAGGGAGCATGTAATAATAATAACAGTCTTAGTAACCACTCCTGTGTTGAGCACTGGGTCTCCACGTGGTCTTTCCTTACTTTCTTTGGGTCTCTGCTGAAATGTCACTTTAATGAAGTGACACTTTTCTGACCACCATATAAAAAGTAACAGCCCCTGCTTTATTGTCTGCAGAGTACTTTTATCGTCTGGTATACAGTTGTTTATTTTCTGACTTCTAAGTAGAACATAAGTTGTTTGCACTGTTCACTTCCACACCGCCAACACCAAGAACAGTGACAGCTTGGTGAACATTCAGTGTTGCTGACAGCAAATGAGTGAATGAATCCTTGTTGTAAAGATGAGGACACAGACGCTCAGAGATTAAGTTGCTTGGCTTGCTTAGGGCCGTTTGGTGGGCTAAGAGGAGAGTGGGGATTGGAGCTGAGGTTTGTCTCACTCCACAGCTTGGGCATCTACATGCGAAGCCTTGGGCATATCATCGGGAGGTGGGCAGTCACTTATCGTTGGCGGATGGTTGTGCAGACCACCCTAGCTGCCGGTTAGATGTTAACCTGGACCTGACCCCTTTCCTTGGCCCTCAGATCCGGAAGGCTGCCCAACATGGAGTGTGTTCAGTCCTCAAGGGCAGTGAATTCATGTTTGGTGAGAAGGCCCCTGCCCATCATCCTGCTGCCATTTCCACTGCCAAGTTCTGCATCCAGGAAATTGAGAAGTCTGGAGGTGGGAGCCAGGCTGTGGGCAGGGTGGGTGGGGGCTGGGGCCGGCTGGGGAGGACAGGGCCTACTGAAGAGAGTTGGCTGGAGTCTCAGCTCCTCTTTTTCTGCCAGGCTCCAAGGAGGCCACCACCACACTGCACATGCTGACACTGCTGAAGGACCTGCTGCCCTGCTTCCCAGAAGGCCTGGTGAAGAGCTGCAGTGAGACTCTCCTCAGGGTCATGACCTTGAACCATGTGGTGAGCTCAGGCCACAAGAGCCATTGGGTGGGGGCACGCCAAGGGAGGTGAGTGCATAGCTGCAGACCCCAGGCCCCTCAAGGTTGGGAGGGGCATGGCTGTGTGCTCAGAGAACTCCCTGATCAGTCCAGAAGTAAGGCCTGGCAGCTCATTCCTGGTGTCAGAAAGACTGAGCTGTCTTCAGGGTCCTGGTCCAGTTGGGAGCTGGCCTCAGAGATCAGGGCAGAGCAGGGTAGAGCCATGATGGGGCTGGTAAAACATGTCCTTTCCCTACCTCAAGCCCTACTTCATTTTTCTTCTTCCTCCTCCCTTCTTTTGTCCCTTCCTTCCTCCTTCTCTCCCTCCTTTCCTTCCTTCTTTTTTTTTCTTTTGCTTACTAACAAATCAGTAAGTGGCTTTAAAGATACATAAAAACTGTCCCCTGCATTTCTGTCATTCTAGCACAATTAATCCTTTTATATTCTCTTGTAGTGTTAGTTCACACACATATTTTAAAGTATTATATAAGTAAGATGATCATTGTTTAAAAGGAAAAAACCATTTAAAACAACTTGCTGTGTATCCTTTCAGACATTTTCTCTTTGGGTAAACATACATAAAAACATGTGAAAATACAACTCTAATTATAGTATACAATCTATTTATATCTTTCTTAGCCCATTATATTAAAAACATCTTGTTCATGTTTTTCCATTGTCTTTGTTTAAATCATGTAAATTTTTTTTATGACTGCCATGACTTGCTAAAGCGACAGTTCTTTGAGTGTCCAGGTATGGGGGGCATGCTTGAAGTTTAGGGGGCCCGAGACTCCCGCCAGCCCACTGACTGGAGTAGGAGGTTGAGGAGCACAAGGCAGCTGTGGGCTTTGTAGTTCCCCCACTAAGCTTATGTCTTCTCTCCAGCTGGTGACAGCCTGTGCCATGCAGGCCTTTCACAGCCTCTTCCATGCCAAGCCTGGCTCGGGTACCCTGCCTGCAGAGCTCAATGCCCAGATCATCACGGTGAGGCCTGGTGGTGGAAGTTGGGAGGGGCATGGCTGTATTGGAGTGAGGTAAAGTGGCCCTGTTACTTGTCCGCAGAGTGAGGTTAAATGGGGTGAGCTAGGCTGCCCCAATGTAGGAGACCATTAGATAGGCAGCAGCTAGAAAAACAGCCACCAAAGCCTCATCCGCATCCACAGGAGTTAGGAGCCCTGACTCTTGACTTGGTGATAGTTAATAAACAATTTAAGCATGGTCTTATGGTATTAACAGATATTGTTGCAACAGGAGTTCTTAACCTCAAAGATCTATGGATGGATTTGGGGAAGGATGCATAAATTCCCCCAAATTGTTTACAAAATGTGTGCATGTGCTCATGTACATTTTTCTGGAGAAGGGCTCGGTGGCTTTTGTCTGGTTCACAATGGGTCACGTGACCCAAGTTATACTTGACTGCTCCTGGAGACTTTTCTCCCATAGAAGCAAAACCAGAAAGGCTTCACAGAGTAGAGAAAGGCTGGAGCTGTTAAGGCCAAAGGGACTGTGTAGGCCTATCACTGGGACATGATGGTGCCTAGGGATAGAAGGGGTCATTGTCCTTGGGCTACCGCCATATGCACTTGGTGAGACACGTGCTTATTCAATCTTGCCTCTAGGCCTTGTATGACTATGTTCCCAGTGAGAATGACCTGCAACCCCTGCTGGCCTGGCTGAAGGTCATGGAGAAAGCCCACATCAACTTGGTCAGGTAGGGTGAGGTGGAAGGGCGTCTGAGAGCCTCCAGCCAGGCTACCTGCCTTGCTGTGCAGATAGAAGGGATGTGAGCTGGAAACTGCAGGGGGGTTCAGCTTCCTGGGGTTGGCAGCAGTTCTACTTTGAATGTACAGTGGGCCACCTCCTGTTTTTATGAGGCATGGGGTGGGTAGCACAACCTGTGTGAGCCAAGGCTGATGCCTTTCCTGCTAGAGTGTCAACCAACTAGCACTACCTTCAGGGTGGGGACCAAGTACCATCCTGATCTTGTCACCCTGGCTGTCATCTTGTGCAGTTGGTTTCCTTCTCAGGATATCATCCGCTTTCTGCAGCTCTACCTGACTCCCCACTTGGGTTAACGGTCCCCCCTCTGGGATTCTGAGTCCTGTAAACTCAGTTTATACTTTGTGCCTCTGTCATAACAATCACAATTGACTTAATAGTAGCCTCTTGGTAATTCCACTTTTTTGAGTAAGGCTGAGAAGAAAATAAGCATATCAATCGGTGACTTGCATTTTACCTGGAGGGAAGGTCTCTGAGGCCCCTGAGGTTCCCCCAGGCACAGTGCTGGGTGTTATGCATCCATGTTTTACTGCACTGATCACAACCACCCATGAGGACAGTCTTAGCCCATTTTATAAAACAAAAACTGAAGCCCTGCAATTCAGCTGATCATGTGGCTAAGTTGCCGAGTCTGCAACCTAGGTCTGCCAGGCCCACGTCCTTCCTGTGCCAAACCGCCTTTCACCTGGAGGTGCCAAAAAATGGCAAAACAGCCACATTCTCTGCTCAGGATTTATCCTGCAGGAAGACTCCCACAGTTGCACCAGGGTAAATGGCCCAGGATGCTTGTTGTAGCACCATAGGTAACGGCAGAAAAATAGACTGTTGTGTGTACAAACTAGAGACAACCTAAACATTTCCCCGGAGGGGACTGGTTAAATACAAACAGTGAAATAATAGGCAGCCATTAGAAATAATTGAAGTAGATGTATACATGGTGGTGTGGGAAGACCACCAAGATATATTGAGAAAAAGCAAGGTGCAGAACGGTATGGATTGTGTGATTATTTGTATACTCACTTGAGATGAACTACCAGGGTGTGACTCCTAACCCCTCCCCATTAGCTGGATGACCTTGGGTAAGTTACTTTTCTTTGCCTCAATTTCTTCATCCTTAAAATGGGAATTGTAATAAGACTTAATCTCAGTTTTTTCAAGGTTTTGTTTTTCTGTTTTAGCGTTTTTTTTGAAGGTTTTTTTTTTATTAATGTATATTTTTACATCAGTGTTTAGCATGTGATAAATGTTACATAAATGTTAGCAATTGCTATTATTTTGTATGTGTATATATGAATACAAATTTCTGGAAGAGTACTTAAGAAACTTTACATTGATGTCCCCCTGGAAAGTACATCCAAGGATCGGTCCAGGAGAAAGGTGTGGTAAGGAAGGCATGCTCTTCATTTTGTACCTGAGGACCTGTTTCAATTTCTTTAAAAATGGCCCACCAGAAGGATGGTGTAGACCCCTGCAGATCAGTGGCTATCGTCGGATCTGGGCCATCCAGGTCTCCGAGGCCCAGACCCCATAGAAGTCTTTTGTCTTGATAGGCTGCAGCGGGACCTGGGACTGGGCCACCTCCCTCGTTTTTTTGGAACTGCAACAACCTGCCTCCTCTCCCCGCACTCACAAGTGGTGACAGCTGTCACCCAGAGCCTCCAGGTACCGCAGCCCCGCCCCAAACCCCAGCTTTAGTGCGGGGAGAACACAAGAGGTTCTGCCAGCTGCCCAGTCTCTCCCAGGCTTGCCCAAGACCTCCAGCTGCATCCTGGGAGGAGGTTCTGGGGTAGGAATAGGCTTCCTAGAAGCTTCAGGAAGCAGAGACCTGGGAGGGCTCAGTGGCACTGGGGGGCTGTCTTGGGTCCAGACAGCTGTGGCTTCTTTTTGTAGGAGACCCTGAAGGAATGTGTTGCTCCCCACATGGCCGACATTGGCTCCGTGACCACCTCAGCCTCAGGCCCTGCCCAGTATGTTGCCAAGATGTTCAGGTGAGAACAGCATCCACAATAGGAAGGAATAAAGTGTACTTTGTAGAAAGTTCCTTATAATGACAAGTGCTCCACTTGTCACTTACTCTGGGCCATATGTACACACAATGCCAGAGCAGCTGCTTTCAGTATGAGCACTGGCCACATTCCAAGTGCCATAATATGGTGCTCATGAATGTGGTCTCTGGGGCCAGTCACCTGTGGCAAGTTCCTGCACCTCTCACTACTTCAGGATCCGCATCAGTCAAAGGGGACTAATAGAGGTGAAGATTAAAGGAAGTAATATATGTAAAGTACTCAGAACAGTACCTGGCATATAGTTAAGCACTCAATAAATAGAAACTACTAGTAATCCCTATGGTTCTAAGAGATAGGTACTGGCCCCATTTTATAGATGGGCAAGTCGAGGTCACCCAGCTAATAAGTGGCAGCCTGACCACAGAGTCCACTCTTAATCACATGGCCACTGACCCGTCCTCACCCTCCTAGCGGGCAGTGAAGGGCCTCACAGCCCCAAGCACACTGAGTGGTTCTGGGAAATGGGCTGGGATCTTTGGTATCTCTGGGTCTCTCTGCTGAGCCTCAAGGTATGGTGCTTTGGATACTGCTTCTCATGAGGAAATAGGCCCATTTTCTGTGGGTACATCCAGAACGAAGTTTTAGTAAAATAGGAATAGAACTGCCCCCACCCCTAACTCACCCCTTTTCCCACACTGACCCCTATTGGCTATTCTAGCACCAAACCCTCAGAGGCCTAAATTTTGGGAGATGGAGCTGACCAAGATGTGCACATGCTGAAGTGGCTCACCGCTGGGCCAGCCCTCTGTGGTGCAGCTTCCCAATTCTGTCCAGACCTCCTGTCCTTACCCCACCATCCCACCTCAGGTCAGGCCAAGAAAGCGTGGGACAGTGACAAAGCTTGGAGGCCCAGTTTGGCCCCTGGCAGGTTATTTCATCTCTCTGAGCCTCAGTTTCCCCATTTGAATATGGAACAAATAACCTACCTCACAGGTTTTTCTTTAAGTGGGGATTACATAAATTAAACTCTTAGCACAGGAAGCAATGTGAACACTTCATAAATGCTAGTTCTCCTTGGCCTTTCCTGGGGCCCTGCCCTTACTGGCCAGTTGGTGGTCTGTAGATTGTGGTGGCAGCCATTGACTTCCCGGTTGGGGCCTGGGGTTGTGACCATGACCCTGACTTCTTGCTCCCTTGGCAGGGCGGTGGAGGAGGGCCTGACGTACAAATTCCATGCGGCATGGAGCTCTGTGTTGCAACTACTGTGTGTCTTCTTTGAGGCATGTGGGAGGCAGGCCCATCCTGTGATGAAGAAGGTGAGTTGGAGTGGTGGGCTTTTAGACTTCAGGCTTTTAGGGATCTCTGTTATCTCTGCACTTTGACTCCTCCCCCCACACACATAGTGCCCACAGCAGGTACCCAGTACTGTGTCCCCATGAAGGTGACTGGGAGGAACAAGAAGAGGGACAGGAACGCCCCTCCACCTTCTCACTAGTGTTGGCTGGAGTTGATGGTTTTTTGAATAGGGAACCAGTGTGATTCTCTCTCATTCTTACCTGTTTTTTTAATTTTTAATTCTCTAAATTTTCTGTGAGAATAGTGTCTTAAGCAGCCTTAGGTCTCAGGGAGGTAACTGCAATCCAAAGTAAACTTACATCAGGGATCCTCCCCACCTTTGGGAGAGGTTGGGGCCTGACGACAGGCAGATGGAGCAGCTCCCAGCCTTGTGGCTCCTTCCTCGCTGACAACCCACCTCCCCATCGTCATTGCTGGTTGGAAGAAAGGAGCCAGCCACTCCTGGGATGGCAGGGTTCCTCTGGGGCTGTGGTGAACCAGAGGGTGCAGATTTGTCTGGAGGGGCAGCCGCTCCTCAGTGCCTGCTAATTTGCTAGTTGTTGCACGCAGGTTGGCCTTTGGCAAACCTTCTCATTTTTCAAGATAAACTAGAAATCTATATTCATATGTAAAATTTCCTGATTTTTACATGTTGCTAATAAATACAAAATTTTAAAAATTTCTGATACATCAGGGAGGGGTCAGACATATCAGTGAGTTACATTTGGTTATTGGTTTGTTAACTCCGACCTAGAGGTTAGCCTGGGCCCATGCTTCTGACCTCGTCTTATAGGCTTTGGCTCACACTCAGCCACAGGTGCCTGCCCTGTGAGCACATCTTCATGTATAATCTCTCGTTTCTACTCCAGTGCCTCCAGTCCCTGTGTGACCTGCGCCTCTCCCCACATTTTCCCCACACAGCAGCTCTGGACCAGGCAGTGGGGGCTGCAGTGGCCAGCATGGGACCTGAGGTGGTTTTGCAGGCTGTGCCTCTGGAAATTGATGGCTCTGAGTAAGTGTGACCCTAGATGGTTCTATATGAACTCCAGGAGGGTCAGACAGCTTGCTGTTCCCCAGAAGAATGTGCACTCCTTTGGGTGAAGTCTCTGTGCAGTGCAGGAGTCATCAAGAGGCCAGAGCAGGTTTTACACTGCTCCTTAGTTCAGGGGACCTTCTGCTGGGTATGCTGCCCTCCAGACTGTCACCTCTTCCTCACTGGGCCATCCCTGTCTCCTCCCAGAGAGACTCTGGACTTCCCACGGAGCTGGCTGCTGCCTGTCATCCGGGACCATGTCCGGGAAACACGACTTGGTTTCTTCACTGCCTACTTCTTGCCCTTGGCTACCACTCTGAAAAGCAAAGGTATGGGTCCCACTGCATTCCTGGAGCCTCAGCTGGAAGGGTGTCGAGAAAGGCTTCTGGTCCAGCACCCCACCCCACTTGATAGCTTCCCTCTCTCTCCCAAACAGGTGACCAGACAGTGCTTGAATGCCTAACTCAGTGGGCCTGTCCCTTTCCTCTGCTCTCAGGCATAGCCCGGCCTTTCCCCATTATAGGTCCCTGCCCTGTGGCAGGCAGACTTTGGTTATATAAGTACATAGTGATTTATGCATATGTAGAGATGTCCCTACCAAAAACTAAGACAACTGACACATCCCTCAATAGGGTATCAGTGAAGTTAGTTATGGTAAAGCCCACTGTGGGACACAATGGGGTCATTGTAAAGAAAAAAAGACACTTGACATGGGCATGTTTAGTAGATGGTGAGTCGAACAGATTCGATTCATTCTCAGTTTAGTCACACCAGTTTGGCTTTGGGCAAGTTTATTCAACTCCTGGATCTTCTCCTCATCTGTAAAATGAGAATGATAATTGTGACATTGTGAAAGTTAAAAGAAATGATCGTGTAAGTGCCCATTACACAGCTTGTCACATAGAAATTGCTCAGTAGGTATTACCAACTTTATTATAATTGTCATATAAAATGAGATTTCAGAACAATTTTGTATAGTAAAATCCTGTTTATTTTTTTAAAATGTATGTGTGTTTAAAGAAATATAAGAAGAGAGAGTGGCCACTCTGGGGGAGTAAGCTTATGGGGAGACACCCCTTTTCTATTTTATACAGGTCATTTTAGGTTTTTAGAAGGAACAGTTTCAATCTATGGAGAGGAGGGAAATCACCCATATTCTTGTCCTCATCACTGGGCTTTTGGTTTTGGTGAAAATGAGGCCTGGTGACCAGGAGGGTGCCCAGGGTCATACTGTGTCATTGTGTCACACTCCAGCAATGGACCTGGCCCAGGCAGGCAGCACGGTGGAGTCCAAGATCTATGACACACTACAGTGGCAGGTAAGGGGTCAGTTGGGGGCATGTGGGTTGATAGTGCAGCGGTGCAGGTTGCTGAGTGTCAGTCTCCTTTACCATCATTTCCCTCCAGATCTGGACCCTCCTGCCTGGTTTCTGCACGAGGCCCACGGATGTGGCCACCTCCTTCAAAGGGCTGGCGCGGACATTGGGTACAGCCATCAGTGAGCGCCCGGACCTGAGAGTCACCGTGTGCCAGGCCCTGCGCACCCTCATCACCAAGGGCTGTGAAGCAGGTGCATGTGGGCTCTGGGGTTGGGGGCTAGTGGGAGGGTGGCTGCAACGGTATGGGTCTCCTGACCCCCATCTCTTGACCTGTTAATGGCTCATTGCCTGAGCCATAGTTCACCCTCTGCAAGGACCTGGGGCTTCTGCTGGAGACCCAAGGACACAGAAACCTGCCCCTTTTCTCTCCTTACTCCCGATATGCTGACGGCTGTGAGAAGTTATCTAGCCAGTGTTGCAGGGTTTTGCTGGCCCCAGGACAGGAGTCATGGGGGAGCATAGACCACAGTGGCACTGAATTCTCTGTGCTCTGGTCTCAACCTCTCCTGTCCCAGAGAAGCCCCATATCCATGGTCCTGTCATAGGTCCCCCAGAAGGGTGCCTCTGGGCTGCGTCTCAGTGGGCTCAACTCCTGCCCCTTTTATGCAAACTTTGGTCCTTCTGCCAGAGGCTGACCGTGCTGAAGTGAGCCGCTTTGCCAAGAACTTTCTGCCAATCCTCTTTAACCTGTATGGGCAGCCTGTGGCAGCTGGGGACACCCCAGCCCCTCGCCGGGCTGTTCTGGAAACCATCAAAACTTATCTCACCATTACCGAGCCTCAGGTGAGCTGACAGACGGGGAAGAAAGCTCTCAGGTGGTGAATATTGGGCGGGTGTACTGGAAAGGCTGAGACCCTAACCACAAAGCCTCACTTGGGCCTCTGCCAGCTGGAGAACAGGGGTCCAAATAACTAGTGGTGGTGGCAGGGCTGGGCTCAGGGCTTCTAAACCGTGGGGTGTGGGAAGATAGAAAAGAGGGCACAGTTCTGAGACCTGCTGCTGCTCTGTATTTCTCTCTTCAACAACTCCTTCTTTCTCATCCCTTTGGGGCTGCCAGTTGGTGAATGGTTTCCTGGAAAAAGCCAGTGAGAAGGTGCTCGACCCTGCTAGCTCTGACTTCACCAGGTAAAAAGCCCCACTTGAGCTGAGGCAGCCTGGGAAGCTATAGCATACGTCTAGCAGAAGCCTGCAGATTATCTCTGGGATGATTTAGGAAAGACTCGAGATAGTGAATGTTCCAGCTCTACTGTCAGGCCTAATTGACCCTTTCCTACAGAAGCATTATAGCCTGCTAGGGCTATAAGAATGAGGACCCTGGAGACTCAGTGGGTTCTGATCCACCACTTACAGGCTGTGTGACCTTGAACAAGTTGCTTACTCACTCTACCTTTGTGTCCTCATCTGTAGGGTGGACGCACTAACTACCTTCAGCAGGGTTGCTATAAGGATTGAAGGGGTTAACTCTGGTAGAGCACCTGGAACAGCGCCTAGTACTTCATGCGCACTTGATTAGATGCAAGCTATGATTATTGTTCATGAGCTTCTTCAAGGCCCCTTGTCCTCCTCACCCTGACTTCCCCTACCTGCCCTGTACTCCGTAGACATAAGAACACTGACAGTCTGTGCCCTTCTCCAGCCTTCATTAAGCTCCTTCTTGGTCTCTTGTCCCCCGAGCAGATTGTCTGTCCTGGACCTGGTTGTCGCCTTGGCTCCTCACGCAGATGAAGCTGCCATCAGCAAGCTGTACTCCAACATCAGGCCCTACCTAGAGGTGAGCCCCAGGGCCAGGAGCCCCAACAACTACACTTGGGGGGAGGGAGGGGCCCCTTAGAAAGTTAGGGCCTGTCTTGTCTTCATCCTTTTCTGCTGCCCAAGATCAAATCTTTATCTGCTTTGTCATGGTGTCTAGCCCATCTGTCATAGAGGTGCCAAAACGACTGAAATGCACAGCTGTGCTCGGGCCTTACCTACTGAGATGCCTCCTATAGAACCGAGGCCATCCTCCTTTGCCTGGCTTACTCACTGGGCCATCATAGCCTGGACTAATCTTCATTCCAATCACCTCATCCCCCCTTGTCCCCTCTTATTTCCCTGCCGCTCTGGCCTCATTAAGCTGTTTTAAGAGTCCCAGATATAATGGTCCCTTTTGTGCCTTTGCCTGTGCGAGATCCTCTGGCCACCAGGCAAATTCAGGCCAGCAGAAAACTGAAAACTGTCACCACGGCAACAGTTTAATAAGCAGTTACCCAACAGTATGAGAAGTGCTCTGGAGTGGAACATGCAGGCAGACCCAGAGTCCAGGGCAGGACCACCTAACCTCAGGAGAGGTGTCCAGGGAGAGTGACAGAGAGCGCCTTTGGAACAGCAAGGAATTAGGCAAAGAAAGAGAGAGGAGTATTCCAGTAGAAGGATGAGTGGGCTCACAGTTTTGGCGCATTCCAGGTACTGTGAGTTCATGCCGCTGGCATGAGCGTTACTTAGAAGTGGGTCAGTGGAATCAATTGGAGGTCTGGGTTGGCTTTTCTCCCCACAGCATCCCCACCTAGCAGAGCTAGCCTCTTGTCTTATCAGACTTCATGACGTCCAGGAGGCAGGGCCAGCTTCTCTGAATCCCCTCCAGTACTGGCCACAGTTAAATGGTGACTGCTCCAGGAGTGTCATCAGATGGGTGGTGGGCCCTGAGTATACCCTCCTCACCCATCTCTATTCTACATGTGTCCTTCCAGAGCAAGGCCCATGGAGTACAGAAGAAGGCCTACCGCGTGCTGGAGGAGGTGTGTGCTAGCCCCCGAGGCCCTGGGGCCCACTTTGTGCAGAGCCACCTGGACGATTTGAAGAAGACTCTGCTGGACTCTCTGCGGACGACTTCCTCGCCTGCCAAAAGGGTGAGGACTCTAGGGCAGCCCTGCTCTGCCCCAAGAGTGGACCACAGTGGAGATTCTTAGGGGGCTTCAGGGACTGAGGCAGCACTGAGGGGTTCTGACTGTTGTCCCCTCTGTCCTGTAGCCCCGTTTGAAATGCCTCATACATATTGTGAAGAAGCTCACAGCAGAGCATGAGGAGTTCATCACGGCTCTTGTCCCTGAGGTAAGGGATTTGGAGCAGTGGGTGTTTTGAGGGTTCCTTGGAGTGTGGCTCCTAAAGGCCTGTCAGGATCAGGGGAGGGCAGTATTGGGGTTGAGGGTGGGCTTAATATACTGCCCAGGAGCATGGATGCACTTACCTGGCCCCTCTGCCTCAGGCCACCAGCCTCAGGATGGCTAGTTCAGGAGTATGTGTTTATGGGGCTCTCTGGACAGGTGATCCTGTGTACCAAGGAGGTGTCAGTGGGTGCTCGGAAGAATGCTTTTGCCCTGCTGGTGGAAATGGGCCACGCTTTCCTTCGGTTTGGCCCGAGCCAGGAAGGTAAGGCCCAAGTGACATGGGGCTGGGGTGAACACTCTGCTCCCAGGTGTAGGGGGAGCACTCCTCAAAACCACTGGCCAAAGAGAAAAGGCAGGGAGTGTTGTCTGGCTCTGGACCTGAGCAGGCTACTCGTCTCTGGCCATAATCCCCCTCCCTGGTGGGCCCAGGATGCAGCGTGTGGGCTGGGCTCTGCCCTGGTACAACTTGTCCTGCCCTCTGTCCTCCCAGAAGCCCTGCAGCGCTACCTCATCCTGATCTACCCCGGCCTCGTGGGTGCTGTCACCATGGTCAGCTGTAGCATCCTGGCCCTAACCCACCTTCTTTTTGAGTTTAAAGGTAAATACAACTTCCTTGAAAGCCTGGGAAGCCCTCAGGGTAGGAAAATGCCAGGGGAGGGAGGAAGAAAAGCTGGAGCCAGGCCCGGCCACCGCCCATGTCTTCTGCTCCCCAGTTTGGCCCTCCCACCTCCCCACAGCTGCCTCACTTCCCATTCTCAGAGTGGGTCTGAGGAGATAGGTCCCCTTCCCAATTTTAATCCTGGTTCTGCCTCTTATCAGTATGTTTACGAATCTCTTGGAACCTGACTCTCTTACCTCTAAAAATGGAAGTGAAAAATAGCACCTCCTCCTAGGGTGGCTGAAGAACCAAAGGAGTTACTCCATGGAAAGTGACCAGAACCATGCTAGGCACATGGAAGCTCCCCTTCTGGTGACTTGGCAAGGTCTCAGGTTTGGGTGGAGTTCTGTGTACCTCTAACAGTGGCCCTCTGGCCATCATAGGTCTGATGGGGACTAGCACGATAGAGCAGCTGCTGGAAAATGTGTGCCTGCTCCTGGCCTCCCGCACGCGTGACGTGGTCAAATCAGCACTGGGCTTTATCAAGGTGGCAGTGGTTGTCATGGATGTGGCACACCTGGCCAAGCATGTACAGCTGGTTGTAAGTACCCACCTTCCTCGGTTGTAATGTGGCCTCCAAGCTGCTATCGTGGAACCAATGAGCCACAAGGCCAGAAAATTTCAACATATTTTAACCACATGTTATCTTGTGCAACAGAAGGTCATGCAGGTGCCCTGGAAGGGACCAGTAGGGGAATGCCAACCTGGCAGAAGTGAAGAAGGGGCATAATGCTGCATGTCACCTCCCCCCCCCCGGCCCTTCTACAGAAGCAAGGGCTCTGGCAAGGCAAAGGCCAGTGGGCAGGGCCACCCCACATTTTATAGATGAGGAAACTGAGGCCAGAGATTTCCCAAGGTCACAGTGCTATTGAGAGCAGTCCTGGTAACAGAACCCAAAGCTCGGGACTGAGACTCTGGGCTCTCCCTGGCACGGTTCTCATCTCACTTTTTTCTCTCACTTACATTTTGACCTTCAGAGTTTGGGGAGGCTCTTCTGGGCACCCCTGCTGGGCTGCAGAAAGAGCCTTCTGTGGTATTGGCTTCCTGGCCCGCTCCAGCCAGGCATAAAGTGTGCACCAAGATGCCTTTCAGACCCTCTGTCCACTGCATCTGCTGCCTCAGTTTCCTGCTTGCTGCTGGGTTGAATCGCAATAGACCTCCAGGTTCCTTTTGCTTATAATTTTTGTACCTGGCCTTGGGTCAAGGTGAGAAGGGGCAGATTAGAGTCAGGATAATTTGCCCACCCTCCAAATCCTGCAGTCTAACTGGGGACCAAAGACGGGAGAACAGCCAGAGCAGGGATCTGTTCTGGAGTTATTAGAATTTATAAAAAGCCCTTCAAAGGATCAGTGGTGCCCTATCCTCAGCCCCACTGAGAGACACTACAGATAATATGAGCCACCCACGTTTCCCGAACCAGGCCACATGAAGGCTTGAGAAGAGTCCAGCCAGAGATTAAGGCAGGATGATAGAAAGGACATATGGAACTAAGAGAAACCTAATGGTGTTGGAGACAAAGTGTGGGCCCTGAAATTAGACCTGGGATAACTCCTTCCTTTGTGGCCATTTAGCAACCACTTAACTCTGTGCCTCAGTTTTCTCTTCTGTAAATTGCGGATATTATTATCTGCCTCACTGGGTTGCTCTAAGGATTCAATGAAATAATGCATGTAAGGTACCAAAACCTATTCAAAAGCTCTCAAGCTGTAATCTCAGCAGGGTGGTCAGGAATTGTCATGAAGGAGGGTTTAGGGGAAAGATAAGAGCTGCCAGACTGAGGAGCCTGATTGAACCAAGGGCTGAGTCAGGAACAGGACCATTCTTGCCCTCACCTCTTAGCCGGGCCTGGTCCTCCTCTGTCCCTTGTCTGGATGACAGTGAAGGGGCAAGCAAGGTGGAGGCAGCCGCCCGCTGAAACCCTGGTGCTCCACCCTGCAGATGGAAGCCATTGGGAAGCTGTCAGACGATATGCGGCGGCACTTCCGCATGAAGCTTCGGAACCTGTTCACCAAGTTCATCCGCAAGTTTGGGTCTGTGTTCTGAATATGGGGAATGGGAGAGGTTGAGGGGTTTCAAAACCACCAGAGACCCAACAGAGAAAGGGCCAGGCAGGGGAACCAAGTCCTTCCCCTGTGGCCGGAAGGGCTCTGGCTGCACACCTCCTAACTGGGTAGCACCCTCTTGCCAGTGCACATCAACAGAGCTTCGTTGCCCCTTCAGGTTTGAGCTAGTGAAGGGGCTGCTGCCTGAGGAGTACCACAAAGTCCTGGTCAACATCCGGAAAGCTGAGGCCCGTGCCAAGAGGCACCGCGCTCTGAGCCAGGAAGAGGAAGAAGAGGAGGAAGTGGAGGAGGAGCCTGCCCAGGGCAAAGGTGACAGGTGAGACCAGTAGTAGGGTCCTGGGGACCTAGTCTTCCCCAACCCAGAGCCCACCCAGTGCCCAGCTGCTCCTGCATCTCCTGGGAGTGCCCTGACTTGGGGCTTCTCTGTCCTTAGCATTGAGGAGATTTTGGCTGACTCTGAGGATGAGGACAATGAAGAGGAGGAAAGGAGCCAGGGCAAGGAGCAGCGGAGGCTGACCCGGCAGAAGAGCCAGGCATGGCTGAAGGAAGGTGGTGGAGATGAGCCCCTCAACTTCCTGGACCCCAAGGTGGCCCAGCGAGTCCTAGGTAAGCAAGAAGCAGCTGGCCTGTAGGCTGAGGAAACAGGCTTGCCTTGGTGCCAGGTTCACGGTGGGGAGTGACTTCCCTGAAGGCCATTTGGTGCCCCTCACCCTCACACATGCACACCATTGTGCTTTGAACACCCACCCAGGGCACAGATCTGGGCTTGTTGGTTAGGATGAGGGTGTGACTGGCCTTCCACCTCCTCACTGCCTAACTCTGCCATGCCAGCCACACAGCCCGGGGCTGGCCGAGGTAAGAAGAAGGACCATGGCTTCAAAGTGAGCTCCGACGGCCGGCTGATCATCCGGGAGGAGGAAGATGACGCTGCCACCAGCAAGATGGAGGAAGAGGAAGGCACTAAAGGTGGGGCCGCCTGCCCACTGTAGGAATGCAGCTGCTCCTGGCCTGGACCAGAGCTGCACTCCATTGTTCATTCATTTGCTTATTTGTTCATTCACTCATTCCATGAGTATTTGTTGAGGAAGCATAGGTAAAAACAGATATAAGGAGCTCATAGCTAAGGCAACTTTCTCATTCTTTCTTGACCACGTTAAGAAATCTTTTAATTTTGTAACTGAGCCATTTATACAATTCTATAATTCAAACAAAACTTTCAAAATGCAATACTTCTGCTTACCATGCACGGTGCACTCTCTTGGTCTCTATTCTGTTCTGTTGTGTTTTTTCCTTCTCCTTTTTTTTTTTTTTCAAAAGCTTAAATTTGGCTGAGGCCCAGAATCTCACTTAGAGGTGGAAAGAGTCAGCCTCAGACTCTCCTAATTCCCTGATTCCATTGTCTCCTATTGTCCAGGAGCCACTCAGGTGTGACATCTCCAAGTCCTGTTTTGTCTTTCCTGCTCCCTCTCTGCATGTATCATTCATTAGATCACAAAAGCATAGATCTTCTAAAATGTATCTGCCTTCCTTCCTCTTTTGTTTGGCCCCTACTCCTATGATCCCTGGGCTCTTTACTCACTGCAGCCTCCTAACCAGTGTTCTCACACTGCCTCTGCACCAAACTTACCAGCTGTGTGACTGAACAATTATTTAACCTCTCTGTGCCAAAATGGGTATAATACCAATACCAACTTCAGGGTTGTTGTGAAAATGAAATAGGTAACCTGCACAGCACATAACGTACATGCAGGGTAAAAATGTGATGACACTATTTCCTGATTTGGTCTCATCGCTGCTTCCCTCTCACCCTTGATAATTCCTGTCTCCTTATTCCCTTCCCGAAAATGCCTCTCCCCTCTCTTTCTACCTTCCTAAACCCTCCTTATTCTATAAGATTAGATTCAGCTCCAGTCCTTCTTTAAGGCCTTTCCTTGGCCCTTTAGCCTTCAGGCCTTGTTCCATCAGAACTCCTGGCAAGCCCAGAGACTGACCAGTCTTCAGCAATTAGTCATACGCTCTCTTGTGACATCATGAGAATTGTTTGACTTGACTTGAGTTTGTCTTTCTTCCAACTGGTCATTTTCATACTTTTATTTATATATATGTATACACACACACATATACACATACACACTGATAGCTTTTTTAAAAATTATGGTAAAATACACATAACAGAATTTACCATCTTAACCATTTTTAAGTGTACAGTACACTACTGTTAAGTATATTCGCATTGATGTACAGCTAATCTCCAGACCTCTTTTCATCTTGCAAAGGTTCTCAGGAGAATAAAGCAGTCCTCCCGACAAAGTGAAATACATGGGGCTACAGGAGTGCCTGGCTCCCCAGGAAACCTGGGGCTTTCTTAGAACTGCAAAGAAAGTTTATTTACCACCGAAGTGGGATCACCACTTCTTTGAGGGTCTATTGTCCCTGAGACCTAGGATGGGGAGAAGAAAGGGTTAGTGTTCAGGGGTTTTGTCTCCCATAGGACACAGGATTTTTGGAGCTGGAGTTGGCAGCTCCCTCAACCTGATGAGCCAGGAGGCAGAATGAAATTTGGGTGAGCTTTGGGAAAACAGGAGAGCCTCCCTGAGTACTCACAGGTCTCTCTTCCTTTTGGCTCCAGGGGAGGATGAAGAGATGGCTGACCTGATGGAAGATTTGGGCGTCAGGAGTGTGAGTAATTCCTGCTTATGGAGGGCTGGGGCCCTCAGACATAAGCCTTGGCCCTGACAGCGTGAGCCTCAAGGATGTGTACAGCCAGCAGTCCATGGGGTGTGGTGTGCATGCGCTGGGGGCAGCGTCATGGCTGACCACCCTGTGGCAAAGGAGGGGGCTTGGCTCTCTCTGAAGCACCAGGGGCTTCCTTCAGTGTTGGCTGTGTTGTCCAGCTGAAGGAAGAGACAGAGCCCCATGTCTCTCCATGAGGGCACGTGCTATGCAGGCTGCAAAGGCAACAACTGCCCTGTATGCTTCAAGGGGTAAGCTCCTGCTTGGGGCCGGGGCATCCACCACTGAAGTGTGCTGAGGGCCCCCATGAGTTACTTCATCTAATCCTCACTTGAGATGGAGATTCTTTGTGATCCTCATTTCCAGAAGGGCTCAGAAAAGATAAGTAACCTGCCCAAGGTCATAGGGGTTGTTAATATGTATGTCTCTGTGCCCAAACAGCCTGAACCCAAATCCTGGCTTACATGTAAAGTATGTGGCACTTAGTGACATTAAGTAAGTAGTGTGGTATTATTATTATTGCATTTTTCTAGGAAATATTTTTCTGGCCATGGCCTCCTTGGTTGCTTTAGCACATCCTCATATGTGGCTTTGCAATTCCTCTGCAGCCTACTCTTGTTGCTGGCCAGGGGGAACTGACCACGGCCCTCCAAGGATGGCCTAATGATTTGGCCTAGCAGGCCTGGGGTTCCTTGCCTCAAGGCACAGAGAGAAACCTGGAGTGGCCACACTCCATAGTTGGTACATGGCAAATCATTGCCTGCTGTCAAGATCCCCGGAAGCTTTTTCACATGGCAATTGCTAAATCCCACTCCTGCCCACAGGGCAGCATTAAAATGCTGGGGTACAAGCAACAACTGCAGCAACTGCAGTTGCCAGTGAGCAGAGCTGTTACCTTCTGTGATGTAGCCAAAGTCCCGTTTCCAACCAGTTTCTGTTTCTCCACCAGGAGCCCATTCTGCTGGGCCTTGGCCAATGGAACTGAGAGCTCCCATTCCCCAGACACCCTGTGTGTGCTCCAGCCTGTTTCCTTTACCTGGCACACCTTCTCCTCCACTTGGCCTTTAAGACAGTGAATGTTTCTCAGAATGGGGCCCTGAAGCCCCCATGCCTCAGGATTGCCCTGAGGAGTATGTACCTCAGGAATCTGTAGTATGACGAGGCTTCCCAGACAGTAAAGCACAGAGTGCAGTGTGGCAGCCAGCCTTGTGATCTCAGAGCTACACAACGCCCCTTTGCCCGGCCCGGTTGTCAGTTTCTAGGTTCAGAATTCCTGGAAGGCTAGGTTGCTGTCAGGCCCACCCCTTCCCCTTGGAGCACCTAACATGGTGCTGGCATATAGTAAGTGCTGAGTTGCTTTCTGTTGGATATACTTGGGCAAGGTGACCTGTCCTGTTGCCCTGTGTTCACAGCTCCTGGAACAATAGCATTGCTGAGGAGCTATAATGACTGATATGTGCAGGGGTCTCCCACCTGCCTGAGAGCCCCTGGAGCACAGGAGTGGGTCCTATCCTCTCTGTCCCCAGGGCCTAGCAGTTAGTAGGGGGTCAGTGAGCATTTGACTATTAGAGTAGAGTGGAGTTCATGTGAGGCAAAGAACTGGTAAAGCTGTTCTTGCCAAGGAGGCTGAGAATCTCATTTTCCCTGCTAAGCTGAGATCAACATGCCAGATGGGCACGTGTAGCCCTGTGGGAGAGTTTAGTGTGGAGAGACAGAGCAGTGGAGCAGCCAACATAAGCTCAGAACCTTGCTTTTCCGCTGCCTAGCTGTGTGATCTTAGTTTCTTGCCCTGTCTGAGCTTTAGTGTCCTCATCTGTGAGTAGGTGATCAAGTGCTTGGCAGAAGGCCTTTCCTGCTAATGCAGTGTATGACTTTCCTATTACTGATAGTGAGGGTGATTATATTTCCTTGTACACAAACTTTGCTTACCTTATTACAGAAAAAACACCAGAAGCTCAAGCATCAGAAAGAGGCCGATGATGAGGAGCTGGAGATGCCCCCTCAGTACCAAGGTGAGGCTTCCCTTCTTCTCTCTTGGAACTCTATTCTCTGTCACTAGCATTAAGCAGGATTTGTTGCAGGCAGGGCCACAAGGTTGCATGGCCTGGTTGCACTCAGTTGGCACCAGCAAAGATTGGCTGATAAGTCACCTAAGACTGGGTCTAGGGGCCAAGGGAGAGCCTGGGCATTAGGAGAACTGTGCTTAGAACCACTAGCCCTTCTGGGGAGTCCCTGAACCCCATCTCGTCCCCACACACCCAGGCCTTCTGTAAGCCTTGAAGCCAGCCACCCCTTCTCCTGGGAGCTGTCTGCCTCCTTTGTCTGGCCCTGAGTCAGGCCATGTTTGGCCTGTGTTAAAGGTGGCAGTTGGGAGGGTTAGTATTGGACCCGCTTAGGAGGGTTCCCTTATACATTTGTCCCTGGGCCCCAGGCCATTACTCTCTCCGCAGCAACTGCTAGAGGTACCAAAGTTGCTACCCAAAGCCAATGGAGGCATCTGTCACCTCACCTCTGCCTCCTTCCCTACAGGGCAGCCCTGCAGGACCCCTGTCCCCAAAGCCTTGCAGCAGAGCCCTTGTTATGCATCTGGAGGTCTAAGGGCTTCTATGGGAAGGTCCTGATTCCAGAATCAGGGTCCTATGTGTCCTCTGAGCCCCATGGCATCCTAAACCAGCTAGCGAGCCTCATGGCTCCTCCTTTTGTGGCCCCACAGGCCGGGGCCCAGCTCACCTATTCTCTCTGAGATGGTGTGGTACAGAAGCAGTAGTACCAGATGATGTAGCCAGGAGCCCTGGGTTCAAGACTGTTTGCCCAGCTGCTCTTAGCTGTGTGACCTTGGCTTAGTTACGCTGTTTCTCTGAGCTTCTAGCTTCTCACCTATAAAGGGTTCATCTGGGTCAGTTCAGTCCTCCTGAGTTGGCATTGTAGGGTTCCATCGACAACTCTGTTGAAGTCCAGGCTGGAAATGACACTGACTTTGTAAGCATCATGATCTCTCTAAGCTGCAGTTTTCACATTTGTATGGTGGAGTAAGAGCTGCCATTCTGTCTCACAGTGTTAGTGTGAAGTGGGCTCCAGAAAGTTAAGAGACTTGCTTAAAGTTAGAGCTAGGAGTTGAAATCTGGTCTGTCTGACTTCAAAGCCTGTGTTCTTTCTCCTAGAACAAATGGAACAGATTTAGCTTTGATGAGTGTGGGGTATTTTTATGTTAGTGGAGAATATATGTTTCCAGAGGTCACTAGTAGGTCTCTGTGGATTTGGGTCAGTCTGAGGAACCCAGTGGTCTGTCAAATCAATGAACAGTCCCCTCTCAAAAAACGTCTTTGTCCTTGGTCATGGAGTCATGACCCATCTTCCCAGCAGCTCTCCGAAGAGAAAGTGCCCACTGCCTTTTCCTAGGAGCAGCTGCCCTGGCTTTGTCTGACTCATGGCCTCTGTGCTCCCTCTCTAGCTGGAGGCTCTGGCATTCATCGCCCTGTGGCCAAGAAGACTACACCTGGGGCTGAATATAAGGCCAAGGTAAAGTTGCAGATGGGGGCAAGGGGTCTCCTGGCAGAGCATCTGAGAAAGGGCAGGGTAGCTGTGCCCATCACTGTCCTGGAGAGGCTCCTTTATGGATCCAGACTGAGGGGTACACTGAGGTCTTGTTAGCATCTGAAGTTTAGGCCTTTGTTGGATGACCTTCCAGAGCCACGGAAATTCTTTGGTGCCACCTAAGGCAGAGAATAAGGGGAAGGGAGGACGTGAGGCCTGGCAAATCAGAGGAGGGGGTGGGAGGGGAACCCCGCACTCCTAGCTGACTCTGTTTCTCTGGATGAGCAGAAAGCGAAGGGTGATGTGAAGAAGAAAGGTCGGCTGGACCCCTATGCCTACATCCCCCTCAACAGAACAAAGCTCAACCGCAGGTATAGTGCTGTGCAGGGGTGGGGTCATGCGGCAGGGAGCTGTGCTCTGGAGGGGCTTATTCTCATTACTCTCAACTCAGTTGCTGAGGTCACTTCTGGGTTGGCTTGTTTTTACTTTTTAGCATGCACCTTTATGTATTTGGTACCTACAGGTATTAAACATGATAGGTAGCACATGGTCTGCCCAGATGACGTGCTGCCCACTGCTGGGCAATACTCCTCCCCCATTCCTGCTGGTGTGGAGGGAGCCATCTTTTGAAATGGGAAGGGGGATCACCTGTTCTCAGTGAGGTGTGATCCTTCTGTTCCTTGTACCTGCAGGAAGAAGGTGAAGCTTCAGGGACAGTTCAAAGGCCTGGTGAAAGCTGCTCAGCGAGGATCCCAGGTGGGACACAAGCTCCGCAGAAAGGATCGGCGGCGTTCCTGAACCCCAGGGCTGCTCTGAGGCCCAGCCTGAGACTTCTTTTTAGCCCTCAAGCTGTCTCGACACCAGCTCCAGATGCTTCAGTCTCTGACAGATCCTGGACTCAGAATGATTTGTTGGAACTAGGGCTTGGCTCCCACAGGCACCCAGGACTTTAGAAGCTCCAAAAAGGAATCACCTTTGGAAGCTCCAAACAGGAATCACCTTTTAGAGATTTTCCTGGGGCCTGAGGATGGGAGTGTGGTCTCAGTGCCTCTGAGTGAAGCAGCTGTGCTTTATGCCTAGTGAGGCAGTGAGGCAGTGAGGCAGCTGGGCGTTATGCCCAGTGTACCCATGTGCAACAGTAAGATGGTCTTCCATATCCTCCAGCTGCTGGTAGCCACATCCATTCTCAGCCTAGCTGTCTTCTGGGTGTGTGAGATTTGCTGTGACCAGATGTAGAATAAACATGCACCCCCATGCATTGTTCCTAGAACACTGTGTTTCATCACCTGCCCCCTTCAGTGTCTGGTCTTTGGCAACAGTGGCTTGACCCCTTTGTCTCCAATCCCGGCACCTACTCTGGGGCATAGCATGATAGCCCTAGGTCAGGCTTTAGATCTTGCTCAGGGACAGAGTCATGACATCTCTCTGATTTCTCTTTACAATCCCAGTCAAAGCGATGTTTGGAGAATCAGGAGGGGCAGTGAATGTTCAGGGCTGATCTGTGGAGCTATGGTTGAGCACCAGGGACTCAGACTAAAAAAGGGAGCTGCAGCACAGGCAGGTGTCTCCCAGCTGCTTTTTTCATTGATTGAACAGTGTTTACCGATTCCCTCTATCTGCCAAGCACAGCCTGATCACCCACCTGCTCAACCCTCACAGTCTCTTTTTCCCAGACAAGTGTATCAAATTGTGTGGTACAAAGAGCAATTGATTCCCATTGTCCAGCTTTGTTGGTCTGGAGCAGAGAAGGGAGTGATATAGACCTCCCATTGCTCTTCATATCACTTGTCCCCATCAGCCCAGGGTGATGCCAGTAGGCATCAAGAAGCAAAGAGCCCACAGGTATTCCACACCCCCAAATATGAGGAATTGTGCTTTGTCTCCTGGCATTTGACTGATAGCTTTTCTCATCTCATAATCTCCCCATTTGAAATGGGACTCTCCACCACACACACTTCTTAGTAGTTTCCATTCCAGTTTAATGCCGTGGTTAATGCCCCCAGGAGTCTTTGTACACCATTCCACACATCCTCTAAGGGAACTCAAGTCTTGACTTGATCCATTGTCCCCAGATTAGGGCATTTCCTCCTGATTTTGGAAGCTGAGAGGAACCACACTTAGCCCAGAGGTGGCGCTGTTTGCATGCCTTTCTCACAGAAAGTCTGGAATTGGAGAGCAAGCAAAAAGGGTGGTCAGAAGAGGTAGCTATTAGAGACTTGCAAAGGTGTTCTAACTGACCCCCATCATTACACTTCTGGACACAAAGTGGGTCATATTAAACCTACAGCCCTTTCCTATTTCTCAGGAAGTTTAACCACAAGCAGTTGGAAGTTTCATGTAAATTAGGTATGGATATGTGCCAATTGCCCAGTGTTGACATCTTTTAAAAAAATGTTTGAAGACAATTTGCTTATTTTAGTGTATTTTCCAAGGAGCTTTGTTTACTTTCAAAGGTAGGAGGGGCAGGTGACCTAGAACGGTTGATGTTAGTGATGTGAACTCCATATTCTTTTGGAAGTAGACTTTAAATGCAGATTATCTTGATGCAGAGGCAAGGGTTAATCTGCCCCAGAAACTTCAGGTGTTTGAAACATGCTATGAAAGTCAGTTTTGCTTTTGTTTCAACCATGGGTGTAAAGGAGAATCAGGAGTGTTCATCAATGCAAGGGGTTCATTCAGTTTCAGGGCAACTGGAATGGTTGAGGGCCTCCACCAAGATCCACATTTACCCCTTTAATTTCATTGTGCTTTTGGTAGTGTCAGAATCTGAGACTTCTGGCTTTCTTTTCTGAAGTCCATCCTCTACTCATTCTCAGAAATGGAAGACAGAACATAACTTTCCTGACTGCACCAAAACAGCAACCCTTGTGTTGGCTAAGGATTTGGTCACACTGGGGATTTGCAAAGGCAATTTGCTCGTGACACTTCTGGACACAGGTGGGTCAGGTTAAACCAACCCTACCCCAGGCACCAGGCAGCAGGCCTTCAGGTAACTCCTCACAGTTCATTCCCGGCAGTGGCTGTCTTATTAGATCTACTGTTTTATTTGAAAGCCTGCCTCGTCCACATGCTTAATCATGATTTCTCTGTATTGTTTGCAACATGAAAGGAAATTAGTTAAGACATTCACTTAGTCTCTGATTTCCTTATTCTCAGTTGCATGTGTTTCTTTAAAGGGTAACTTAGAATATTAGATATAATCTGTGTTTCACTATAAAAGTAATAAAGTAATAAAGATTCACAGAACATTTGGAGAAAACAAAAGTAAAAGCAAGGGCTAGAATCCTACCATATCTCGTTAACCCTGTCTATTTCATCCCTTTTTTTTTCCTACATGCAGGACTTTTTTTGATACAAAAATAGAATTTTAAAATACAAGTTTATATTCTAAATTTACACTTGACTACCACAAAGTGTTTACTCTAATAATGTACACACTTCAAAAACATTGTTTTCACTGGCTTGGCTTCAACATCTGTCCTGTGGACCTGGCTCAATTTACAAAGGATCTTTGAGTCCATAAATATGTTGCTTCTTGGTGCATGCAGGAGTTTAAAGCCATCACTAGATGTTGGATCATGTGCAAAGCAATATTTAAAAAATGACATGAATTTTTCTATTTGTGATATGCATTCTTATTAAAAGATAGATGACTATATTCCAGAAAATAATTTTGATTTGAGGCAATATAAGCTAGCTCTCCAATTCCTGAAATCACACTTAAGGTTGGTACTGCCATTAGAAACATTTACTAAGCTGTTGGAAGTTGGCCATGTCATTCAGGGCCAGGTCTACAGCAGAGGTCTCCCATTCCAAGTCCAACTGATTTGTCATGGAAGGGCCTAGAACAGAATTTTATGGCTGTGGTCACTTAGTAGATATTAAGAACGTAGGTGGAAGGTATGGTGGCCTACCACTCAGGCTGCATACTCATTCGTGATTTAAGGTCTGAATATCAGCTTTGCAAGTCTGAAATAAGAGTTGATTAGGTTCAGAGAGGAAAAAATGACTCCCGAGAGGCCTAGTCAAAATGGTAATTTATTAATTTGTAATGAGAAATTATATATATATATAACAAAGGGCCCAAGATTTGGTGTCATGGTGACTTCTCTGTACATACCCTCCCCTGCATTGGAAGTCAAAATCAAAAGCTTTAATGAGCATGAAAAGGGGCAAAGAGAATCATGCCAGCTGTATATTAGTAATGTCATTGAGATACAACAGTTCTCCGGGTAGATGGGACATACCTGTCCATTGGGTTCCCCTCTTTTCTGGTTAATGCTGCAGAATGGGGCAGATCCTTCCTCTGATGTCTTCTAGATTCTTTGGAGCCTCTTACCTGCTGTTCAGAAGCTTTTCTGAGTCTTAATTTGACTCCTGCTCCTTCACATGCAGGCATGCCTGAATTGAATTTCCAAGACCTATTCTTTCAGCTTTTACCAGGGAGATGTCCTATTTCTTCTGGGGCCTTGTACAGATAGATAACTTATCCTATCCATCATGTATGAACTTAAAGGGTTTAACTTCTAGAGGGCAGCTTGATTTCCAGTTTCCAGGGATGTCACCCTGTGGACCCATAAGAACCAATTACAGAGCTGATATGATTTTGGATCAGAATTTCAGAGAGGATCTGAGGCGCCGATGACAGGCAGATGGATTTGTGAATGGTGCCAGCAAAAGCTCGTACAGACCTTATGGCTCCTCTGCAGGTTTTGCCAGCTCTTGAAAACTTGCTTTGAACCAGAATGGTTTCTACAAAATACATGTTGGACTTGAAGCCACTGAGCCTGAAGTACATACCGACCTGATAACCTGGAACCAGCCCTCAGTTGTAAATAACACTCATAAAAATGACGAGGTGCAGTATTACCCAAGCAGATTTTACATGGCCGTGTACATTGATTGGATCATTGTGTGATAATACTTATCTAAAAATGCCTGCCTTAATCATTCCAACAGCTAGTTCAACCCCTTGCACGTAGGTGGGGTACACCTCCAAAACAAATAATAATCAGCTAGCAAAGCCTACATCCAGTATTTATTCTAAGAGAAACCTTTCCTGCCCACACAAGGACTATCAGGGGGCTCATGTGGACCCCCTCACACAGAGGCACAGTCACACCTGATCCACACCTGCCAGATTCAAATCTCTTATGCAGGTATAGAAGCGATGACAACTCAGGCTGTCCAGAGCCCTCCAGTTTACCGAACACATTCATATGCACCATCTCTTGGTTCCCACGAGAACCCAAAGGCAAAGTTAAGCAGGTGGCATAAGGTAATGCACAGGCTTCTAGAGTTGAAGCCCACATGGTTGCACCCTATGTAACTTAGCCCTGGAGAATACCGTGTTGCAAAGAGGCTCGGCTGTGAATTTCAAAATGCCTCGTGCAGTTGGGATACCACAGAGTCTGTTCACCTTCCTATTCATCACCTTGCAGGCGCTTCACCCTCAAAGCCCTTCACTGGGGCTAAAACTAATTACATAACAGGTTTCTCTTCACTTAGTGAGAGGAGGGTGGAGTTGTTCCAGGACTGACTTTCTTCAGATCTCTGAGTGCCTGGGCAGGGCAGGGCAGGGCAGGGTGGGGCAGCTTGCTGGGTATTCCTTTCACTTTCTTCCTCTTCCCTTTCAAGGAGGGGGATGGAGTTGGCTTGCGAGTCTTCCTTTCTGTCATTCTTCTTCCACATCTTATATTATCTCTCCCTCTCTTCTCCCTCCCTACGCACCCCTACCCCCACCCCAAACACACACTTGCATTGTGCATTTATTCTGAACAAAAGACTTCCAAAAAAAAAAAAACATTTGTGAGGCATGGGAGATTAAGCAGTAAGTAAATCAAATAGAATCTCTGCCTTTACAAAGTTTATGAGGAGAGGACAAATAAAGTAAAACAACTGATATAGTGCTGCAAAGCCTAAATGCAGATAACCATGAAGGACCTGATTTGGACGAGGAGGCCGTGGTGGGTGGGCCTCTTGGAGTGAGAGATGTTTACCTAAAAACTGAAGGGTGCGCAGGCTTTAAGCTAAGTTGTTTGCCTAAACAACCAAGGCTCCAAAACTTTCCAATCCCTAGGCCTAAGGGCAGCGATCTGCTTGGAAGGTAGGCTCGCTTGGCCAGGGGGACTTGTCTTGACACTCTTGCATACCAGGCTTACTGTTTTCACTTAGATAATATGTGTGTGTTGGGCGGGGTGGGGGTGGGAGGTGGTTGAGGTCGGTGCGTAATGCTGTAAAAGCTCCTCTGAGGCCATGCCCCACACTAAGGACTAGCATGTGCAGAGGCCCTGGAGCCAAAAAAGAGTTTGGCCTCTCCAAAGAACTGACAAGAAGCTCAGTACATGGCATGTAAAAATACAAATAAATATTAAATGTTATTACCTAAATTCTTATCTAATATAATGTTGCAGGGATTGTTTATTTTTTGGGGGGGGATAGTTTTATTTATTTAAATATATAGTCCATCCACATCTACACATTTATATAATAAAAGCCAAACATATAGCAAGACTGATGGGAAGCAAAATATTGAAACCACATGGTAGAGGAGAGAAAAGGATGAACCCTGAAATCAAGACCAGTAGGTTTCTAGAGGGTGCATTCATTGAGCCTGGACTGAGGGTAGGACCATGGTGTCCTTGGGGCTGGAAAAATGATCTTTCCTGCTGAGAGCAGTTCCTGAGTTAGATGTTTCTATTACGCTCATTTTACAGAGCTGGAAACAATAAAAGGCACAGAGAAGTCTCCCATCCTCTTGTCAGCTTTTTCAAGACTGGCCATCATGATTTTGTGAGAGGAATATGAGGAAGGGCTAGAAATGATGGGCCTGGTTGCCTGGATATCACAGCCGAGTTGCTCACCCAGCATCTTAAGAGCCTAAAAAGCCTTTAAGAATTGAGTCCAAATCCCTTGCTTTGCAAATAGGAACACTGAGGCCCAGTGCAGGGAATGCTGTTCCAAGCATCTGGGGACTGGAGAAACTAGGACTAGATCTCAGGTCGCCCAACTCCTAACCCAGGGCTAAAGCTGGTCAGGACTACACAGAAAGGCTGTGGGCTATGGACAGCTCACAAGGTCTAGGGACAGACCTGACAGGTAAGAATGAGTTGCTCCTCTTGGTTGACTACCACACTTGGTACCTAATTCTTTTGTAACCATGGATAAGGTAGTAGGTACGATAATTGCTTATTTACACATTTTTCTGTATTAGACCATGTATTAGTTTCCTATTGCTGCTGAAACAACCACAAACTTATTGGCTTCAAACTACCTATTTATTATCTCACAGTTCTGGTGGTCAGAGGCTTGAAGTGGGTCTTATTGGATTAAAATATAGGTGTCAGCAGGGCTATCCCCTTTCCTGGAAGCCCGAGGGGTGAATCTGTTTCTTTTCCTTTTCCAGCTTCCAGGGGTTGCCCACATTCCTTGGCTCATGCTTTTTCCTTCTTCAAAGCCAGCAATCACAGCAGTCCAGCCTCTACTTCTACACTCTTCTCTGACTCTGACCTGACTGCCTTTCTCTTATAAGAACCTTTGTGATTACATTGGGCCCACATGGATAACACAGGATCATCTCCTATCTCAAGATCTTTAACTTGTCTATCTATGGCCATGCCACCCTGTACAAGCCTGATCCCGTCTGATCTCGGAAGCTAAGCAGGGTCAGGCTTGGTTAGCCACTTGGATGGGAGACCACCTAGGAAGACCAGGTGCTGTAGGCATAAAAAATAAAAAATAAGGGATTGTAAGCTGACAAGGTCCTTGCAATCGGTGAGGTCAACCAAGGGTTTCCTTGCCTAAAAAAAAAAAAAAAAATCTTTTTTAAAGATCTTTAACTAAATCACATCTGCAAAGTTTCTTTTGCCATGTAAAGTAACATATTCATAGGCTCCACAGATTAGCCCATAGACATCTTTGGAGAGTGATTATTTTGCCCAGCAGAGACTGCTAAGCTTTGTGAGGACTGTTTCCATTGTTTCTTGCTATAGCCATAGAAGCAGACACAGTCCCTGGCACAGTGCAGGTATTCTGCAGTGTGCTGGGTGATGGAATGAGTGGATTGATAGCCTCCTAAGCTCAGCCCCTGCCAGGACTTCTCTCCCCATGAAGTCTCGTCTGAACACACAGCCAGCAGCCCATTTGTTGTTGTTCCTACTTTCCCAAATGATGTGATTTATAATTTGTAGGGTATATGTCCTTCATATTCCAAGGAAATTTTTTAAAGATAACTTTATTGACATATAATTTATATATAATTAATTCACCCATTATAAGTGTTCATTGAGTTTTGACAAATAAATACACCTATGTACCCACCACCATAATCAATATATGGTGCATGTGTTTACAGTCTATTTTGTTTCAGTCTATAGCAGGGGTCCCCAACCCCCAAGCCATGGATTGAAGTGGTAGGTCCATGGCCTGTTAGGAAGCCACCCACACAGTAGGAGGTGAGTGGCAGGCCAGTTAGAGAGAAAATTCATCTGTATTTGCAGCTGCTCCCCAGCACTAGTATCACCACTTTGGCTCCACCTCAGATCATCAGGCATTAGATTCTCATAAGAGCACGGTCATAGTGCCAAAAAGGTTGGGGACCTCTAGTCTACAGTTCTAAGTTTTAAGAAATGTACAGACTTATATAACTATTACCACAGTCAGGATACTGAACAGTTCCATCACCCCTACAAAATTCTCTTGTGTTCTCTTTTGTGATCGCAGCCTCTCCCGCCTCTTTAACTTATGGCAGCCACTGTTCTGTTATCTGAAGCTATAGTTTTATCCAAGGCAAATTTTAATCAAGATTATTTAGGTAGTAATTTTATTAAAAAGAATCCCCTTTTCTTTATGCATTGTATTGTAGGTACTTACCTGACCTACATCCTTAGCACAAAGGAGAGGGGCAGGTGACCAGAAGAAAACTTTGGGATGGGAAGGATTATAAAGATCTTCCTTAGGCCCACCGTGGTCCCCTGGCTGCCTCGGGGCTAGCCTTCACTTCCATGCTACGGGAAAACAACAACCCAGTTCGCCTCTGCCAGAAAACCATGCAATAAGCATGAGAGAATGAGGTGACCTGACATTTTCAATGTGATTTCAAAGTTGAAAAAGATCAGCCACCTGCATTGGAAACAGGATGAAGATGCGATTACTTCACATCAGCAAACAGATGGTAGTTACAATTACAAAGAAAGTAAAAACTGGATCAAATACCAGGTACAGCAGAGCATTTTTCTTATCGAGGTGAAATTCAAAATTGTGCAATCCCTATCTCAATCAAGTTCCAAAAAAGTTTCAGCACTCAAAAGAAAATCTTGTACCCTTTAGCAGTCATTCCTCCCCTACTACCACCATCATTCTCGTCCCCAGACCTAAGCAACCACCAATCTGCTTTCTGTCTCTATGAATTTGTCTCTTCTGGATATTTTATATAAATGGAATCACACTACGTGACCTTTTGTGTCTAGCTTTTTTCATTTAGTATAATGTTTTTGAACATAATGTTGTAGCATATCAGCACTTCATTCCACTTTATGGCTGAGTAATATTGCATTGTATGGTTTGCCATAGTTTTGTATATGTTTATCCACTGATGGACCATAATATAGAATTTGCCATTTTCTGTTGTTTTGGACTTGGACATCACTAGGGCTATTTCTGCTCCCCAGAACCTAATTCCAATATCACCCCAGGTTCCATGTGGTAAGCCCTCTCATACATGTTCTCATGTAATATAACAATTTTTTAAAGAAGGGATCACCCTCGCACACCCCCCCCCTTATCCCCATTTTACAGATTCGGAATCTGAGGCACAGAAGGATGAAGCAACCAGATCCAAGTGGGATTCCAAGCCTAATGTTCAACCCTCTTCACCCCAGCTGGTGTCTCTGAGTGCAGGTAATTGAAAACAAAGTTCACATGGAAAGCAAACTCCTTGGGAAGGATTTCAAAGCAGAAATTTAAACTAATTCGTCTAAACTAATGCAGAATATCCTTGAATTCTGTGTCCTTCCACTGGTGATTCTGAATACCCTGTGTCTCCTTCCAGGCAGGCAGCCAGCGTGCCAGGCACACAGCTCTCATCACTTCCCTTTTTGATACCCTCTCATTACTTTTAATTGCATCTGAGCCTCTCCAGCATCTTGTATTTTGATTCCTAATCCAGGGCATTTCTCTGCCTCCCACTGGTCCAGCACAGCACTTCCCTCTCTCAGAGCTCTCCAGAGAAGTGCCCCCAGAAAATGGAGTTTGTCTTCTATAATGAATTCATCTTTATAATGAATAGTATAACATCCAAGTTCCAGGCATATTTACATAGCAATCTCCACACACAAGCAACATTACAAAGGGAAGTTTTTTTTAAAATGCCATCTCAAAGCTTCATTTCCTGTAGTACTAAGAACACTATGGGAATTACCCTGACAAGAAGACAAAATCGACTTTCAGGGATGCTGGATTAGAGACAATAGCTACACCAGCCCCATTAATGTTTAAAGTCAATGGAGCATAAAACTGCTTTTCTCTACTTACAGGCAGGCATCGTCTTACAGAGAGGAGGAAAAAAATTACTACTTAAGTCTGCTGAAATCCATAAGCCCTCCCCTAATTTTCATTCTCCTTGAAATTCTCCAGTAAGTATCATCAGAATGAAAATGAGAATCACTCTGGGAGGAATAGCTTCCAGTCCCCATCAGTAAAGTGTGTGAAGAGCCCTCCACAGAGATGGAGGAGGAAGGCTGCCTGTCAGGAAAGGATCTGTCACCAAAACCTGCAGAACTAGTTGTGGTGACACACCTTGGGATTTAGGAGCCTCTGGGCTGACTTCAAGAGGGCCTTAAACAATCCCAGGTCAGGGTAGAGGGAGGCAGAATACAAGGGACCCGGCAAGTTCAAGGAAGCAATGCCTTTAGGATATGTTTTATTTAGTGGACTGCAAAGAGGGATCCTTCATCATTACTATATTAGCTGTTTCCCTTGGGGAATCGCTGGAATTGAGCCAGGCCTCTGTTAGTAAACCATTGGACCTAATCCCACATTACATTTGTGTAATGCCTGACAAAGCCTGTTCCCATTATCTCATTTGATCCTGAAAACAATCCTCAGAGGGAGGCCAGGCAGGGATTACTTTTTCCATTTTACAAGTGAAAACACTTGTAAACTGATTTGCCAGGAGCCACACACCCAGACCTGGCAGGAATGAGACTTGAATCTAGGTCTTTGTACAACCTGTTCAGAGTTCTTTTGACCAGACTGATCAAAATATTCCCAGCCCCACCTAGTCCTCACAATCATCAGTTTAACCAGCAGCTGGGAGCTCACCAGGACAGAGCTTGTGTTTATACTGCTCACACATCTCTGTCCTAATGAAAAAGTACAGCCCTGACTGGCAAGCTCTCTGGGAAAAAAAGAAAAAAAAAAAAAACTTCATATCGTCTCTCTGCACCAAAGACCAAAATTAATCTCAATGGATTTGAAAAAAATCAAGGCATTATAAAAATCTAAGGAAAATTGAACTGAGTATTTAATAGGTTTCTGAAGGCAAGAAGACTAAATTTAGCATTGTATTAGAAGTTTCAAAGAAAGGGGATTTTATAGATTCGACTACATTAAACTTTGTTAAGTTTTAATGAAATAAAAAAAAAAGGACTATACAGGCCCAACTAAAACCTGAAGAAATATTCACAGCAAACTATGAAAGAAAAGAATTAACTTCTGGTATGCAAAAGTCATGCAAATAAGAAAAAGTCAATAGGAAACACTTATTAGGGAACAATTTACAAAAAAGGAAGTACAGGTGGTTAACATTTAGAAAACTGCTCTAACTAAAATCAAAGAAAAATTTGAAAGGAGTTATAAATTTCACCTATGAAATCAGCACACACACAAAAAATTAACTGGAGTACTCAAATACTAGTTAAAGTGCAATGAATAATGTATGCTCACACATTAATGATGGGGAAGTAAATTTACCCAACTGTAAAACAATTTGGCACATTTATCAGAAACCTTAAAATATCCATACCCTTTGACCTAAAATTCCATTCCTGGGAATATGTTCTTGGGAAAGTCATCAACATGGAAAGTTTTGTGCACAAAAATGTCAGTCACATACAACAGTTAAATTAGGTAAACGGTAAACATTAAAGGAATTGTTTAATAATTCATGGTACAGCCACTTGATGGAAACTTACGTGATCATTACGTGTTCTCAAAGTGCATGCAGTAACACGAACACCGTTTATGGTATAATGCAAAGTGGAAAAGTGCACAACATTGTATGTGTGGCTGTATAACATAGAAAAAGACTACAAAGGAAAAAAAAGTTTTAATGTGAACCATATTTAAGTCCTATGATTATGAGATTTTTTTCATCTCCCTATATTTGTCTTTGAATCTTTTTAAAAAATGAATAAAATCAACTCTTCTTTAGCGCTGAAGTGGCGCGTCCTTCTCACTCTGTGCGTGGGGGCCTGAGGACTGAACAGAGAAGGAAGGCTCAGCAAGCCCACCTCAGGTAGATTCCACCCTCCTTTGCGACGTCCCCTTGGCACTCCAATCCTTTCTCCCTTTCTGCACCCACACCTCTCTAAGGCCCGATCGCCTGCGGGAACACTCGTCCGCCCACCACGCCGGGGTCTGAACCACTGCGGGTGCGCGGGGGAGGGGCAGGACAGGCTCAAGCGTTGCTGACACGTGGGGAGGGAGGAAGCCTCTGAGTAGGAGGGGTTGGGCGTGTGGGTGGGTGTGTCTGCGAGTGGGAGAAACCAACCCAGGCTGCCTCAGGGTCTCCATTTTCTTGTGCTGCTCATCCCGTCAAGGCCCTACGAAGATCTGCCCACTCCCGGGATCCCCTTATAGGCGGGCACGGAGCGCAAACAGAGGATACTCCCGCCATGGCCCTGAGCTGTCCCCGACGGCCCGCGACACGACGCTTTCTCTCTCGTCTCCCCCACCCTGGGACGGTGGTAGGTCCCGGCGGTACGTCACCCATTGTTTACAAATCAACCCGAGCCGGTAGGATTCCGGCTCCCGCGGCTGCAGCGCGCGGCCGGAGTGCTCGCTGGTCTTCGGCTTTCGTTCCCTTCTCGGCCCGGGCCCCGGCTTCGGCTTCGTCTTCAGCCTCAGTCCAGCGCCGGGCTCCGCCGCGGCCCACAGAGCCGCCAGCGATCTCCGCAGAGCTCCGGGTGCCCGGGCGGGGGGCCATGCCGTGCCGGAGGGAGGAGGAAGAGGAAGCCGGCGAGGAAGCGGAGGGGGAGGAGGAGGAGGAGGACAGCTTCCTCCTGCTGGAGCAGTCGGTGACGCTGGGCAGCTCGGGCGAGGTGGACCGGCTGGTG
>CM053506.1:19855935-20029714 GCA_028627145.1 Eidolon dupreanum
CATAGTGATTTGATATTTATATTACTTACCATGTGATCCCCACAGTAAGTCTAGTAACCATCTGTCATCATACATGTTATTACAATAATGTCGATTATTTTCCCTATGTTGTACATTCATTATTGCATGTTGAATGGAGAATTTGTGATCATCATTTAGAACTGTCTGGTTTTCTATTTCTTCATCATTATTTGAAGTCTTCTCCTAATAATTAGAAATGCTTTAAATCGTTTAATCCAAGAATTAAGTAAGAAAAAATTGCTCTGTCCATTTCCAGGTTATATTTTGTCCTGTTGATGATAAACACTCGCTTATCTCTATTTCTGGCCTTTGTCCAATAGAATGCTGTTTTAAAATTTAACTCACTTCACTAATTATACCTTCAAGTTAAGTGGATTATACTAAAGGAGAATCCACAAATAGAAGCTATCCACTCTACCAATAGTAGTATAAAAATAATGACACTCTGAAGAGTCAAAGAGAAAAAGCTAAAGTAGGAAATGAAATATAGCCACCTCCTCACATACTTGGCCTAGGGAAGTCCAGCTCAGTGATCTTTGAATTGAAAAGAGACATAAAAAGAAAGTACTAACTATTATTAGATGAAGAGGGGAAATTGATAACAAAGAGTCACAGGCTTTTTTAAACCTAAATATTCAGTGGAAAAAAAGAGACCCGTTATGAACCAGAGAAAGCAAACAGAAACATATGGCTAAAGAGAAGCAAAGCAAGCCGTGATAGTGATAATTGGTGACAGTTAAAATGTTATCAGTGTCCAAGTTTTGGAGCTCAAGCCTGCTTCTGGAATTTAGGAACAGCAGGAAGCTTAGGAGCAGACTGGGATGCTTGCATCCCATTTTGGAAATGTTTGTGGAAGATAAGGAAGGTGCCTGAAGATGGGGAAAGGGTTCTATATCCTGCTAATTTACATACACATTAGAGTATGGAATACTGGTGACTAAACACATGACTTCCGGAAGCCCTTTTTGTTATATTGTTCTTTCTCTTAAGACAGCATTGTGGCTCTTCAAGAAAAGTGATAGATGGAACCTTTATTGCTCTTAGGAGGGCTCATCTTTTCTCATATGTACAAATGGGAAAATATGGTTTAAATATCTGAATCGAGTTTTGTATTCGTGCTGTCAAATTCTATGTGAAGGGTAATGAAGAATAGATTCTTTAGGGGTCCTTCTTGAATCTGAATCTTTTTATTTTACATTTTTATCAATTATCTGGCTGAGAGAGTTTGATCATTGTGTTTGTAGTTAAGGCCAGCCTTGGTGGAAGAAGAGGGAAGAAGAAAATGAGAATTTAAAATTAATCTGCATAAACTGGTAAGCAGCTCACCTTTCTTTGCCTCTAACCTTTGGTTTTAGAACTTGTGAGACTAAAAATATGTTAAAAGGGGTTGCTGGTTGGTTGTGTGGAAGGTCCTCAGAGAATCAGGATCTTTATTTTTTGTTTGACTTGCAAGTCTAGAAATTATTGTAACCATTAGATGGATTTGGGGAGACTGAATTCATGCTCACAAGAAGCCAATTGATATATGTGAAGTTGATAATTTGCATAAAAAGTGTACTAGGTATGTATGTCAGGTTGCTAGCACATTTTATCCTTGGGAGAGACACATTATACTTGATTATTGCTTTCTTTCTTTCTTTTTTTTTTTAAATCAGCACTTTCTTCCTGGTGATACCCTCTGGTTACCTGAAGTGAACCCTCTTAACTACGGGTTTATTATCCACCTTTTAGGATGGGTTGTTTCTAGAAATTCCATCTATTTGGTGTTGATGTTTTGCTAATTTTAGCTGATAGATCAGTGTTCAATTAGGACCAAGAAACTATACAGTAATTTGAATGTTTAATGTAAACATTCAATGCTTACATTAAATGTCTAATATAGAGTTATTAACTATAACGGCATTAGAGTAACAAGGGATTGGCTAGTAAGAAGTAAAGAGATTTCTAAAGAATATACAAATATATATCAGAATCAGCTATACAATGTGTATGCATGTCAGATCATCACGTTGTACACTTTAAATATCTTACACTTTTATTCGTCAATTATACTTTAATAAAGCTGCGGAGGAGGTTGGGAAACAATCGACTCTAATTCTAAGGGCTGAGGTAAAATGCACAAGGAAGAGGCCTCCTAGGGTAGAAGTCTGGACTTTGTTGGAAAGGGCATGATGATGGCTCACTGAAAGGCAGAGAAATTGCTGTGGTGGAACTTGTTGGAAATGCACTTTATGGAAACTGCTAGAAATCCACCCTTTAGGGTACTGCGGAAAGCTGTTTATAGGGAGGAAGGAGTCTTGGAAAACTACTTCCTCCTGGATGCTCCAGACTGCTGAATACTGCAGGAGTCTTATCACTTGGAGAAGCTGGCCGGAGCTGGGCGCTGAAGAAGCTGCGCACGCGCACTGCAGGAACTTGCCTAGAGGAGCATGCTGAAACGAGAAAGGGAAAGGCCCTTCCTCCTGAAGTGTCTCTACAGTGGTCTTAATGCTTAACATTGTGCCAGCTGGCAAAGGAAATCTATTTAAAGGCTCCAGCTCCATTTTCGAAGAGTAGGCAATGACAGGTGAGAGGCAATAAATTGTTAACTGTTGCATGCAGAGAATCATTTTATCTCCAAGTTCAATGCTACCCTTTCTGTAGCGCTTCCTAAGTCTAATTATAGAAAAGTATGAGGTAGTGTGTAGGATCTGAATGAATGAGGGCCGGAAACAAATTATAGAGGAGAAGAAGGTAATTGGCAATGTAAATTTACACTGAGACATTTACTTGCTTGTAAGCTTGTAAAAGTCTATATACATTCCAAATGGAATGACAGTTTCCTGGAACATTGAGCCTGAAGCAAGACTGTTAACGACTATTGTTTATATTTTATTTTTTTGAGGCATGCTGATGTTTTATACTGTATTACCTTATTTATCTCTGCTGTTTCAAACTTGCAAAGATCCTGGAGAGTATGTTGTTTATTGATACTTTTCGCTCAAATAAAGCAGTATGTGTCTTTGAGCAAGCTACTTTGACATTTCTTTCCTTATCTTTTTACATGGGGCTACTGGTATGTAGTTATATGAAGTTTTAGAAATTTGTGTTTGTAATGATCCTGAAACACACACACACACACATATAAAAATTTAAAACACTTACTACATTTCTGTTTAGGGATGGGCATTTATTACACATGAATCTGTTGAACAAGGGTAGTTTTTAGTTAAAATTATCAGAGTAATATCCTCTTATTCTGAATTTAGATTTCATAGTAGCATCAGTTATTTGACATAATACAGCATTTAGCTTGGAAATTTTATTATTTCTTTAAAGAACCTTTGAATAATGTGGAAAAATGAAAATAGCTGAAATAAGCTGAAGAACCAAAGGCTGTATGCTATGCACTTTCATTGGTGCATTTGGCTGAATGGAAGTTCACATTTTTAAGGAAAACCAAGACTGGTTTATGAAAAACTGAGAGTAATTGGAATAATGGTATGGAGGAGAGAAGCACGAGAGATAAGACAAAAATTAAAAAAGGAAAATGAAGAGAGAGGGTGACTTTCTAGTAGAGGCTGCCAGCCACAACCACTTGGGGCGGGCTTTGGAGGCAGTGGTGGTATTAAGCCCAGCAAAAGCGAGACTATCTCAAGGAGGTAGGGAGGCAGAGCACCCATGATGACTACTCTGTCTTCTGAAGTTGAATATAGGGAAAGGAAGTTTCTGACTCATACCAGGGGGGCAAACAATTTTACATATTTATATTTATAAGGATTCTTGCAGTTAAATGTGATAGAACTTAAACTTAAACTAGCTTAAGTAAAAAGAGACATTAATTGCCTCAAGAAACTGAAAATTCAGGGGGATAGCTTAATCCGTATTGGTAATCTCAAATCTCAAAGTGTCACTAGGCATCTGTCTTTGGCTCTCTTAGATCTGATTTTCTCTGTAATTGCTTCATCTGAAGGCAGGTTCTCCACAAAAAATGGCTGTAATGGACTACCAACAGCTTCAGTCTTACATTCCACCAGTTTAGCAATCTTATCTTCTAGCGAATCCTAGAATTGAGTCCTTTTTTCCTGATTTGGCTCGTCGGTCTTTTCCTTAATCAGTGAGGAGGATAGAAAGTTTCGATTAGCTATGTCTGGGTCAGTTGCTTACATTTGGTGCTGAGGGAGTAGGGGCACCCCACCAAACCGTATAGATTGAAAGATGGGGAGAGGTTAATGCTCATAGGAAACTAGGGATGCTGTTACCAGAGAAAGGGGGAAATTGATGTTGGGTAGCACAGACAACAGATATCCACTTGTATCTCTGTAACTCCCCTGTACACTTCCCTTTGTTTAAAGTTATGTTTTGAAAAGGGCTTGCCACTAGAGTATGGAGAAAGCATTTTATGTTTCTGTAAAAAACAGACCAAAAAGCCCCTCATTTCAGTACTGCTTTTTTTTTTTTTCACTGTTCAAACAAACTCTACTCATCTTTAAGACCCAGCTCAAATCTCGACTCTTGTATAAGGGAGAAAGCCCCTCTCCTACTGGTGAATTCTTAGAGCTTTTATTTTCTTTGCCATGCATCTTTTGTGTTATGGTCTCTAGCTAGTATTTAAAATATTTTAGGAAAACCATTAAGTATAAAACTATATTGATGAGGGAGAAAAAATAATTTCATCAGATGCTCACAACTTTTGTGTTCTACTTTATAAATAATTATTCAAATATGGAGTGGGTTAATGATAGTTAATGACATTTTATAATGGGAAATGTGTTAGTATCAAATACATAACTATAAGATTGTGTAAAGCCATAGCTTTTAAGATAATCAGATTAAAATGTAAATAACAATATTAGTTACCAAATTAAATACAGGTGATTTGTCAGGCTGAATTGTACCTGAAAGCTATCCGCCAGCATTTTGTTATTGCAAAAATGAAACAGAACCGCAAAAAAAGAAAAATTCAGTCTCCTGCTAGTTGAGTTTAGTTATGTTGTATTATCAACCCTTGAGTGTTTGAAGAATTAACGTGTAATTAAAATATTGTTTATATTCACAAGTATGAAGATGAGATGTTTTCTTTAAAGACATATAACCTTAATTTAATTAAGTCTGGGCTTTATTTCTTTTGCTTACTAACCAGAGCATATTACATAGCATAAAACTAATTTCTTGGGACTCAGTAAAAGTAAAAAATGCAGTAACAACCTGAGCCAATCTATAACATAAACTTTCCCCAGTTTAAAAGAAAATATTGTCCAACATACCATATAAAGCTACATTAACATCGAAAAAATTCCTGATTATATGATTCCAATTTTATTTTTGTTATTTTAATTTTTCACCATAAGAAATTAAAATGATTTGGTTGATTTTTGTCCAAGGTTCAGAAATGTGTTATAATAAAGAAGTAAAACATTATTTGGCATACTTTATCTCCAGTTAGAGACAAAGGTGTCTCAGCTAGTTTCTATCAATATCAATAAAGAGAAAAAAATTTATGAGTGAAATACAGAAATCACATAGTTCTTAATATGAAATTTATAATTACATGCCACTATAATGACAGCTACATTTACAATAATGATACTTTTGGAGATTGGAGAACCTCATTATTTAGAAATTGTAACTAAGGAATGACACTGGGATTATATAATGAAAAGTTCTTGTTTTATTTTTATTTTTTTAAATTAATTATTTTTTTATGGTGACATTGGTTAATGAAATCCAATGTTTCACCTGTACGCTTTAACAGTAAGGCATATATATATTTACACTGTGTGTTTACCTCCCCACTTGTTTTATTTTCATACTGAACACAATTACAAAAATAAAACCAAGTAAGGAATAACAACGAAACTAAAGAAAAACTCACTAAGTAACAGGAAACTAAGAAATAAGGGAAGATCAGAAATCAAGAAAGTGTACAGCAATATCATTTATTAATGTTATACTTGACATTAACATCAAATACTTTTTCTATCTAAGAAAGTCCTTTGTACTTAGAGATCACTGCTTGTACTGTAGTAAGCGCTTTTAAGTATGGCTAGCCTTGTATACTTCACTGTTTATCATTTTAAAGTTTTCTGAATTTTGGAATCCCTCCAGTCCCTCCATTGGTTGTAATAATAGTTTCTTCACTCAAGTAACAAGGTCTAAATTATTTTTTTTCTCCTGGTAGGGTCATTTTTTTGCAGTTCTGTTGACCAAGCTCTCCTTATTTAGATGGTGTTCAATCTGCATTAGTTGTTAGGATGATCGCACGCAAGTGATCAACCATATTTGAATTGGTGTTTTTCATTAAGTAAACATGGCTTTAAATATTAAAAATAAGTCCACCAATGTGAAACATACACTTACATCATTGTGTTAACAATTTTCATTGAAAAACTTGAACCTGGGCTATATGCATTAACATAGTACAGTGGATAAAGCCTAAATTTTATTATAGCATAAATGTTTTGACACAATAGATTATTAGATGTTGAGAAATAAAAATGTTATATAGTTCTTATACCATAAAATCTCATATTAGAATCCATCTTTTCTATATCACATCATCTCAACAGTTGGTGCCATTCAGAGTGCTGAGTGGGAAAGTCTATGGTATTTACCCAGGGTGGTGGTTGCTTAAAATTTTCTGCAGGGAAAAAAGTTCTATTATCACTCCCAGTTTTAAAGGAGTTTTAGCAAATGCCCGAAGATCTCTTTAAAATAATGACGCTTAAAAGGCTAATATATATGTGCAAATGTGATTAAAAATTGTTTGTGGCCTATTTTCAAAGTTATCTCACTGGGCCTCCTAGATGCTTTGTGCTAATTGCACCTGGAATTGGCCACTTGTATTTTTGAAAATAGAGGTAGTGAGAAAAATAAATAGGATCTTGTAGTGCTTCGTGAACTTTAAGCTTTTGGAGGCCAGGGACTTACCTTAGCTTCTTGTCCCTATACCTTACAGTTTCTTAAAATTACAAGCACTCAGTAGATCATGGTTAGTTTGATTTTACATGAGACATGAGTGACTGCGATTTCTTGTTTGGCTACCATGTGTCTCAAAAGCAATTCACCTTCTTAATGCTTGTTGATGAAGAAACTCGTGATTAGGTTTGTAGAATATGGACTGAGGTGTAGAATCTCTTTAAGAATTTCCAATATGTGAACTTGTGTAGATAAGACAAGTCATGTGTCAGAGCAAAAGCATTCTTTGTCTCTTGGATAGAATCACTCTGGACTTTGGAACAAGTGGATTGAGAAGTAGTCTTGGAACCTAATCTGATCATAGGTAGAAATACTTTGAATTTTGATTGCTTGAGGCTCATGGCATTTAAAGTTTGTAGGAAAAGAGAATCTAGTGAAGCTTTGACTGCTTTTTTGAGGGGTAAACAGCTTTTTCGTAATGATAAGACATACACTGTGTAGTCAGCAAAGCATCCTTTAGAACTTTCTCCAAATAATAGGGACTTTTGGTGTGACTTTTCTAATACAAGTAAACTTCCTATTTTACATGAGCCTGGGGGAGAAATATTAGGGGAGATGGTAGCAACAGAATTAATAGTCATTCTTTGATATCTGCTGGGGATTGGTTCCAGGACCCCGCTCCCCCATACCAAAACCCATGGATGCCCAAGTACTTTATATAAAATGGTGTAGTATTTGCATATAACCTACTTACATCCTCCTATATACTTTAAATCATCTCTAGATTACTTAACAATACTTAATACAATGCAAATGCTATGTAAATAGTTATATACTATATTATTTAGGGAATAATGACAAGGAAAAAAGTCTGTACATTTTCAGTGCAGACCTGACCGTGGTAGGCCTACCTACATAATACACGTCGGCAACAAGGTAACATTTGTTCTTCAAATGTTTTTGATCCAGGGTCGGTTGGCTTTGCAGGTGTGGCGATACAGTGGGGTGACTGTAATAATTCCTGTCACACCCAAAAGAATAAAAACTTGATATGTAAATATATGTCATTAAATACGTGTAATTTGTATAGCTACTCTGAGGAAGAATTATTAGCCTTCTTTACTGAGAACATTATATTGTCATTACATAGGGCAAAATCTTAGGTTTCCAAAATGTTTAGGTGGAGAGGTAAGCAATCAGAAATCTTTCATCTCTAAATAGTTTGCCAATTTAAGTCAGATTAAGGTGCTGTAGTGGTTTGAAATTAGTAACAGCTGAAATCAAATATAATGGCCAAATACATTTTACAGACCATTGGAATCTAAATTACAGATAAGAGGTTGATAGTACAAAACCTTGGACAGCTACTCTTAAGACCAGGCCTTAAGATGTAAATGTTTCAAAATTTTTGTCTAAAAAATTGGATATTGTTCCTTGAGATTTTATGGTACTATTTATCAACTTTGAACTGGTTTTGTTATTAAAAAAAGAAAACAAAACCCTGCCAGCTTGGGCACATAGGGCCTGTTTTATCTTTTTTCTTTATGTGCATCTTTCATGATACGAGTTTGAATTTGGTATGTGGAAAAAAGAATAACAGCCTTGTGTTTAATACTTGCATTCTATCTAACAGTTCTATAAAGTGACACATTTAAAGCCATGTTTCTGAGCCATGTTTCAGAGGGCTGAGAAAGCAATAAGAGAGTGCATACTTCTCTCAGGGTGCTAAGTCAGGTTTTGACAACTTTAAATATAGCTTATATTTTGATGTTGCCAAGGTTTTGGTTCTTGGAGAACAAATCAAGTTAAGCAATTCACTAGAGAAGAAGCATTTGGTTTTGTGAGTATGCAGTTGTGGTAGTAGCCAAAGGTACATCTGCAGGATGTACCTTTTTTTTTTATTTCTCTACTGCCTTGGATTTTGCAGATTCATGGGTTCAACATGCCTCAAGAGCACTTTGCATTTCATTCTTCTGTAACTGATTTTTTAGCTGTGGGTTTTGTTTCCAGTCTTCACTGAGCATATCAATTTTCATGCAGGGTTCCATCTAGTGGTCAAAGTAATCATTGCAGACTATAAATAGGTTTTAAAAATTATCCTTACCCTCATACACTGCTGGTGGTACTGCAAATTGGTACAGCCACTATGGAAAACAGTATGGAGGTTCCTCAAAAAACTAAGAATTGATCTAACATATGACCCAGCAATCCCTCTACTGGGTATTTACCACAAAGACTTGAAAACCCATATCCGAAAAGATATTTGCACACTGATGTTCATATAGCAGCCTTATTCACAGTGGCCAGGACATGGAAGTAGCCTAAATGTCCTACAATAGATGATTGGATAAAGAAGCTGTGGTACATATATATGGAATATTACTCAGCCATAAGAAGAGATGCAATACTGCCGTTTGCAACAATGTGGATGGACCTTGAGATAATCATGCTAAGCGAAATAAGCCAGACAGAAAAAGTTGAAAATCACACGATATCACTTATATGTGGGATATCAACCTAAAAGCAACAAAGGAACAGGACAAACAAACAGAGATTCATGGTCATGGACAATAGACTAGTAGTTACCAGGGGATAGTAGGGGAGGGGGGAGGAAGGAGGTAGACAGAGTAAAAGGGGTCAGATATATGGTGACAGAAAGAAATCTAACTATGGGCAGTGAACACACAATGCAATATATACATATATATACTTTCCTGCTAAATTGTACACCTGAAATTTACTGAATTTTGTTAACTAAAGTCACCATAATAAAAAAAAATTGAAAATCTGAGTAATATTTAAAATTCAACTGAAAAAAAACCACATTTATATTAAAAAAAAATTACCCTTTTTAAGGAGTAGGTCTTGCCATTATCTCTCTTTGGGATAGTTGATTAGTATTTCAATACTGGAGCCCTTTGCTGTCTCTGTATACCTGCATACCTAACTATTACTTCTGGTTCTGGCCACCTGTGCAAAAACTTTTATGGTGAGGAAATTCACTTGTATATACTTTGATTTTCTGTGATATTTACATAAAGTTAGGGCAAAATTTAGGTCAAAATGACTTGATTTCTTAAAAAAATTTTGTCACGAAAGATACTATACATACAAATATATAGAATTATATAATCAATACTCTTTTCCTGTCATCCACCTCAACAAATCGAATATTTACTATATTTACTTCAAATGAATCCTTCCCTTTTCCCCATAGCTCAATGATTTATCATAAGAACATTGCTAGCATCCTGGAAACTTCCCTCATGCTCTCATGCCTCTTCTTACTTACTAACTCCCAAAGGTAACAGTTATCCTAAATTTTTTGTTAAATACATCTTTGCTTCTGTTTATAATTTTACCATTTAAGCAGTTATCTCTAAACACTATTGTTTTATCTGTTTTTAAAATTTGATGTAAATGACTTTATATAGTAAGTAGTTGTCTCTGTGTATTACTAATTTTGCTCATCATTATATGAGATTCATCTTTGATGGTATATACAACTGGAGTTTGTTCATTTTCATTACTGTAAGATATGCCGTTATATATGCCACAATTTGTAAACCATCCTGCTGGACATTTTGCTTCCATTTTGACTGTTTAGAAATTAAAACTTTGTTGAACATTCTTGTTTGTGATGTTTGGTGAACATGTGGCTGCACATTTTAGTCATGGAGTAGAATTGCTGAGTCACTGGGTACCCTTTTGCTTAACTTTAGTAGATAAGGCCAACCATTGTTCCAAAATAGTTGTACCAACTTATAGCCCCACTATCAGTGTAAAAGAATTACTGTTAACTTTCTCTAAACCTCAGTAATGTCAGTCTCTTTAATTTTAGCCATTCTGTTGGATAATAATATGTTATTGTTTCTTAATTTGCATTTCCTTGATATCTAATGATATTGAGCAGTTAGTTTCCATGAACATATTGGCCATTTGGCTATTCCTTTTTTTTTTTTTTTAATCTAAATTTTTTTTTTTTAGGCGAAGCAACCCCTGGTTGACCTCATAGATTTCAAGGACCTTGTCAACTTACAATACCTTATTCTTTATTTATTCTTTATTATATTATATTATATTTTACTTTATTTTATTTACGCCTACAGCACCTGGTCTTCCTAGGTGGTCTCCCATCCAAGTACTAACCAGGCCTGACCTTGCTTAGCATCCGAGATCAGACAGGATCAGGCTTGTTCAGGATGGCATGGCCATAGACTGGCTATTCTTTTTTTAAAGTGAGATTTTATTGAAATCTCATGCAAGTTTATCTGTTGGGTCATTATTTTTTCTTATTTTCTTATCAATTAATGGGAATTTTTAATATAATAGGATATGAGGCATTTTTTTGCTATATGTATTGCAGATATATTTCCCCCACTCTCTGTGGCTTGCTCTTTCACTTTCTTAGTGATATCTTTTAAAGAATATGAGTTCTTATTTTAATGAAATTATATGTGTTAATCTTTATGATTAATATTTTTTGTTTTTAAAAAATTATTCCCCTACCTTGAGTTTAAGAATATATTCTTCTACCTTATATTCTAGTAGTTTTATTGTTATTGTTTTGCTCTTCACCTTTAGAGCTATAATTCACTTATGTATAGTGTTAGATAAGAGTTGATTTTCATTTTTTCCTTCTATAGATGTTCAAGTGTCCCAACGCCATTTAGTGAGAAGCTCATTCATTCTCTACCGATTTGCAGTGCTGCCTTTATTCTGAATTCTGTAAAGAAAGTATAAAAAAGGAAGTAATAAAGATAAGAGCAGAAATTAATGAAATAAACAACAAACATGTAATAGAGGAATTGAGCAAAGTCAAAAGCTGGAAACTTGACAAAGCTAATAAAATTGATAAACCTCTAACAAGGTTGATGAATTTAAAAACAGAAATCATAAACCACCAATATCAGGAACAAAGAGGAAGATATCACTATGGAACTTAAACACATTTAAAAGTTCCTAAGAGGATGTTATAAACAAGCTCATGCCAATAAAATTTGAACATTTATGTGAAATGGATGAATTCATTGAAATGTATAACTTACCAAAATTAATACAAGAAGCAATAGAAAATTTGAATAGCCCTATAACACAATGTAAGTTGAAAATATAACTTAAAACCTCACAAAAAAACTCTAGGTCCAGATGGTTTCATCAGCCTATTTGATTAAACATTTAAAGAAGAAATAACAACAATCTCAGATAAACTTTTTTGGAAAATAGAAAAATAAGACACACTCCCCAACTTTATAAGGCCAGCACAACCTTGATACAAAACCTGATGAAGGCAATACAAGATAGGACAATTCCATGACAGTCTCTCTTATGAATGTATATGAAGAAACCTAAACAAACTATTAGCAAATTAAATTCAACATATAAAAACGATAATACATCATAACATTGGGTTTGTTCCAAAAATACAAGGTCAGTTTAATATTAAAAATTAATCAGTATTATTTACCACATTAACAAAATAAAGGAGAAAAATCATGATCAATAGATGCAAAAAATACTTGTGAAAGTTAAGCACTGACTCGTGATTATGAATAAGTAAATAAGTAACTAACTTATTGAACTAGGAATAAAAAGACGTCGTCTGAATCTGATAGTCTTTGCCAAAATGATGGGTGGGGAAAGATACCATTTTTCAATTTGTTTTACCATGATAGTTTCTAAAGTTGAAATTCTTTTCATGTTAATTAGTCGTTTAGGTTCCCTCCTTTATGAATTACTTAATCAGATCCTTTGACCAATTTTCTATTGAGTTCAGTATATTTTTCTTATAAATTTTAGGTATACTGATAAATTCTGAGTACTAATCCTTTTATACGCATGATAGACTTCTTTTTTTTAGTTTGGCTTTTATTATTACTTTTAAAGTCTTAAATTTGTTGATTATGATTGGATAGTGTGTTCACATGAATCAAAAATATAGAAAGTACAAGAGCATACAGTGAAAAGTTTCTCTTTCACTCTCGTTTAAAGTTTGGCTTTTCATATTTAGATCTTTATTCTGTCTGGAATTTGTGTGTGTGTGTATGATGTGAGGTAGGGATAACCTTTCCCTCCATATTATAAACTACTTGTCCTTATACTGTTTGTTACGTTATGTGATTGTTTCATCTAATACAACTTTCTGTGTAATGGGAGACTACTGTTGAGCTTCATCTGTGCATTGGCAAATACAATTAAGTAGTTCAGTATTTAATTTCTATTTTGTTCCCACTTGCAGATGAGTGCTAATAAGTACCGCCTTTCAGGCCCCATAATGTGCCCTTGTGTCCTCTAAAATGCCTGGAATTTGTGTAGGCTGTGATGGGGAAGGGAAAGGAGGGTTCCTTTGTCACAATAAACAAGGAGAAAGCTTTTTTCCCGTCTCTTCAATTTACCAATGCCTCATCAGAAGCTTTCAGCACTTATGTAAGAAATTTATTTTTTTCTTGAACTTGAGCAAACTTATTAGAGTTTACTTTAAAATAAGAGTAGGAAGTTGTTTTTGCTTAAATATAGCAATTTTTTCTTTAGTCTTAGAAATCTCTTAAATTCTTAGCTATGATTCTTGATATTCTCAGCTTTATATTGTGGTTTTGTATATTCTGTGGAAAGGGATTAGCAGGCTTTGTAATGGGATAATTTAAAAACATAACCCATTATATCTGTTTTTCCATCTCTTAGCATCCATTTTACTTCTTTTTTAACCCTTTTTCTCCCTTACATCGTCTTGCCAGATGCTTCACTCAGAAAAAGTGAGAAAGAGAAGAAAAAACTAGGTCCAAGAAATTTAAGTGGGGCCTCTTGAGCCACGCTTCTCTTGCTCAGGCCCACTTCCATGTCTGGAAGTATACTTTCCCTTCTAATAAAACTTTTTTTTCCTACTGTTAAAAAAAAAAGAAATTTAAGTGGGGTAAAACAACAGTGAATGATTATGAGAAGGAAGGGGAGAAAAAGCAGAAGGGTAAAAGAAACTGAGATTGTTTGTTACTTGTGTATTAGGACCTCCAAGGTATCTTTTTTTTGGTATTTCTTATGAATAGGTAGGTGCAGCCTTGAACTTATTTATTCTTCTACCTATTTTACCTATTTAGGAGGGAGCGGACTTGGGGATGAGGCCAAATAGAAAGGATTCTCTTGAGAAATGATGTAGCTAGGGCTTTGTACTTGTAACTCCTTTCTCACTTGTGTATTAGATCCAGTTTAATGCTGGGGGGTCAACTGATGTAAATTTTAGAATCTTAGGTTGAACTTTGCTCTGGATATTAATAAAATAAAGATCTGGAGGTTACATATGAATATGTGTTTTTACTTCAGGAATATAATGGATGGTATTCATGTACATTTATGTGTTAAAACTAATTTGATCTGAAATTTGTTTTTCAGAATTAAAAGGGATGTGAAATCCATAAAATGATAGTTTAGATCTGATAAATGATAAGACTTTTCAGTGCTAACACATTTCATGATTTTCTGGCTCTGTGTAGAGTAGTAATTTCTCATTGGCAGTGATTATAAACAATATTTTTATATTGACTTTTACTTTTTGACTGAAAAAGCTGACATAAAAAAAGAGGCTTTGTGAACGATTTAGGATAAAGTTGCTTTTGATATTAATAGGCTTATGATTGGCATCTTTAAATTTATACAAGAAAAACAACCTATCTTAGTATGTAAAAAAGTCAAGGAGACAAGCATTTTAATTTCTCTTTAATGAGTTTTTGGCTTGAGAGCACACATTCATAATTTTTAATTTTTACGTAAATTCTTGTATTACCATTTTAGAGAAAAAAAGGAATTTGCAGCCACCAACTGAAGATTTGGGCTGTTGATTTCAATTGTGTAATAATTTTTCAAGGAAGTAGAGATGAATTTTTAAGTTTACCCATGCCTTGTTTTCATTATACCATTATTAAAAATTATCCATGAAGTGTTGGCAAACTGTGTTATAGATTAGTTATATTTAATATTTAGAGGAGTCATTTTTCCTGGAACAGTGCTTTGGTACCTAGAGTGTCGTGGAAGACTTAAGTTGTGATTGTTTTTATTTAGAGTATGTTTGTATGAGTCAGGGAATTTTGACTTTGACTCACAGATGTGATGACTTACCCTTTCTGGCTTGTGTTAATATCTACTCATTGGTTATATAATAGATGACTGTTTATATGGAAAGAATGAGAACAAATCATTAGAGATAATTGGTAATGGGTACAAGCAAGCAGTGATGGGTCTGCTCCAACAGATGGAATAATACAGTTCTTATATATAACATATTAAAAGTAAAAAAGAATACAGTAGTTAGGCATTTAGAAACAAAGAATAAGGAAAGAAATATTTCTAAGAGTCAAAGGAGCTTTGCCAAAGTATAACCTAAGTAATGTAGGAGTGGAAAACCAGCTAAGATCAGGAGCCAACAGAACATATCTGCTGAGTATTACTCCGTGATAGAAGAGTGAAATTAGAAAACAAAACACTACAGAATTTTTCCAAGTGCCTTAGAAGAATTTGTCAGAGGAGACTTTGGACTTAGATGAGGGGCCAAAGGCATCCAGAATTAAAGGATTTTAAAATAAAACCCATTTCTGGACCTGAGCAAGGAGGCCTAATTAATATCCATTTCATGTACCTGTACATTTCATTCTAGTCAAGTCTTTTTGGTTATGAGGAACAGAATTCAAGGGTGCCTGGCTCAATTAAAGGGGATTGATTACAAGGAAATACCTGCTTGTGTAGGGACCCAGGAACCAAAGAACCCTATGGATAATTGATTTCAAAATATCTATTACACTATTTAGATATAGTTAATTTAGCTCTTAAATAGTTTCATGCTTACTGTCACATGGTTTTTGTGCTACTTGAGACTAGCCTGAAGTGGTGCCATCAGCAGTTGATCGCTGCATGGGAAGTACTGTATAGTACTGGCTGTATTCCCAAGAAAGCCTTAATTTGATGATTATGCATTGCTGTGTTAGGGGGAACAGCTTCAGGTCCGATGTTTTATAAGCATTTAATAGTAGTAATTCCAGATTAGACTTTTAATAAGGAAATGTGGTCTATGTGACTACCAATACTATTATGCTATTAGATTTGGGAGGCTGTAAAGATCTACATCTTCCTATGGTATATGCCTGAAATTAAGAGGCTAATTCAGATCATATCATAGAGGCTATCTGGTGTCTTTTCTCTAAACTAAATTCCTAAGAATCTAGCGGGGTATAGCTTAAACAGCAAAAAGCCCAAATTGTTTTTTTTTTTTCAGCAGTCAGCAGATTCAGGATTAGGTTTTTGAAAAGACCATTATGTAGATTAATACACAGAAAGAGTAAATAATTGTATGGCTGAGAGGGCATGAGAAACACATACTAAAATGATCCCCCCAAAGGTTCTTCTGTTTCAATTTTTTCAGTGATGCCATCTGCAATTTTGTTATCTGCAATGATTCTTCCCTTCGAGGTCAGCCTATTATCTTCAATCCTGACTTTTTTGTGGAGAAACTCCGGCATGAGAGACCTGAGGTGTTCACTGAGTTGGTGGTCAGCAATATCACAAGGCTCATCGATTTACCTGGAACTGAGTTGGCTCAGCTGATGGGAGAAGTGGACCTTAAGTTGCCTGGTGGGGCTGGCCCAGCGTCGGGATTCTTCCGGTCTCTAATGTCTCTCAAGCGAAAGGGTAGGAGATGTGTCTGTGAAGGGTGGGCATGCCTCAGCTGGGCTTCACTCTTTACATCTACATGTTCACTGAGGAGTTGCTAATACTGAAAAGCATTTTTGGTCATTTAAAAAATTTTCATAAGTAGGAAAACCTTAAGTAATTTTAATAAAGATTAGAAAAACAAGTCTAGATAAACTAAAGCAAATATATTAATTCCTGAGAGATGATATCATTAGGTTAAGTAGTTATTAGGGGCACCCTGATTTTCATGTCCTATTAGTAGTGTACTAAAATAATATTAAAAAAAAATCAACAGAGTTACACAGCTAGAGAGTATGGTAAGGAAAGTTTGAACATTTTTTTAATGCAGTAGTTCTCAAATGTTTTCATTCCATGGACTGCTTCAAATAAGGCAAAGTCTTCCCAGAAAATAAGTTATAGCACTGCTTTTGATAAGATATTAAAGAGGTACTATTTTATTTTATTAAATATAAGAGAATCATTAAGGTAGCAAAAAGTTTAAATATTGTAACAGATATCAGACCCTGTACCAATTACAGTGGATAATCTGTCATGCTTTGACAATCATGACTCTTAAGTTCTGTTTTTTTGTTTGTTTTTAAATTAAATCTCAAAATTTTTGGTATTGTTACTTAAATAAGATGGTCTTTACCTCCAGGAAACCTATGATCTAATATTAAATTTGCAGAGAGTTGACTGAGAATTATTTTGATTGCATTTTCTGGTACACTTCTCGCTCCAAGGATTTTGTTTTCTGCCCTTTGAAGACATTTGCTGAACTGTAATATAAGATGCTTGAATGATTTTCATTATGCTGATTTTATACTATTTGTGGAAAATATAGTCCTGTCCTATTGTATCTTTTTTTTTTTTTAGAAAAAGGAGTAGTATTTGGATCCCCACTGACGGAAGAAGGCATTGCCCAGATATATCAACTAATTGAGTATTTACACAAAAGTAAGACTACTTGAAATTTTGTTGTTCTTTGTTAATAAAGAATTGTCAGTTTTCTGTTGAGAGCTAACATTCTTCAATTAGTAGGTGCCAATTAACCATCAACAAAGATACCAATCAGTAATAATTTCAGGTGGCATGTTTCTAAATATATTTCCTTTTAAATTTTATCTCATGTATTGATTTTTTTTTTTATTCTCAAAGATGTATATAAATTAGATAGTTTCTATGAAATTGCAATTTCCTCCTGACTTAGACATTTTTTTTTCTGGAAAAATTGTCCCTAAAGAATCAACATTTACTCAAGGGAGAATGATTTATCACCAAAGTTACTTTTTATCTCTAGAATTCTATAGTTAAAATATACTCTTCACTTGATTCCCATTCATTTTTTAGTAGTCATGCTGGTTATGTCCTTGTTCTAAGTGCTTGGCATAGCTGAGTGTATGTGAAATGTGTGGCATTATATGATACTTTGATAAATTCAGCACAGATACTTATTTATGGCTTATTCTATGTGAGACACTTGAGACACTGTGCAAAGAACTAAAGCAGAGGTAGTAAACTGGCAGCCAAAGGGCTTGATTTATCTATATTCATGTTTTATTTGTTTGGCAAATGATTAATTAAAAATCAAATTAGTTATCAGTGTTTTAAAATGGAGAAAGTTCAGGTTTTCAATTTCTTGAGATGATAGGAAGATTTAGCATCCTTGAGCTTCGTTACCACTTTGACACAATTAACTGGAGTGTAGTATGTGCTCTCCAGTTTGTTATGGTTCCTTTCATTCATTTACTCTTACCTGCTTGGCTCTGTAAGCATTTGAACTTGGTCTCCTCAATTAGGAAGTTATATGAAGATAAATATGTCCGTAAGCTGAAAACATGAACTTTCACACTTCTTCCAGATCAAACCAAAACTATGCATACCAACTTTTGTCCTCTTAGATTAGCTTAGTTGGGAGGGAAGCATAGTTTAGTTGGGATGACCCTAATCTTCTGGGAATCTGAGACTGAAAGATGATCTCACAGGTTAGGATTCCAATTCCTGGGGCAACGCAGAGACCCTAGATTCATTTTGGGCTGGAAAACCATTTATAGGAGCAATAAACCTCCACAGACAACTCAGCTCCTTCAAACAAAGTCTCAGATGGCTAAAGAGAAGGGACCTTCAGGGAGATTTGGCTTTTCTTTCAACTTATTTTTCAAGCTTATTTCAATTGTTTAGGTTAGATGCAGTCTCTAGATGTGCCTCAGGAGGTTGAATGACTCCTGGGCAGACCATCTCTTCTCTGGGAGATCTTCAGGTACTCAGGGATATTCAGATATGTCTCCTCAGAGTCTAGTGGGTTCTACATGATTCTGGGAAAAAAGACAAAAACTTCCTTCAAGGTCTTTTTAAGGAGTCTTACAAGAGTAAAATAGCCTGTTGGATGACTTATTTTAATCATACTCTCTCTTTTTGCTTCCATTTTGCCTGCCCTCTGTTTTCTTCCTTGCTAAACAGATTTACGGGTAGAAGGCTTGTTTAGAGTACCAGGGAATAGTGTCCGACAGCAAATTTTAAGGGATGCTCTCAATAATGGAACTGATATTGACTTGGAATCAGGGGAATTTCACTCAAATGATGTTGCCACCTTGCTGAAGATGTTTCTGGGAGAGTTACCTGAGCCCCTGCTGACACATAAACATTTTCATGCACACCTCAAAATTGCTGGTGAGTATAGGAGGTGAGAAGGAGATTTTCTGTTGTTTGTAACTAACCCACAGCAATACTTCTGCTAATATTGGTTAAGACTTCGTGATATTTCTGGACTCCTCTGGGTACTCAAAGATATTGGACAGCTAAGTTTGATTTATTAATCAAATGTTTTTCTTGCTAAATTAGTTCCTTTGAAGATAAAGTCTGGGTTTTATTTATTTTTGTATCCCTGATGGATCCTCACATAGTGCTTTGAATATTTTAGTTGCTCAATAAATGTATGCTTTTTGTTGGATTGATTCACATACCTGGGTGATTTACAGGTTTGGTACATTTGCCTTGGTTTGAGGTTTTGCTAAGTGTTATTATGCGTCATTTGAGAGCATTTCTACTCTTGGAAGTTTACTTTTTAAAAATAATTTTATTTGTTTTCTAAATAGGCAATACAATCATATGGTTGAAATTCAAAGGGTTCAAAAGAGTATACAGTGAAAAGCCTCTCTCCTACCTTTGTTCCCCAGCACTCAGTTTTTCTTCCTAGAGGCAACCAATGCTATGATTTCTAATGTATCCTTCCAAAGACATTTTATACACTTACAAATAATTACATATATTTATTTTCTCTTTTTTTATGTAATGGTAGGCTATTATATGCATGATTCTGTGGTTTTTTTTTTTTTACTTAATGTATCTTGGAGAATGTTCCATTTTCACTTCATAAATAGTTTCTTCATTCTCCTTTATGCCTATGTGATAGGGAATTCATTCTTAAATTGCATAGCTGTTATGCTGCTATATACTTTTAAGTGTATACAACATCAAAATCCATACTGCATTTACTTCTTTTTCTGCCCTTGAGCATTTTCCTGTTGCTTCGAAAATGAATATGAGATTTTTTTTTTTGAAAATTTTTTACTACTTAAAAAAACTAAGTTTGAATTTTTAAAATCTAAGATTAGATTTTTTTTTAGCACTATCAGTAACAATCCAGATGGTACAAATGAGTAAATATTATTGGAATGTTATATAACTTTATAATTATTTTGGAGAGGAAGTTATTGAATCTTTGAAAAAGATATGGAAAATATGGATAGGTTTAGCTTTTCATAAGGGTTGACATGAAGAATGCTTTTTCTGTTTGCTTTCCTATTGAGTTAATTTAATGCAATATTTGAAATCCTCCCTTCCACTACCCCGTGGGTCACTGTTCTTTGAAATCATATTAAGGTGTGGCAGAGTTGTAGCATTTGATATGCCTTGCTGATAACTGGAAGAGAATTTTGTTTTCAATTTCATATTAACAAAGAATAGTTTCTAGAATATATGACCTGCCTTTCTTAAACCTGGTATTTTTATTGCAGTTCAACAGTTTAAACAACACGCTATAATCATTTTCAGGTCTATATGAATTATACCCAAATGGTTATTGGTGTCCTTTGAAAGTCTGGTTGTCTAGGGGACTGTTTCTGTTGAAAACTTATGTAGTCTGTTAGGGGAAAAACAATGATTCTGACTCCATGAGGCACTGCCTAGATTATCCTGTTATCAGGGCATAATTCACTCTCATATTTATTTTAGCAGTAAATTATCTGGGCGAGGAAAAGTGAAGGAGTGGAATTATTAAAGATATGTGTGGACATATTTTTATTTCTCTTAGGTGTACACCAAGGAATGGAAATTGCTGGGTCATATGGTAACTCTATGTTTAACTTTTTGAGGAACTGTCAAACTGTTTTCCCTCAGTGGTTGTACTATATTACATTTTCACCAGCATTGCTGGAGGGTTTAATTCTCAGTATTCTTGTCAACACTTGTTATGGTCAGTCTTTTTGATTATAGTCATACTAGTAAGTATGAAGTAGTGTCTCATTGTGGTTTTCATTTACATTTCCCTGATAACTAATGATGCTGAATATATAAATGCTTCTTGGCCATTTGCATATCTTCTTTAGAGGAATATTTATTCAAGTCTTTTACCCATTTTTTATTAGGTTTTTGTCTTTTTATTATTGAATTGTATTGACATTATTTTGTTATTGTATTTTGCTGTATCTCTGTTTATGCTTGATTCCTTTTTTTGTCTTTCTTTGATAGGAGTTGAGGGAAGGATAATAGTAAGAGCATTGATTTTTTTTTTCTTGCTTGTATTTTCTCTTTCCTTTGCAATCACCTCTATTGACCTCAAGATTTGATGCAGTTTGATGATAAAGGAAACAAGACCAATATACCAGATAAGGAACGGCAGATCGAGGCTCTCCAGTTGCTCTTCCTCATTCTTCCTCCACCCAATCGTAACTTGCTGAAGTTATTGCTCAATCTCCTGTACCAAACAGCAAAGAAACAAGACAAGAATAAGATGTCTGCCTATAACCTTGCCCTTATGTTTGCACCCCATGTCCTGTGGCCAAAAAATGTGAGTGTTGAGGGAAAGAACAAAGACTGCTAGGTTTTCTTGGGCTGGGCCTCATCCTTTGATGGTACCTTGGTGAGGTTATCAAGGGTCCAAGGTCTAGTCTTCAGCTTTACAAGTTTAGGAACTTACTTTATTAGTTCATTTAAGAGTCATCAAACCTGAGGGGGTCAATTCCTGTTAACCCCACTTATAATCAATCTCTGATAAACCTAAATGGCAATTTATTAGTGGAAACTCTTAGTGGAAAATTATAACTGCTAAATAAATAAGAATAGTCATTTTGGTTGATCACTGTGAATTTTTTCTTAACACAAAAGCCATCTTAGGAAATAAAATTCATTTCTGAAGATTGCACAGTATAAATTTAGATAGAGCTAAATGATCTTACAGGATAATGTCACTAAGCTTTTAGATAAGATGACACAGAAAAATCCTACCTTTTCTATTTCCTGTAGATAGTCTCTCCTTGGATAAAGCTGAAAGCACTTCTTATTACTAAAAGCCTGGTCTTCTCAGTGACTTACATGAGAAATAAATTATCTAAAGTCTTTTGAACTAATTCTTGACCTGGAGGCACATAGTTTTATGTTCCTGTCCATTCGTAATATAGGTTTTACTATCTGATGGAATTGGGAGCCAGGATACCTATGTTGGAAGCTGCAAACCAGCTGTGACCTGTGTTCTTTACACTTTCTGTGTTTAGGCTCCTCCTCTAAACTGGGCATAATAGTGCCTTTGTTGTTTACCTGACAAGGTAGCTGGAAAGATAATAGAAATAGATGGGATATGGTGACTTATAAAAGTTTAGGGATTAAAAGAAATGAGAAAAGGAAGGTAAAGGAGAGAGGTTATGTGGTACATTTTACCTAACAAGTAACTCATGAAAAAATTATAATATGAAGTTCTGGGTCAGGCAGAGCCTCTACCCAGAGAAAGGGTGGTGGGTGGTGGGGATGAGCGTTAGGGGGTAGGGTGGATGGTTGAGTAGTAAGAGAAGTACACACCAACATTTGTCCATATTAAGGAGATCAAACCTCATAATGCAAGGATTTTAAGACCAGCTAAGAGAGACTTAAAAAGAGTGAATAATCTGTGCCTATAAAGGGAAATATTTAAAAGGTTATAGTAAAAGCAAAGATTAACAAAGATACATACTGAGGATGAGGGCTTTGGGATAATAGAGATGCTGAAGCACTTAAAAAGAGGCAGAAGAAACGAGAACAGAATCAATGACCATTTGACTGTGTTTTTAAGAAACAGATGTCACCTTTGGTATCAATTAGTATTGACAGTTCTCTTTCATCTTTGGAGAAACTCCCGTTTCTCTGAAGAGGCAATGTCCTTGGCATTTGGTACAGATTCTGTTCTTCTTTAGTCTTTTCCCAGACTAGATCTTCTTAAACAACTCTGCTTACATGTCTAATTCTCAAATAATTAGGAAATGAAGACTGGTTCTCAAGGATTTCCTGGTCACTTCAGGGACACATGGTTCTCCCTAGATTATGTCATTCCACTGGAAATCTGCTGGACCAAAAAGTCTTTCTAGAATTAAACATTGTATGAGAGTCACCTTTGTTAGGGACAGAAACTTGATATCATACCTTTTAAAGAATAAGCTTGTTGGTAAGTAAATGTAGTGCCTGCCTTTTATTTCTCAGCTTCTTAAACCCCCTTTTTTGGTTTCTTTTCCTCTGAATAGGTCACTGCAAATGACCTTCAAGAGAATATCACAAAGTTAAATAATGGGATGGCTTTTATGATTAAACATTCCCAGAAACTTTTTAAGGTAGGTAAGGGATGGGATTTGGGGGATAATTGGACCAGGAGAATGGAGCAAAGTAGTATCCTAAGTAGAGCTATAGAGATGACTGATGACTAGATAAGAAAGGCCCCTGACTGGGACTGGGAAACAGATTAGACATTGGCAAACCCAGAGGGAACCAAAGTGGAGAGGAATATAGGAAGGTACTTGGAAGCTGAGTAGCGCTGTGCCTCCCTGAGTAAGCAGTGCCTCCCTGAGTAATTGGCTGTTCACCATCTGGGTTATCCTTCCTTTTTCATAAAAGGCAGTATATGTTGGCTGCTGAGTAATTTTATCCTGCCTGCTTCCTGCTAGTAGACTTTTGAGGGTCTGACAGCCTCCTTTCATTTTGTACTGTTTTTCCTTTTTAGTCCAAACTTAGCAGTATTTCTGCCAACATAATTTTCTCAAGAACTTTGTGGGTCTTCTGTGGATTTCAGTGGGATTCACTCCATTAGACAAAAACCACATATACAAATATTTTGAAGATAAGCTCCTTCTTTACCTGATCTCCTGCTGAGAAGGCTGAGGAACAATACATTTAAGCTTCCTAGGTACCCTCTGGTTTGATTGAGAAGATAGGTGAGACATACCTTTACTCTCTTGAAAGAGCCCTTTGTATGACTGGATATTCTGACCTTTTGATGTTCGTAAGATTTTAGCAAAATGTTGCACAGTTATACCCTTGGTTTTTTCTTTAGAGTGTACTTTCCTCATAGTGAATTTCTTAATCTTAGTATATTTTGCCATCTGGAAAGGCTGAGAAATTTTAAGGCCATCCAGTTCTGGTTCCTTTTTTTTTTCTTCAAAAATTTTTTTAATTGTGGTAAAATACACATGACAAAATTTACTATCTTAACCATTTTTAAGTGTTCAGTGGCATTAATAACACTCATATTGCTGTGCAGTGATCACCATCATCCATCTCCAGAACTCTTCATTTTGCAAGATTGAAAGTCTATACGTATTAAACAATAACTCCCCATTTTCCTCTCCCTGTTGGCCCCAGCAGCTACCATTCTGCTTTCTTTCTCATGATTTTTGACTGCTCTTAAATACCTCATATAAATGGAATCATACAGAATTTGCCTTTTGTGATTGGCTTATTTCACCTTAATGTTCTCAAGATTCATCCATGTTGTAGCATATGTCAGAATTTCCTTCCTTTTTAGGGCTGAATGATATTCCATTCTTTGTCTATACAACATTTTGCTTATCCATTCATCCATCAAGGACACTTGGGTTGCTTCACGTTTTAGCTCTTGTGAATAATGTTACTATGAACATAGGTGTTATCTTTAAAAAAAAAAATCTTTTTTTTTAAATTAAGTTTATTGGGGTAACAGTGGTTAATACAATTATATAATTTTCAGGTGTACATTATAATTTAACATCTTTATATTCTATTGTGTGTTTACCACCCAAAGTCCAGTTTCCTTCAGCTACTGTATATTTGATCTCCTTTACAGACTTCACCCTCCCTGCTAGCCCCCTAAATTTGACCCCTTTACTCCATCTCCCCCCTCCTCTCTCACCCCCTACCCTCTGGTAACCACTAGTCTATAGTCCATGTCCATGAGTCTCTGTTTGTTTGTCCTATTCTTTTGTTGCTTTTAGGTTTATATCCCACATACAAGTGATATCATATGATTTTCAACTTTTTCTGTCTGGCTTATTTTGCTTAGCATGATTATCTTGAGGTCCATCCATGTTGTTGCAAATGGCTATATTTCATCTCTTCTTATGACTAATATTCCATTGTATATATGTACCACAGCTTTTTTAGCCAATCATCTATCGTAGGACACTTCGGTTGCTTCCATGTCCTGCCACAGTGAATAATGTTACTATATACATTGGTGTGCAAATATCTTTATGGATATGATTTTTTAAGTCTTTGGAGTAAATACCCAGTAGAGGGATTGCTGGATCATACGGTAGATCAATTCTTAGTTTTTTGAGGAACCTCCATACTGAAAAACAAATATCTTTTTGAGACTCTGGCTTCAATTCTTTTGGGAATTCTATTTTTAAGTTCTTGAAGAATTGCCATACTGTTTTTCATAGTGGCTATACCATCTTATATTACTATCAAAAGTGCATAAGGGCTCCCATTTCTTCACATCCTTGCCAGCACTTATTATTTCCTTCTCCCGATCGATCCATGCATCCATCCATCCATCCATCCATCCGTCCGTCCGTCTGTCCATCCTATGCTACTGGGTATAAGGTGGTATCTCATTGTAGTTTTGATATGTATTCCCTAATGGTTAGTGATGTTGAGTATCTTTTCATGTGCTTGCTGCCTATTTGTATATTACCTTTGGAGTAATGGCTATTCAAGTCTTTGGCTCATTTTTTAATTGGATTTTTTGTTTTATTGTTGTTAAATTTTAGCTCTTTATATATTCTAAATATTAATCCCTTTTCAGATATGTGATACGCAAATATTTCCTCTCATTCTGTGGGTTGCCATTTTATTCTGTTGACAGTGTCTTTTTTTTTTTTTTTTTTACCGTGTTAACCATTGTTAAATGTGTAATTCAGTGGCATTACGTTCAGTATTGTGCAGCTGTTACCACCATCATCTCCAGAACTTTCCATCTTTCTAAATTGACACCCCACCCCCAATTGTTGATAGTGTCTTGATGTACAAAATTTAAAAATTTTCATGATGTCCCTTTTGTCTGTTTTTTCTTTTATTGCCTGTGCCGTTGGTGTCAGATGCAAGAAATCATTGCCAAATTTAGAGTCGTGAAGCTTTTGTCCTATGCTTTCTCCTCAGAGTTTTATAATTTCAGGTCTTATGTTTAAGTTATGAATCTGTTTGGGGTTAATTTTTACATATAGGTGAGGATCTAACTTCATTCTTTTGTATTTGGATAACCAGTTTTTCTAGCACCATTTGTTGAAAAGACCGTCCTTTCCCCATTGTGTAATCTTGGCACCCTTGTTAAAAATCATTTGATCATATGGGTGAAGATTTCTTTCTGAACTCTATTCCCTTTCATTGATCTTATGTTTGTCTTCATGTAGTTCTTCAGTGTTTAATTACTATAGCTTTGTAGTAAGTTTTGAAATTAGGAAATATGAGACCTCCAGCTTTGTTCCTTTTCAAGTTTGTTGGCTATTTTGGATGCCTTGAGATTCCATATGAATTTTAGGATGGATTTTTCTATTTCTGCAAAAACCATCACTGGGATTTTGACAGAGATTGTATTGAACCTGTAGATTACTTAGGGTAGTATTGACATCTTAACAATATTGTCTTTCAATCAGTGCATATGGAATGTCTTTCCATTTATTTATGTCTTTAATTTTTTTCAGCAATGTTTTATAGTTTTTATTGTACAAATCTTTCTCTGCTTTGGTTAATTCCTAAGTATTTTATTCTTTTTGAGGCTATTGTAAATGGAATTGTTTTATTAATTTCCTTTTCATGTTTATTATATATCTAACCAATTTTTGAGCATTGACTTTGTATCTTGCTACTTTGATGAATTCGTTCTAATAATTTACTGAGAAATCCGTAGAGCTTTCTACTTACAAGGTTATATCATCTGTGAAACAGATATAATTTTACTGCTTCCTTTCCAATTTGGGTGTCTTTTACTTATATTTCTTGCCTAGTTGCTCTAGCTAGTTCTGGTGCCTTTTAATTTGTTTTTCCTTCAGTTTGTTTCTTCACTCGTATCATAGCAGCTTAATTCTTCAAGGCCAGCAGCAGAGTCTCTCTAGTGTGTGCAAACAAGACGAAGGTAAAGCTGTGGTGTGGCTTCTGTCGTATTCTTGTTTGGAGGAAATTACTTATGATTTTGAGCTGTGCTTTATAGTTTTTCAAGTTAAAAATTAAACTATCGATATCATAATGTCTTTGTCATAAGATTCTTGTTAAAACTTATGAAAAACTTCAAATATAGAGAAAAGTACAAAGAGTAAAACAGTGAATACTCATATAATTCTCTCTCAGATTCAGCAAATGTTCAGTTTTATCTCTCTGTATATAGTTATACTTTTTTGTTGTTTGAACCCCTGACAGTAAATTACAGACATTATGATACTTTACCCTAAATACTTAATATGGATCTCCTAAGAATAAGAATATTCTAAAAATCATAATACCTTATCACATCTAAGATAATTAACAAGAATTTAATATTAGCTAATATTCATACAAATTCAAATTTCTTCAATTGCCATAAGAATGTATTTGATAGCTTTTTTTTTTTTCATCATAAGCTAGTTGAGGTTTATATATTGTTTTGATTATTATGTCACTTTTGATCTGGAACAATCATGCTTTTTCTTCATGTCATTGATTTGTTGAAGCATTCAGGCCAACTGTGTTATAAAATATTACACATTCTAAATTTGTCTTATTGTCTTCTCAAAGTCATTTAACTTGTTCCTCTCTCCCCCTCTATATAGTTCCTGTAAACTGCAAGTTAGGTTTAGAGGCTTGATTAGATTCAAGTTAAGCAATTTTGCCAAAGATATTTCATAGATGTTGTTTGTGTAAATCATATTGCATCATATTGCATCACATTATGAGGCACAGAATTGTCTCACTCTTAGTGATGCTAATTTTGCTAGCTGCCACATATCTAAGTTATAAAGGTACATTTTTTTTTTTTTTTTTTGGGTCATTTGGAACAGTGAGTAACCTGCAGGGAGATTGTGTAATATGATAATTTTAGCATCCATTGATAATCCTACTAGAGTCCATGATTATATTAGGTATTAAAAATAGTGATTTTTCTAATTCTGTTAATCTTTATTAGCTCTTTGGAGAAGAGGTTTTCTTTTCTTTGTCTCATTCTCTCTTTTTCTGAGTGTATCTATAGACTCATGAATTTTTAGTTATTTAAAGTGTTCTTCAATTTTGGTACTAATTTTGATATTCAAATTGTCCCGGTTTGGCCAGTGATTGTTCCTGCAAGCAGGTTCCTGCTGTGTCTTTTTGACAAGAGTCTATTAGTCTTTGAGTTTTTCCTCCCCCTTTCCTCCCTCTCTTCTTCCTTCCCTCCCTCCCTCCCTTCCGTCTTTCATTTTTAATGACTGCATAGTACTGCATTGTACGGTTATATAAAAATTCATTCCACCAGTCTGCTATTAGTAGACATTTGAGGTTGGGTCCAGTCTTTTGATTAGTTTTATGCAAGTGCGTTTTATATTTCTGAAGTTATATCTTCAGGATAGATTTGCAGAACTGAGATTTCTTAGTTAAAGGGTAAATGCAAATGTAATTTTCTTAGATGTTGCCAAATTCTTCCATAGTACTTATTATTATTTTATACTTCTACTAGGACTGTACAGGGTACTTGTCACAGGATTCTGGGCAATGTAGTAGTAAGCTAAATTCTTCCTTGTCTGTTGTTACCCCATAGTAATTCCAAATGGTATTTTCTATATAATGATTCTAAAATATTACCACTTGTAATTTGTAAGAATTTTGGGGATAGTTTTTGTCAATTGTAAACATTACTAGATATCTATATTTTGCTTCTGGTTCTTTGAGTACGTACATGCCATATTTGATGCTCAGAATAGCAACAACTATAGTGGAGTCTTCTCACAAACAGTTTTCCCATCACACTTGTTGACATTATCTTTTTGGTGGAAGCTATAGAATAGGGCGTTTCGAAGGTCTTTTGTTTTTCCAAAGTAATCTGCCAATCAGATCATTTTGAGAACCACTGTCTTTGTGTCTTGAAGACTTTTAGATACTAGCAATTATTTGGTCTTGATTTTCTTTTATAACCTGCCCAGGCTCCTGCTTACGTTCGGGAATGTGCCAGATTGCACTATTTGGGCTCCAGAACTCAAGCATCAAAGGTAAGAATAGGAAATTTCTCTTAGCCCAAGCAAGAAGAAAGTTAATTAAAATCAGTGAAGTTTTAAAACAAAGTCTGAAATTAAAGCCATGGAAAATAAAATGTTTTTAATATTATAGTTCAAAATTATCTAGTCATTTTGAGATAAGGAAAAAGACTGAGAAGAAAGTTATATGTTGAAATAGAAATGCCCTGACATATGGTCTTTATGTCTGCTTTCAGAGGTGCTCCACTGGTGAATGGTATCCTCTGCATATAAGTGAAGGCGTAGGCTGTAGGCTTAAAGGCTTTTATAAAGCCCGTGTGCATTCTTACAGCATGTCATATAAACAATCTGTAAATAGCAAATGTATTAAATATTTTATAAAAATAATAAAAGTACAGTTTTATCATTATTATTATTATTTTTTTCATCAGTAAGGTAGTACTATCAAATAGCTAAAAGAGTTGAGATCAAATGAGTTTAGAAAGAAATGTGTGATGTTTATTAACAAGATTATATATGATTACTGGGCTTTAAAAGTGAGAAGTTTAAAATATTTTACAAGTACTTTTTGATGATTTCTCTTTAGTCTGTCTTGGTTAGAAACTTAAGCTGTTGTCTTATACTATTTTTTCTGCTCCTGTTTGTTTCTACCCCTCATTTAGCAAATACTTGGTATTACCAGGAAAACAGTATTTGATTTCAACTAGTTTAACTGGGATGTGGTCTTTCTTAGAGAGTTGTTTTGTTCCACTACTACTGCCAAGTAGTTGTCACATAATGTCATACATGGGAAAGAGCACCAGTTCTTGGCTCTAAGATGAGTGTATCACTTTAGTATCTAAAGTTTAAACTTATAACTTTAATTTTTTTCTATTAAATGGGAATGGTGATACTTTCTCTGTTTATTTCATAGGGTAGCAGTGAAAATTGCATGAGGTTAAAAGAAGCTTTGAAAACTGAATTTTTATGTAAATATAACTCTTGGTAGCAGTATTCTAAATGAATTTAGGTTCTCTGGAAGTGGGCTATTATTATAGTCTATAATTATAGGTTTCTTTTTATCTGATAATAGCTTTTAGATTTTTTTCATTCCTGGGTATAAGAATATACCAGGTTCCCCACTCCTTCACCCCTCTTTTTGTTCTAGGATTGTGGGAACCTGAAAACAAAAGCTGGTAGGGATATATTAATTTACTTTTCTTTTAAATTTTTCTCTAGGATGATCTTGATCTGACAGCTTCATGTCATACTAAGTCCTTCCAACTGGCAAAATCTTGGAAATGGAACCGGGTAGATTCCTGCTCTCATCAGGAGGAGACCCAGCAGCGTACGGAAGAAGCACTAAGAGAGCTGTTTCAACATGTTCACAATATGCCAGAGTCAGCAAAGAAGAAACAGCTTATCAGACAGGTGGCTGAAGGCAGGGAAACAATGATGGGGCTTTGGGAATGTGATCAGGGTTGTAGAATCACTAGGGAGTATTGTTACAAATGTCATTTAATTTTTGGGTCTTCTTGGCCCAAGCTTCTGCTCAGCCAAGAAAGCAAGCTTATCTATGGAACCTCAGTGTGATTCTCTGTTTTCCTGCCTCATTAGAGAAAGGAGTGGAGGCTTCTGGATTTCTAGAGTTAAACAGAGGGATACAAGTGTAGTTAGAGTTTCTCTAACTACATGTACCAAGTTTGCTGAGAGAGAACCAGCAGTTACAATATATTGTTTCAAAGTTCAAACCCTTCAGATTTTTTTGCAAATAACTTAGTCTTTCTGAATTTCAGTTTTCTTGTTTGTAAAATGGTAATTGTAATGCCCATGTTTTATGGTTATAAAGATTAGAGAGAATCTATGTAAAGAAGTGGCTGGCATAGCAGAATAAAAGTGGTAGCTCTGATTAGTGAGTTGTTTGTGTTGGAAAACAGTCAAGGGCCCAGTTTGATACTAGAAATAAGAATTCTAGACAAAGTTTGTTTATTTTGGAGCTAGGGGAGGTCTCTCATTTTCCATTTTGAGACTCAAAGTGTAGCTTAAGTAAATCCGATGACTTGGTTAGTTTCTTTCTCAAGAAATTAATTTTGTCTCAGTCCCTCTTGAATTTTAACTGATCAGGCAAGGTCGGTCTCTTGACTGTGTATTCAATTGGATCTGCCTTGAGGGAAGGGTCTGTGTTTTTATTTTTTTAAACGTAAGCTCAAGCATAGGGCCAGACATGAACAAGTGCCCAGAAAATGTTGAACTGAGTGGTTCTTAACAATTGACAAAACTCTTTAAGAGAAATTTTATGTCACTTTCTTTGAAGTTACTTTGACATCTAGAAAATTATGCTATGACTGGAATTTTGAAGGGTGTTGGCTGAGAATTATAGATTCAAAGCAGTGTAGTGATTTAATTCTTGGTAGAAACTAAGATAGCAATTCAGGTAGGACAAGTATAATGACTTATAAGAACACTGAGGGTTAAAGATATTACAAAGGAAAAAATCTTAATATTATTTTTGCACCTTTTTAGAAAAATAGGAAATTATAGAGAAGGATAAGAAGAAAACAAATCATTCAACTAGTGTTTAGATTTTGGCTATTTTTTCAGTCTTCTTCTATGGCATATTTTTACATAGTTATGATTATACCATATACTTTATTTTATTGCTCCCTTTTCACAAAACATTACAGCATAAACATTTTCTCATGCATGCTTGTAAACTCCTTGCATACATTAAAAATACTACCTATTTCTTTTCAAAGAAACTATAATTTTACTATTTCCTAATCTTTTTCTTCATGATTATAAAAATAAATGAATACTCACTACAGAAACATTTAAACCTCCAGAAGAATGTAAAGAAGAAAATAAAAAGCACCTGTAAATTGGAGATAACCACCAATAACATTTTGGAGTATTTCCTTCCAGTGTTTTTTTTTTTTTCATGACTATATTTCACATTTTTTTTTTTGCTTAATTGAGATTGTAATATATATTTAGTTTTTTATATCCTGCCCTTTTCATTTAAAATTATATCATGAACATTTTTCATGTCAGTAAAAGCTGGTAAACATTTTAATCATTGCATATATCTCATATATAACCTAATGTATATGCAGCTTGCCTTCTATTGGATGTATTGAGGAAATTGGGTCATTTTTTAATTTATACATTTTTGTTATAAGTATTTTCATTGCAGTTTTTTTCTAAAAGTGGCATGACCAAAGGGTATGCATTTTTTTGTTGATATATCTACTATGTCCCTTTTAATATGTAGGTCCCCTCCCTTGCCCTCCCTCTAAAAAATTACCAGTTTGTTTGAGTAAACTTTTTAAATTTGAAATAATTTATAGGAAAACTGCAAAGATAGTACAGAGAATTCCCACATCCCCTTCACCCAGTTCCGTCTAAAGTTCACATTGTCAAAACTAAGAAATTAACAGATGATACATTGCTATTAACCCTACAGACTTTATTCAGATTTTACTAGTTTTTCTATTCTGGAATCCAATCCAGGATACCACACTGCATTTAACACACATACACACACATTCTTTCTCTCCCTGCCCCCTGCAGTTTATTTGTGAAAGAAACCAGGTTGTCACCTACAGTCTGGATTTTGCTGATTGCATCCCTATGGTGTTATTTAAGATGTTCCTCAGTCCTCTATATTTGCTATAAACTGGTTGTTAGTTCTAATTCTGGAAGCATTGTCTGATTCCAATTTGTTTGTTTGTTTGTTTGTTTTGGTGTGCACTATTTAACTTAATTAGCCCTCAAACTAATATAATAAATTTTGACTTGTTTTTAGCAGCATCATTTCTGCCTTTATGATTTGATTGACAACCTACTATTCCATATATGCACAGACTCACTTCTTCCTGGACTTTTCTGGTTATTTATACTAGCTATTCTATTGGTTGTCACAGAATGCTATCTCTTGATGGGAGAATATCAACAAAATGTTCTCTCTGTTTTATTTTAGTTTAATAAGCAATCTGTGACCCAGACACCAGGGCGAGAACCTTCTACTCCCCGGGTACAGAAGAGGGCCCGTTCACGTTCCTTCAGTGGCCTTATTAAGGTAGGTATGCTGTACTGTCATTTTCAGCATCGACTGTGAGAAGATTGAACAGTTTGACTTTTCTTATGTATGAACAGTTTTCTTCCATTCTTTGGGATCATTTGTAAGGGGAAATGGATAGAATTTGGAAAAGCTTTTATTTTTCAAAGCATTTTTGCTGTGTTTCAAACCAAAGAAGGGGCTCCATGATGGTAGAAGTGAGGAATAAAAGATATAAAGGTCCATTTCCTCTTCTGAGGCTGAGAACAGGGTCCTTATTCCTGAGCTGTTTAGAGAGTCCTTTTTGCTTCATGACCTGCTTTGTGCTACATACTTCATTGTGTAATTTGCTAAAGTTCAGAGAAATGAGAAGTTTGACAGTCTAGGAAAATTGTTGAAAAATGTTTAGAAAACTAGTGAGTTTAATTTAGGTAACTCAGATTTTTGTGAGCTTAGTATTTTGATCAGTTGTGTTCTATTCCTTTGTATCAAATTTGTTAAAAGTCTTGCTTTAAATAAATACAATATACACTTATGTGCTGTTGCTACCATCACGATGTTTGTAGATTCAATTTACCAGTTTGCATGGACGATTTGAACTTGTAGTTAAGGAATATTGTCATCAGGTGGCAGCAGATAACTTGATTATATGGTTCAAATTTCCAGGCATAAAGAAACTAAGGCAAGGTTCTGGTTAACTTGGAGAAAGGTTTGCACTATTCTGTATTCTACTGGTTTCCTTTTTAAAGTAATTTTAAGATTATTAAAATTTATAAATCCAGCAACATTAAGGAGCTCTTTGCTTAGAATTTATATATTTATATATATATTTTATATATATATTTTATATATATATTTATTTATATATATATAAATTCTAAGCTGCAGTTATTAGCAGTTACAACTTCATCTAACTCTAATTTTGATGGTTAATATCATTAATAGAAGTTTAGAATTCACTCTCAATCCTGATCCACTGGGGCCAGTAGCCTCTGGGGTATTAGGTTTGCTTGACATTAAAATTTCCTTTGCTATTAATAAAGTGAAAAGGCAACAAAGAGAATGGGAGAAATTATTTGTAAATCATATATCTGATTAAGGGCTAATATCCAGAATGTAAAAAAAACTTAACAGTAGCAAAAAACTCCAAAGAAACAATTCAAAACCCAATTAAAAAATAACCAAAGGACTTAAATCAACATTTCTAAGAAGAAGATATACAAATGGCCAATGACCACATGAAAAGATGCTCAGTATCACTTATCATTAGGGAAATGCTAATCAAAACCACAGTGAAATACCAATTTACCCACTAGGATGGCTACTCTCAGAAAAACAAAAAATAAGTTCTAGTGAGGATGTGGAGAAATTGGAACCTTTGTGCATTTTTGGTGGCGATGAAAAATGGTATAACTACTATGGAACACAGTATGACAGTTCCTCAGAAAATTAAAAATAGAATTACTGTATGATCCACCGGTTCTACTTCTGAGTATATAACCATCAGAGACACGAACATATATTTTTACACCCATGTTTGTAGCAGTATTATTTACAATAGTCAAAAAGTAGAAGCCACTCAAGTGTTCATTGGTGGACAAAAACCAGTGTGACATATACATATATATGATGCAATATTCAACTTTGAAAAGGAAGGAAATTCTGACACATGCTGCAACATGGATGAAACTTGAAAACATTATGCTAAGTGTAATAAGCCAGTCACAAATGGACAAATATTGTATTATTTCACTTATATAAGGTATCTAGAATAGTCAGATTCATAGAGAAAGTGGAATGGTTGTCAGGCATTAGGAGTGTGGGGGGAATTGGAGTTATTGTTTATTGGGCGCAGTGTTTCTGTTTGGGAAGATGAAGAAGTTCTGGAGATTAAAGGTGGTGATGGTCACAGCAATGTGACTACTTAATGCTACTGAACTGTACACTTAAAAATGGTAAAATGGCAAATTTTATGTTATGTATATTTTATCACAATTGAAAAAAATTCCCTCTGCTGGAACCCTAGAGGTACATTTACCTGCTCAGATGTGGCAAGTAAAATGAATGTCCTTGGTTCATTTTACTTGGAAGTCTGTCATTTCCTCTGACTTCCCTGTCATAGAGGTGATTGATAATAAGAAAAGTTATAGTCAAAGACATGCTCTATGTGTTAGTCAAACCAATGTTTCTTTAACTGAAATTAAATGGGTATTGTTTTCTCTTCTTAGTGAACTCTTCTGCAGTTGGATGTGATATAATGCTAATTGTTGCTTGAAATGTAAATATATAGTCTTCTCTTGTCAGCTGCCCACTTCTTTACTGAGAGAGAATTTAGAACTTTGGAGTTATAAAAGAGCTTATAATTCTATTGGATAAAACAGAACAACAATTTTAAACACAATGTTAGCAAGTTTTATAAAACAGAGGATAAACTTTTCATTATAAATGAAGAGATTTTTGAGCTAATAATGATGTAGGTTTCTGTTCAATAGTAATAGAATAATAAAACGTCTTTTGAAAAGTTGATTGGAGGTTTTATAGCCAGTCCTGTGGCTTCCGACATCCCTAATTTAGCTTACTCTAAGGTGATAACTGACTTCTGAAAGGAGTCATTCAATGTACTAGTCTTATTTTTCTGGCATTTCTGTGTTTTAGCTATTTGATTTCTATTTTGCTATTTTACTTTGATCTTCCCCCTCTTTTTTTTTGGCAAGACTTTTTTCCTCTAAAATTTCTCTCATGTAAATAATTTATTATATTGCAATATTCTGAATATTGCTCTAATATTTACATTGTCGAGTTTAATGTTTTAGTTTTGATATGTTCTGTTTTTGGAATTCAAATTTATTCTCTAAGGAGATAAAAGAGAAGATTTCTCCAAACATGGTAGAATTGTCACTGTCAGCTGTTACAGTAGGTTACATCAGCTTCTAAGCTGTTCAGAAATGAAAGGGCTTTTAGTCTTGCTCTGAATGTCAGTATAGTCATGTGACCCTCTTAAGAAGGCCTGTACCCTCTTGTGGCTATATTAGAAACTCTTACAAAATTTCTCTAAATTTTCCAATCTTGTGTGAGGATGTGATAGGGAAGCAAAGTCTTAGAATGGACCCAGTGTAAGTATTTTTTAGTTGGGAGGAAAGGAAGGGTCTCTTAAGAGCTGCCAGAGACAACATACATGTCTGTGAGGAAAAAATTGTATAGTTAGGTAACTGACGTTTCTTTTAAGGTCTCAGAAGCACACGGTCATTGCCTGTATTAGCTAGTTTAAATCAACTATAAATGTTGCTTCTAACATCTTGGCCTTTTTTAAATGTAGAGAAAAAGTGATTACCTGAAGAAGGCAATGATTTCAGGTTTGTTTTTTTTTCCCCTCGTGACATACTTTGGCCTCCTTTGTATAAGATGGCTTAGGAGAATTTATCCAAATGCTGAGATTTTTTTAACCTAAGAAATTGTAGTTTTGAAGGCCAGAATAGCTATAATATAGATATAGATGTTTATAAATTAAATATTTTCTCTTCTTAAATCAGCGGAAGGTCCTGGGAAACCAGATGATGTCAGAAAAGAAAAATAAGTCCCCTTCTCCAGAATCTCCAGCCATGGGTGAATTGAAGGGAGCCAGCAAAGAAAATCTGAACTTAGTAAGATACTGTTCTTTGTACTTTCTGTTTGTATGTGTACATTTTTAGAAAGGAAGAAAATGGATATACCGTTATCTGTCTTAATGTGTCACTTTGGACTATTCAACTATGCTTTTTTCTCAATTAATCCTTTAATTTATGCTGTCATCTTTCTATAGGTTTTCATTTATTCATTCAACAAGTACATTTTGAGTTCAAGGAGGATATAGCCAGTCATAAGCAGAGAAGACAAATATAGTGAAATAACCCCAGGAACATAGTGCTGGAGGGAGCATTTCTTACTGGGAGACTCCAGAGGGTGGGTAATATTTGAGCCAGGCCTACCTGGCAATGCATTCATTACCTGTGGAGTCGTTCTTCAAGGTATCCCAGGCATAGTTATTTCATTAAGCCAGGAATAAAATCAGTTAAGATTAATGATATAAATACATCGGTAAAAGTCTTCACATTGACATTTAACTAGTAAATAATTCCTCTGTTAGTAAAATCTGTCTATAGGAACAACATGAGGACATTTAAGCTGCTGTAAAATTTTCTTGTTACAGTTATGTTCTGGCTCTCCAGCTGTCACGATGATACCAACAAGATTGAAATGGTCTGAGGGGAAAAAGGAGGGGAAAAAAGGTAATAATTGTACTTATTCTGTGTTCTTACTGAATGTAGATCCTTTCTGCATCTAGTCAGTCAGTAGCATTTTTTGAATTCCCAGTGTAGTAAGGTTGTAGTCAGCAGTCATGTAAAAATCACAAGGCTGGGTCCTGGTCCTTGCATTCATTTAACAGATAGTTATTGAGCACCTACTTAGCACTGTCCCAGGTTGCTAAGGGATGGAGCTGTGAACACAGACCTACATTTTCCCTACATCCCTGGACAGATGGGACACATATGAAAAATGTCTTCAGAATACTTGTTAAGCAATTAAAAGAAAGTGTAAACCAATTCGTGAGACCAAAAGTGCTGAGAATATGCTCAGTAAACGTGGAATAGTTATGCTCTTTTTCTTTGTACACTTTAGCTTGGTTTATTCACTGAAGCTTTTCAGATAAATAGCTCCTGCTGAAGGACCCTGGAAATCATGTACAAGATGTTTTTGAAGATATTTAAGGCAAAAATGAATATTTAGTGCTGGGACTGCTGGTTGCTTAGGCTCTTCTGGTAAAAGGCGGGGACTGCTTTGCTTTCCTCTGAAGAAACCATGTGGTTTATTGGAAAGACTAGGGGTTTTGTAGTTAGACCTGATTTGAGTCATCATTCCTCTGGTCTGGGAAAACCGTTCATTCTCTCTGAGCCCACGTTTCCTCTGAAAATGAGGATGGTACTTGTATCTACTTTAGAGATTTCTTATGAGACTCAATTGAAATAATGTTTTGGAAGCACATTGTGACTGTTAAAACATTAACAAGTGGTCATAATTGTAACTAAAGGAAACTGGATGAGAGTTGGTCTTGTTTTATTAGGCTCATGCAGCAACCAAAGTGATCTCTGGTTTGACATGCTCATTTTAGCACTGAGACATGAACATAATTACTGTTTGAGACATCAGCAATAGAAAGAGAACAAAAGCTTAATTTTTATACTTTTCTAGAAAGTTAGCTTTCAATATAGTCTGCTTACTTATCCTTGAATAATTATCTCAATTCTTCTTTCCATCCTACTTCTGATTTCTAGGCTGGGCTGTCTGATTGATGCAGGTTCGTTGTTTGAGTTATTATGTGTGTTTAAATATTTCTACTTTTATATCCATAAGTCAAAACCAAGTCTAAGGTATTTTCGAAGGATCCATTGTTTTATATCAGTTATACCTTTTGTTGCTTTCATTTTTGAAGGTAATCGAGAAATAATAAGTCTTTCTATATTGACAACTCTGTTTTCAGAAGCAAGAAATACATTAAAAAAATAAGCCAATTTAATATATAATATTTTACCAAGGAGTTTTAGAGCAGGAATGCTTGACCTGTTAACTGCAGACTTCATAAAGCTCTAATAAAGTTCTGGTATTGTTGATGTAATTTTATGTGTAGGCACATATGTGCATTTTTCTGGAGGAAAGAAGATATATCTTTTTTATTAGATTCTCAAAAATGTTAGTGATTCAAAAAAGTGGAGGCCCACAGATAATGAATGACCTTTCACTGGATTAGGCAATGGCATTTTTATTTTACTTTCTTCCTGGTCACTTGCTCTATCTTGAAATGCCTTCCTTGGCTGTCATGATGTTATACTATCTTGTTCTCCTTCTTACTCTTTAATTATTTTTGATCTCTGCAGTGACACACCTCAACCTCTTTGTGTTTTCAGCCCTCTACTTTAAGTTCTTTGCTCATCTCTGCTCTTGCTTCCCCCGTCTTAGCAGCTTGGTCTACTTCTATAGCTCAGTTCAGTTCTCTGTATGTTAACTGCATCTAAGCCTGCATCTCCAGATCTGAACTCTCTTCAGTCTCCAAGCCCACAGATTTAATTCCTTGCCATCTATTTCTTTTACACAATGAATGCAACCCTAGATTTTTTTATGGTAATTTTATAAAAGAAGATAATGCAATTATTATCATCATCAATAGTATACCCCTCAAAGACATTTATTTAGCATAGGGTTTCTCAGCCTGACACTAATGACATTTTGGGTTAGATAATTCTTTGTTGCGGGAAGCTGTCCTGTGTATTGTATGTTTAGCAGTATCCCTGGTCTCTACCCACTAGGTGCCAGTAGCACCCTTCTTCCAGTTGTGACAATCAAAAATGCCTTCAGACATTGCCAAATGTCCTCTGGGAAAGAGGGGGCAAAATCACCCCAGAAAAAAACTGCTGATTTAGCACCTACTTATTAATTGGCATTAATTTCAGCAGTCATAGTTTTACCCATTCTTCAGAGGCCAGCTGAAATCCCACCTCCTCATCGAAACTTTCTTTGGCTAACCCAGCCAGATATACATTTTCCTTTGAATTCTTATTGACACTATGAAAATTTTGACACTTAATATGATTTATTGTTGTTATTTACTTCACATGTATTGTATTATCAATGTAACCAGTTTCTCTTCTGGAAGACAAAGGCCAGACTAAAGAATATGCTTGTGGCCTCTTGTCTTCTTTTCCTCCCAACAATGACAGTGCCTTGTATCTAGTGGGTATTTAGTAAACATTTTCTGGTGAAAGGCATACTGGTAATGTTTTGTGCTGGTCTCAGCTTATTGATAACCAATGTTGTGGTTGGATTGGCCATTGTAGTTCTTATTATACTTGTAAGATGCCGTTCAGCAGTAAGTATCAGGAAACTTAGGGCGAAAAAAATGAAGATTATTTACTTGCAAGACCTGGAAATTACACAGCACACCTGGGGCCACACAGCGAGGTTGTGGGTAGAGAGAATACACGGGCCTAGGGTTCTGTTTTTATAGGGGCCTAGGATTTCACGGGGTCACTCTTTATTGGTGAATTTAAAACATAAAAGTGGGAATTTAAAGGGAAGAGAAAAAAAACAAGTGGCCCAAATGGTCAGTTATTGAAATAGGATCCTCAGTGGAGAGGTGGCCTAGCTCTTTATCTAGTCTTATTCGATCTTTGAAGTGGATGCCTCTTGACAATCAAAGCTTAAGTCAGGCACTTGCATAACAAAAAAGAAAAACAAAACTGTCAGGGTTTATACTACAGGTGGTAAGAACCTGAACTCTGCATTCTGTTAGGCTTGGGTTCCACTCGCAGGTTCACTGCTTAATAGCCTTATAAATCTGGGGGCAAGTTAGCTTGTGTAGGCTTCAAATTCTTCAACTGTAAAATGGCAAGCACATCACCTCTTCCACAGATTGTTGTGAAGATAAATGAGAATGTACATCAAGAAGTTAGAGCAGTGCCTGGCACAAAATAGGCACTTAGTTAACTGGTAGCTATTTTGCAATTAAGACGATGTAATGAACTGAGATTAGAACAAGTGGACAAAGTGAGGTTTACTTGATAAAGATTCATCACTTCTCATTTAAACTCTTAACCCTCAGTTTATAGAAAATATTAAATATAGATTCTCTAGCTTTTAGGTGGGATGTTTGGAAAAAAACATTCATAAACGTGCTTAATGCTCTTGTTTCTCTTTCATCCTAGGATTCCTCTGAAGGATCCAGAGTTCTGTTGTCCACTCAGAATTTTCTCTTTAGTGGGCCAGATGTCATGATCGCTCACAGAGAAGCTTGGACTTGCAGCTTGCTTGCTGCATTTTGAATTGTGAAAGTTAATTAATCCTATGACCTAACTGATACCTCTAACCCTACTCACTGGATGATTTCTGCAGACTGTGCCTTCTGAACCAGTGCTAGCAGTACTCTCTCTCCTTCCTTTAATATTATGGGGAAACCACTAACCAACCAACCAGCTTGCACAGCACAGTATGTGGGCAGAATCAAGCAGACTCCAGTGCTCATTCCATGCATTTGTTGAAACAAATTCTGTTTTTAAAAATGTGAGATTTGTGCTCAACTGCCAATGATTTTTTTTTTTAAATACTATCAATCCTAGTGGATTACTGTCATTTTTAACTGATATTTTCTCTGTTTTGATAGTGTTGGGTATTTTCGTTGTTTATTTCTTGTTTATTTGTTGTTTATTTTTTAAAGCTATTGTTTTTGATAGACAATCTAAATGGGCTCTAAGCTAGATGTCTTTCCCCTCTTTTTCACCTTCAACTTTGGGAAAGCTCTTTAGAGCATGAAGCTGTATTCCTCAATACTTTATTTGTGTCCAAGGAATTTATAGCTTTCCTGGAAATTTTTCATTATTTCTTGGGCCTGAGATTGCAAGGTGTTTGTCCTAAAGTATTGAAAAAAGAGAATTCAGAATGATACAATATTTTAACAAATGTTAATTATTAAACTGTATTCTTCTCTCCCTCCCTCTCTTTCCCTTTCTCATTGATGACAAATATTTGTGTGGTTGCTGAACTCTTCCTTCATTCAGTTTCTTCTTGCCTAAAACATCTCTGGTGCCAATGTGGTGCCAGTACTTCTGTGCCACTGTGACTCACTGTGACCCAAGGAAAGTCACCGACAGCTTAATAGAGGTTTGCTGAAATAACTGTATGTGGTGGAAGCTCTGGAGTATGACTCGGAGGGGGCTGGCTGGCTTTATGTCCAGGACGACTCCTTAGGGGTAGGATTATATTGCATCCTTCTAAGGGATCAGGTGTGCAGGCTAGACTGTCTCCTGAGAGCCAGCTGGAGTCAGAGGAGGGGAGTGAGCAATCAGTCTCTGCAGGGCTTAGAGGATTTAAAGGAGAGAGTGTTCTCATTTGGAAGCAGTGTGGTTTATCACCAATGTTCAAGGAGCTATTCTGCCCCTGTCCTTATTAGAATGGGCACGGGGAATAGTTTGGAAATGTGGCTGGCACCTTGGCCTGAGATGTTCACATGTGTTTGAGGTAAGCAATGGCATAGCTCTGATCTTGTGTAAACGCTCACTGCCCAGGAAGCAAGCAGCATGTGGCAGGTGAGAATATTCAGTCTATGCCTGCTTCTGAAGCTGTGTAACTGTTCTTACCCTGTGTGCTAGAGCTGAGTCAGGCCTTACCCAGCAAAGTATGGTTTGCTAACCTGTTTTTAAATTATTGAAAATACTGCATTTTTGCTGAAACAAAAGATGATTCTGGGGAGCAGAGAATGGTTTGACGTCTGGGTGTCAGTCTTCTCTTTCATACTTTCCATTTCTTTTGTTGCTGTAACAGCAATAGTGAAGGAAAAAAACTTTGGCCTTCCAACTTGATAGATTGTGAACCATAGCTAGATAGGAGTATCAAACTGTTTAGAAGCCCTTTTCTCTAGAGCAGTTTTATGTCATTCTTAAAAATGCTTGTTAGCAATTCATTTGTGTAGGTTTCTGTTTGTCTTTTTTTCCTTATTGAGAAAAAATTAAATTCCTTGCACCAGCTATCAGTGAATTCAAATAGAAAACCTTTTGGTATGACCAGATTGAAGTAGTGTTCTCCCTTCACTCCATACTTTCTTTCTCTGTTCATCTAAGTGTTTCATCCTGGAGTCATGTGGTATGTTAAACATGGTCTGGCCTCAGGTAGAGGGAGCAGAGCAGTGACCTGATACCTCCTTGTCATCGAGTTCATTCTGCGGTTCTATTTAAGGGAGGTACCTGAGATTTAGGAGACTCTCATGATTTGATGGAACTGGTAACCCCTGGTAGTGTTAAATGGGACTAGGTTGGTGAGAAGTGTATGTCACATGCACATGTTTTATATAGTCTGTGCCCGTGGGCAGTTTATGTGTGTATTTGGGTATGTGTTTTTTATGTAAGTTATTTATAAATACGCTTTCCCTTGCTTTGAGGGTATAATAGGTCATTTTTTTTTTTTAAGTGGAAGCTGTGATCCAGTTTCGATAAATAAATAGTATAACTTTCTGCCTTGTAATATGTAACTGTTCTAATCCTGTGGAATCTTCGGAGAACTCAAAGACAAAAACCCTTTTCATATGTCACAGGAGGGTACCGTCTCCCTTCTGACTTGGTGGGCGGGTATTTTTGAGCCAGTATTTAACAATTTTCAAACTCTATCTGATATTTTTTCAGTGTTTTGTTATGTTTACTTTTCATGTTGAAACAATCTCTTTGGAAATGCCTCTTCTTCTGGATTTTAAAATTTCAATTCTTTCTGGGGTCAGTTGTTTAATGTGTGTCAATTTGGGGCAGTGTATTTGTGCCAAATGGCACAAGCATAAAAACATAAACCACCTCCTTGATTCACATCTGCACTAGTTGAGTTACACTGGTTGAACCAGTGAAAACCAGGCACTAGGGTTTCTAACCTTTTACAATGATGGACTGTCGCACTGGGACTAATGAATCTGGTTTGAAAAACTCCACTGCAGCAGTGAGAGGATTAGGAGATACTGATTATATCTGAGTGCCAAACATATTAAAGGAGGTGGAACTTAATGAATCATAATTGAAACCACAATTGATCCCTCACAAGCTCTTTGCCTTGAATGTCCTTCCAGAGTCGGTCAGCAGTGACAAAGGAGTACCGTTGGGGAATGGAATCGTGCAGGGCTGTTGACTGCAATGACCACTGGGTGTTCCAGAGGTGGCTGTTTTGTTGCCTTGTAAGGAAGATAGTAGATCCCAGAGTGTCAGAGCAGAGTCATTCTTTCCTCCTGAATAGCAATATTTCTGCTCAGCTTCCCTCACAGAGCCTATATTAGGACATGGTTTAAAATACTGTCTTCCAGGAGAACCTGTGGTCACTGGGGCTGTGCCCACAGTGACCAGCTGTATGAACAAACATAACTGGGAAGCCATCTTTGGGAATGGGCTTCTCTAGACTGTCTGCTTCCTTACTTCCTGCAGGGCCTCGCACAGATGCTTGAAGCTGGAGGCTCTCATTCTGAAGTCAGCAAATTTCTAAGAGCCTCATCTCTGCCCTCCTCCACCCTGAAGCCTTTGCGCTGAAGACAGGACCTGGATCCAAACCTGGATACCAGCATTTGGCAGGATTACCCTAGAATTTGGGGAAAATGTGGGTTCTTAAGATGCATAAGCTTTTCAAACCAGTGATAATTAGCCCAATCTAAAAACTCACAGTAGAAAAGCTGGCTTTTCTAGACAGCTAATGCTGAGATCTTTCTACCAGTGGAGAGTTGATGGAGGGGCTAGTGAGGAGGTGGAGTACTAACAACCTGAGCACTTGGGTTACCATGGAAACTGGAGTGTACAAGGCCATAGCCTATGCTGAAGAGCCATTGAGCACTCCCTCAGATATGTGTGGGGACCAGCAGGAACTGTAGGGAAGTACTCCCGCCAGGTCCTCTCTTCATAAGGGCAGCACTAAATAGTTGCCTTTGCACTATCCCTGAGCAAGCTCAACAAGAGAAACAAGGTTTCTTAACCATTTCACCATTTAAAATTTTTCATTCTTATTTGACTATAATCTATATATATATATATGTAACTGTAAAGAAATAATCATATGCATTTTTTCTTTATATTCATGTAACATTCTGAAATTAAATTTCTTTATTTCCTTTCCATAGGCTTTGGTCTCTTAATTTATATCTTGACTGACACATTATTTTAAAGAGGTTGCCTCTTTTTAAATGTTTTTCCAGTTTTATTGAGGTATTATTGACAGAGAGGTTACCTCTTGTTCTGAGGAATATGAAACCTCCAAGCAAAGCTACTCTTTGGCTTGTTTTCCAGCTGGGTGGGTGGGCGCAGGGGGAGTGGGGCTTTTGGCTGATGGGAAATAGGATTGGAACCTCTGGGAGTTTTGAGCTTCCTCATTTTCTGTGACTGAAATGCTTTGCACAGATTTCAGTTTCTCACATAATCTTTATTTCCTCGTTTAAAAATAAAGAGTGATATTTGCAGTAACAGTAAAGACCAAATGACATTTCATCTAGGGCAGCAAGTTGTGTTTAGACAACTCTGGTTGAAATGTTTCTGCTACCTAATATACATGTGACCTTGGATATGTCCCCTCATCTGCAAGGTGGGGACAATGGTATCTAGTCTTAGTAATGCCGTGCTATCAGATGTAAAGGCTCAGCACAAAAGGGTTTAACCAAGGTCTGTGGTTGTACTTCAGGTATCATTCGCCCTGTATTTCTATGTAACATTTTATGTACATTTGAATTTTCTAAGGAAGAGATTTCAAAGCTTACACAAGAATCTTGGAGAAGTCCCTGACTACTAAAATACAGAAAACGACTAGCCCCACACAGAGCCTGGAGCGGCACATATTCATTAAATGTTAATTCTCATCTCTCTGCCAAGGATAAATTTCATAATCAGCATGTTATTGATTCCAACATCGTTATTTTTGATAACAAAGGAGTTACTTAAATCTGGACTAAAAAAAAACTCTGCAGCTGTCTCCTTCATTAGCTGTGTTAGCTCCCTTGGTGCTGCTCAGAACTGTCCCTCGCTCATCTCCCAGGGACCAACTTGGATTACTTACTGTAAAGAAAGGAGCCAAGTCTGTTTCTTGAAAGTGAAGCATGGAAAGACTTACAGATAGTACATGGGAAACATTAATACAGCAGAAAAGAAAAAGGCATGGAGGGACAAGAATAATTTTGAAAAATGGGAGGAGGGTCAAAATGCCTACTAACCGTGCCGAGCACATATTAACTGAATCATAGAAAGGAATGGAGAAGCAGACATGCATTAAATAGAAAGGGAAGATGGGAAAACAGAATAGGAAAGAGTTTTCTTTAGTCTTCTCTTCCTATTGGGACAGTTCCATGGCCATTGTCCCCTGTGGAGGACTGCCCACTTTTTGCTCTTACTGTATTCCTGAATTAGAAGCATACAGGAACAGGAATGGTAAGAAGCTAGGGGGTTATGATGTGAAGTACATCATGCTTGTTTAGATGCTGTTTTTAAGTCCCAGCCTCTTGATTTCCCTGTAATGAGCAAAAACAAACAACAAAAACGGGTTGAGCAATGGCCGAGTCTTGGTCCAGTGGATCACTAATATCCTATCCTTTATCAGCAGTATCCAGTACCCAGACACTGAGGGTCGTCCACCTGGGAACCAGATGGGGGTTAGCGGGAGAAGCCATTGGTGTCATTGCTAACTTTCTCCTTTTGTTTCCAGAAAGCAAACTTTTAAAATTTTCAATACCTTAGTGCTGAGGAATGCTTAATTCAGTTGAACTATACCGATGGATAACAGAGAAAGGAAACACTTTAAAAAATGTGAGTGCAGAAGCCATTCCTCAACACCAGTGTACGGAACTGGGGGTTGCTTTTCAGAGCTCCTGCCCACGTGCTTCCCAGTTTTCCAGCATCAGAAGAGGGTCTATAAGGAGTTAAGTCTCCTGTGAATGAAAAATTAATACCACAATTTATTGAATACTTACTATGTACTAAGCTTTGTGCTAGCCGATTAATTCCTTGTCTCATTAAAGTCATACATCTCTGTGAAGTATTATTTTCTCTGATTTTATAGTAGAAGATACATAGAAAGAAGTTAATGTATCAGTTATTGGCTGAAAAGTGGCAGAGCCAAGACAAGCATGCAGGGCTGCCTGACTTTAAGAACTGTGGTCTTGTGCAGGGGTTACCTGCCCCAATGTCTGTAGGAGCCGGAAGGAAGCGTCCGGTCATGAAAACTACAACTACCTCAAGAGATTTAAAAATACCCTGGGAGCCAAACACAACTTCCAAGGACTGGATTTGGCCCACAAGGCCCACTTGGCGTCCTCTGCATGATGCTGTGCTGCTTGTCTTCTGGCTGGCTCTCGGGCCTGCACAGGACATTTTCCAGAGCTTTGTGATGCTGGCTCTGAGATGATAGTAAATGTGCCTTCCAGGAATGGCGTTCTGACACAGGAGGGTGGGCGAACCCCCAACTGCTGGGAACTGCTTAGGGAGAGTCTGTCCTCATTTCTTTGCTCTCCCATGTGTACTGTCCAATATGGTAGCTTCTAGCTGAGCACTTGAAATGTGGCCAGTCTGAACTGAGATGTGGTCTAGCTGTGAAATACACCCCAAAATTCATCCTTAGTAAAAAAAAGAATGTAAAAATGTCTCAATAATTTTTTATATTGATTACATATTGAAATGATATTTCAGATATACTGTGTTAATACAATTATATCACTAAAATTAATTTCATCTGTTTTTGCCTTTTGAATATGGGTGCTAGAAAATATTAAATTACACACATGGCTCATGTTAGATTGCTATGTTCCAGAGCCTCTGGGGTTCTAATCCTAGGCTGTCCTTTCTCCCTCAGAACCTATGCCTGAACTCTAGCTGCACCTGTGGTCACATTTCTTCTTTGAATCCTGAGACCACCCTGGAGAGGGGAATGGAAGTCAAAGGAAAAGCAGGGAAAGGTTCATCCCCTGACCTCCCTGGGACTGGCTTCTGCTTGCTATCGCTGGCTATGGGAATTCCTCAGTGTGACCCAGCTCCCTGGTGTGCACTTGTGGGCTATAGCCGTGGAAGAGGTGGAGCCCCTGCAGGGGTGTGTGCCAGGCACTGCCTACCTCTACCAGATGGGGCGCTGCCCTTTAGTGTTTGTCCATGTTGTGATCCATCAAGATACTTTAAGTTAATGAATTCATAATAGGTTGTGTGTGTGTGTGTGTTTCCTATATTTTCCATATGGATAAAAATGCAGCCATGAGTATGGTAACTGAAGTTTGTGGGTGTTAAGAAGAGTCTTCATATTCCCAAATGCAGAGATCTCTGAAAGCAAAAGAGAAGCCGTGCTGGCAGGAGAGAAAACTTTAAAAACATAACCTCCCTCCCCATGACCCCCTGTGGTGGGCATAAAGGCCCATTTGTCTTTCTATTCAGTTTAGCAGCCTAGGCCCAGGGCCTTCTGTCTCTCCCCAAGAAGAGCCACTGGGATTTACCGGAAACCTAATGAGCCAGTAATCCAGGCTTTGTTAGGTACTTTAATGTAACTAGAGTTTACCATTAATGAGAGGCCTTGTACCGCAGCCACTTCTTGAACTGTGTGTTGTGTCAAATGAACCAGGGAAGAAGAGGAGCATGAAGAGGAGAGGCACGGCCCTATTCCTTGTTTCTGCTTTTCTCTTCCATGGGAGCAAAAAGCCTACTCTTTCCAGAGGAATCTAGACACCATCTGGTATGGAAGAAAAGGGGATATATTTAGTGTGAAGCGAATCCTCAGCAGTGATGTAGAATCAGAACCAGTCAGAGCTATTTGGGACTTAGAGATAATGGTGTTCCCCTCAAGGTCACTTCAGCCAGGGAGCTCCTGTATCTCTGGTTTAGAGTTAGATTTTGTTTAAGTAAATCCCATCCAACAAAAGGCTCTTAAAACTCGAACTAATTCACAGATGATGTTTTACAGACAAGCAGAGATTTGGAAAGCTGGAGACTTAGGCCTGAGATGGTACATCAAGTGAGTGGCAGTGGTGGGAACGTGAATTCATGTCTCTTTAAATCAACTCTACTAGGCGTACAGTTTGATACGATTTGACAAATGTAGACATCCCTGTAACCACCACTCCAATTAAGATGTACAACGGTTCCATCACTCCAGAGAGTTCTCTCATGCCACCGTATGGCCAATCCCCCATGTGTCTGCCCCAGACTATCATCTTATTTTGATCACTGGAGGTTACTTTTGTCACTGATCCCGCCTCCTAATTTGCACCTGGTGTTTTGACTATGCCTCTTTTCACTCCCTGGCTGACTTTAATATCGGAGTGTTCTGATGTGGAGGAGGGAAGCCCCTTGTTATGTGTTTCTGTGTTCCTGGGACCAATGGCAGGGGCCACAAGCCAAGGAATGTGGGCGGCCTCTAGAAACTGGAAAAGGTGAGGAAACAGATTCCTCCCTAGAGCCTCCAGAAGGAATGTAGCTCTGCTGACACCTTGATTTTAGCTCCAGTGAGACCCATTTCTGACTTCTGACCTCCAGACCTCTAAGAATAAATTTGTTTTTTTTTAAGCCACTAAATTTGTGGTGATCTATTCCAGCAGGAATGGAAAACTACTACAATGGAATATTCCTGCAGTGGAAAACCACACAGCAGTGAGAACAATCTACAATTACATGTAACGATATGGCTGAGGACACATAAAAAGTACATAGTGCATGATTTCATTTACATAAATACAAAAATGGACAAGACCATGCTATTAAAAAATCAGAGCATGATTATTCTTGGGGTGGGGGTGGACACAGAGGGTAGTAACCATAAGTGGGCATAAGGAATTTCTGAGGCACTGGTTACAAAGATGTGTCCAGTTTGTGTATTCATTGAGCTATACACTTATAATATGTGTACTTTGCTCTCTGTATAATGTGCCTCAATAGAAAGTGTGTGTGTGTGTTTTGTCCAGATTAGCCTGGATTTTGAGGGGCATGAAAGGGATCGTTTTTTAACTGGGAACTAATTGTTTAAATGTTTAGTGCTTAGCTTTGGTGAGAGGGTAGGTAGCTGTAAGGCTGGAGAGATGGTGAAAGACCAGGGCAGGGGACATTCTGGGGGCACTTCCTGCAGGTAGTGCTTAGAGCAGAGAATATAATGAAGAGGGGTTGGGGTGCTGTGGAGCAGCAGTGGATACCTTGGGGGCCCAGAGTTCAGTCATTCCATGTGTATTTATTGAGCTGGTGATGTTTAATGGGGAGTCCTCAGGGATATCAGAGTCATTTCATCAGGATAGGTGAAAAGAGGGTGCTAAGTGGTCCGGGAAGGTAGTACTGACAAAAGGGTGGAGTTTAGATGAGAGGCAAAGGGGAAATTGAGGCTCTGGGGAGAGTGGACAGGGTGGGTGGAGTGTGTTCTGGGAGACCCAGGCCACACTTAAGGCCTTGTTCCCCAAAATGACTTTTAGGTGGTACTTCTGATGAACTGTTCAAATTTTAATAGTGTTTTTTTTTAATGTGCAACAGAAAAATATAACTTATATATTGAGTTTGAATTTATAGATTCTTTAGGACCAAGCTGAAGTGTATATTTAGATTAGTGTCAAATTTAAAAAATGTTGAGCAAAGAATATAAGAGTAGCCTGCCTATGTGACAAAGTATTGAAGATTTGCTATGAATGTGGTTTGCTCAGCATTATGGTAGGTGTAGTGGTGAAAAGAATTTCTCCACAATAGACTAGGGAGTCGCTGAATGGAGGGGTGGTGGGGAGAAGGCAGAACTGACAGCAGGAAGTTGAGAGGAATGGGCCTGGCAGCTGAGTCAGGGCTTTATAGAGCGGTGGTTATAAATTTTGCGATGCATCAGAATCACCTGGAGGATGTGTAGCAACACTGCTGGCCTGTTTCAGTTGGTCCAAACCCCAAGAATTTGCATTTCTAACAAGTTCCCACGTGATGCGGATACTACTGGTCCAGGAACCATGCTGAGAACCACTGGTGCAGAGGTGGCAGTGAGTGAGCAGTTTGTGTCCAGTCATGGATGTGGAGGGACAAGGGACAGCTCACTGTGGGAAAGGGAGGAGCAGGTGTGTGGTCAGGGAGACACTCAGGCAGAAAGACAGATTCGGCCTTGTCTGGCAGAGTGCAGAGTGAGCTGGTGCCTGCTACTGGGAGCAGAATGGGTATCAAGTGGGGTACCTAGGAAAGCCACAGCTAGAGCTGGTCCTCCTCAATTAGGAAGGCTGATCACCTGGCCAGGTCACCTGCAACTTAGTAATAACTTGAAAAAGGGAAGTAAATCAAGACTCTCTGCCAGTGCCTGGGGAGGCCACTACTTCTAGCTTTCCTGCCATTTTGATCAGCTCATTTTGATTGGGAGGGAAACCAACGTCTAGCAAGCATCCACTACGTCTCAGGAATTTTATATGCCTTGTCATATTTAATCATCATAATCCTATGATTTAGGTATTGTTAGTCTATTTTAAGGATGAGCAAACTAAGGCCCTAGGAAGTGAAGGAACTTGCTCATTGTTACCTAGATAGACCTGTGATGCAGTCAGCTCTGGGGTCATCTTGTATAATTAAATCTCCCCGCAGCTGTCTCCCTTCCTCCCAAATATTATCATTTCAACATGTAATCAATATAAAATTAGTATGTAATCAGTGTAAACGATTGTTAGATATTTTATTGTTTTCCACATTAAGGCTTCAAGATCTAGTATTTCTTTTTACACTTGCAGCACATCTCAGTTCAGACAAGCCACATTTCAAAGGCTCAATAACCATATGTTACTCATATCTTATTGGGCAGAATTCAGTTTGCATGGGGATGAGGAAGTACATGTACACTTATCTGTAATCACCATTTCTGCCACTAGATGGTGCAGGTGACCTTTCCCCTAGTTAATACGTAAGAGATTGAGTGGGTAGGGACCTCTCCTAAAATTCCTTGTCTATTTGCTTAAATTTTAGCCAGAAGTGAGCTTGAAAGATTCCCAACCATTATAAACTTACTCTAAAAATAAACACAAGTAGCTGGGTCGGTGTGTATCTGGAGCCAGTTGTACAATTGAGATTTCTCCAAGTTTATATCTATGTAAAATATAATATTTATTAAAAGATAAATAATGAAAATGTGCTAATTTAAACCTTACATATATATTGTTAAAACTTAGCTTATGCACATGCTATTAAAACAATAGTAATGGTAGAAATTATTTATAATTTTGGCAAACAAGACTTGTCTGGTGAGGAGTATTCTCTCATTGACTTTTTTTTAGAATTGCAGGCATATAATGATAATAGAAAGCATATTATTAGTTGATTACTAAAAAATCTCCATAGACAACTGACTCCCTTATTGCCTGCACCCAAGGGGAATGAGTCCAACCACCCAATGCTTGGTCTACCACTGGTACCTGCTATCCTGGGGCTTCTGTTCTGGTTTAAGGATGGGGAGATTGAGCCTCACGAGGCAACTGGTCTCTATTCATGTCACTTGGGTGCTGATGGCCAACCTAGACTGCTCTGGACTTCCTCTCCAGTGCTCTTTTTGCCATGTCATTCTGTTTGCGAAGTGGTGGCATTTGCAGCCATCTTGTTTTGCATGTCTCTGTGTGTGAAAACCCTGAGCCTGACATGGTGGCCGAGAGCCCAGCCCCTGCTGTGCCACTTACAGGCTGAGCATAAGGCTGGGCCCAGAGGGTCTCAGAAAATTGTTGAGTGAAAGAGGAAAGGAAGGAAAAAAAATACCCTCCAGATATTTTAGAAGCTTACCATTCTCGGAGTTGGGGGGACCAGTCAACCAGCCATCTGGTGGCAGATTGATGACACTGGACTCCTTCCATCATGACGGGGAGGGCATCGATTTGGTCTTCATTGGAACACACACTTTCTTATTCTGGATATAGATTTCCCACTCCTTCCTGAAATACTTCTGTTAGCCCGACCATCTGTGTGTTCACGGAATACCTCATTCACTGTCCTGGTATTCCACACAATATTGCTTCTGATCAGGGAATTAATTTCAGAGCAATGTAAGTGCATCAACGGATTTGTGCTTACGGGGATTCACCAGTCTTACTGCATGCCCTGTAACCTAGAAGCAGTCGCCCTGATAGAATGGTGGGATGGCCTACTGAGGACTTGCTTATGATTCCAGCTGGCCTGAAAGGTTGGGATTCTGTCTTACAGGGTACACTATGTGCTATGAACCTGCAACGGTTTCTCTCATAGTAATCAAGGGATGGAAATGGGAGGGTCTCCTCTAACTATTACATTGAATACCTTAGCTGCAGAATATTCCCCCCGTCTGTGGAACTTTCAGCTCTTCTTGTTCAGGTGTAGAATGCCTCCACAGAGGATGCTACAATGATTCCATTCACTGGAGACTGCTGCCAGGCCAGGTTGGGCTCCATATTTCTCTGAAACAAGGGGAAATTGAGTTGCTGCTATACAATGTGGCAGAAGAACTATATCTGCAAGTTTGGGGCACACCTGAGTACTTTCATGTAAACAGTAATAAAGTTAATGGAAAACTATAGCAACCAACAAAAGATGGGGACACTTAGGATTCAGATTTTTCAGCAATAAATGTTAGGCCACTCCACCAAGTAAAGGACTCTGACTAGCTGAGGTAATTTAATTTTATGAATTATATACATTTTAATTATTTAAAATTTTAATATACCTTGGAATCCATCTCATATTAGTACACAGAGATACCTCTTTCTTTTTAATGTCTGAATGATAGTCCATTGTGTGGCTACGTCATGTGTTTGGCTGAATAATGGCCCCCTAAAAAATGTCCATATCCTAATCCTTGGAACCTGTGAATGTTAACTTTATGGCAAAAAAGAGATTTTAGGATATGATTAAATTAAGGATTTTGAGATGGGGAGATTGTCCTGGATTATACATGTGAGCCATAAATACAATTGTATTTGTCCTTATATGAGGGAGACAGAAGATTTGACACAGAAGAGGGGAAGGCAACGTGACCACAGAGGTAGAGATTGGCATTTCTGGCAAACCAAGGAATGCTAGCAGCCACTAGCAGTTGGAAGAAGCAAGGAAAAGATTCTCTCTCAGAGTCTTGGGAGGAATCACAGTTCTACTAGTTTCTTGATTTTGGTGATACTGGTTTCAGACTTCTGGCCTCCAGAACTGTGAGAGAATAATTTTCTGTTGTGGTTAGCCACCGAGTTTGTAGTAATGTGTTAGAACAGCCACGGGAAATGATTACAACCATCATGTACCGATGGATACTTAGATTATTTCTAATCTTTTGCTTTGCAAACAGGGTTGTAGTACATTTCCTTGAAGATATTCATGTCACAGATGAGTGAATAAATCTGTAAGTTAAATTGTAGAAGTGGAATTACAGGATCGAAGGAATACAAAGCACTCCTTTTCTGCCTGTGTTTGTAATTTAGTTCTGCTGCTTGTGTCCATAGAGCATTAATTCATGCTGCGTCCATGGACAATTCCCCCCACCTTGACTTTTCATTTCAGACTCAGCTCAAAAGATACCTTTCCCAAGAAAACTTCTCTCTTCCAGGCAGAGCTCTCTGTGCTGCCAGCTGAATTCCCATAATAATGTGAGTACATCTCTCCTGGAGCCCTGATCACATGGTACCATGTTTATATGACTGTCTCTCTCGGAGATGGTGAGCGCTTCAGCACAGGGCCTGGATCTTATTCACCTTTGCATCTCCCTGGCTTCTCACAGTGTCTGGAGCATAGCGAGGGCTCAGTAAATGGATGGAAGACATGGCAGAAGGAAAGCTGCTTCTTTTGGGGACTGAGGATAGAAGGCTGTATGCACTCACTATAAGATCAACCTGACTGGGGAAAGGCCAGGTTTCAGAAAGATCAGGGAACTGAGCAAGAAGAGTTCTAGAACCATGGATATTGTCCTCTTACTATGGAACATTGTATGGAATATGATAGAACTGCTCTCTGAAGCTGGAAACCCATCTGTGTACTTTGTATATTCTGTATGTTCCAAGTACCTGAGTGAACATGAGGCCAATGACTCGTGGTGAGGAGGAAGAAGAGTCGCAAGTAGAGGCAAGGCGATGAGTCCTCAGGTTTCAATGCAAGTTGGAAACCCTCGTAGGCCTAAGGGGTGCTGGTGGGCAGACCTGACCATGAAAGGGAGAGTCTGATGATCCTTCCCTCTTTGTTTCTATTGGATTGTTTCTGGAATCTCTTACAACCTGAGGAAGCTCTTTCTTTCCCATAGAGCTCATACTTGTCCTTTGTAAGATCTATCGGAGTTGTGTAGAGATATTCATTCATGCACTTATTTGTTTAATGCCTGTCTTTCCTGCTAGACTATAAACTCTGTGAGGGCAGGGACTGAGGCTCTGTCTTCTACCTGATGTACTGCCTGACACATGATCGACATGCGCTAAGTACTTGTTGGATAGATGCACAGCAGCCCGGTAGAACAGGTATTATTATTTTCCTTGTTTCAGGATGGGCAAACTGAGGCATAGAGAGGTTGGCTTGCCCAAACCATAGAGTCAGGAAGTGGCCCCAGGATTGAGACTTAGAGTGAGAAGCCCAAGGAGTGTGGGCTGGGGAGAGTGAAACCCCTGTCCTTTTTGGCCCTTGGCTGTTGGGATGGGAGACTAAGGGTGCTGGTGACTATGATTCTAGGCTAGTGGAGCAGCTGATCTGAGGGCATAGGCTCAGAGAGAAGCAAAGCTGAGAGAGAGAGAGAGAGAGAGAGAGAGAGAGAGAGAGAGAGAGAGAGAGAGAGAGATTTCGAGTTCTGGACACAGCTGTCCCTTTGCCCTCTCTGCAGTTGGAAATGAGAGCCTATTGATACATGCCCTCTTAGACTTAGGCTGGCCCAGCTCATGCCCCTTGTTCTTGTAATGGAGTGTTCCAATGAACATGCTATTCAAACCAGCCTCCACTGTCAGTGTAGAGGAGAAGGAACCAAAGATCTGGGTTTCAGTTCCAACTGTACCAGGCACCCAATGTGTGACAGAACCAGTTCCTCTTGATCACTGGGTCTCAGCTTCATCAGCTATAAAATGAGTGTAATTGCTTCCAACTATTAGGGTGCCTGTGAGGGTACTGAGAGAGATTTGAAGTTTGTGACTCAGGGCCTGGTATCCAGCAATTGCTCAGGAAGTGTTAGCTGCCTGCCTTGCTCTCATACATGGCTTTAGGCTACAAGTGACAGAAGACTTATTTAAGACCAGCTTAAACAATGAGGGCTTTTATCTTTACATGCCACAGGAAGACCAAGGGCAGGGCAGTTGTAGGGTGGTGAGTTCAGAAGCTTAACAGGGTCATCAAGGATCTAGGTTCTTTCTATCTTTCAGCTAGGTCATTCTCAAAATGTTATCTACTTACCTCAAGGTCATGAGATGGCTGCCCCAGGTCCAGGTGTCACACAACATAGTCCTGAGGAAGAGGTGTGTCTTCCTTATGTCCCTCTGTAAGAGTGAGGAAAACCTTCCCAGAAACTACCCAGCAGACTTTTCCTCAAGTGTAATTAGCCAGAATTGTCATATGCCCATTGCTAAACCCAGTGTTTACAAAGGGAACACAGTACTGTGATTGGTTTAGAGAGATTAAGAAAGATTCCAAGAGTGTGAAAAAAATTGGAAGGGGAGAGTGGCTGTTGGACTGTGCCTGCCGCACTTGTTCAGTGAGGTGCCCTCACCACGTTGCACAGTGCCTGGCACATAGTAGGTGCTCAGTAAGTACTCACTAAACAAGTGACTATGTGCAGTGAGCCCTCTGCACTAGCTGGCAGAGTAGAGTGGTTGGAGGAGGTTCTTGGGTGGAGAAAGGGTCTTCAGATGACTGTGGCTGTGTGTCTTTCCCCTCACAGGCTTGGGGACAGTGTGGGGACCTACAGTGGAGGTTTTGGCTCAGTAGGGCCAAAGGGACTAGGTTTCCATGGAAACAGTCTCAATCCAAATCTACCTCAGTTGGCATGGGGGTTCTGAGGAGCAGGCAGGAGGACTAAAGGGAGGGGAGCAGGTAGAGAGAAATGATATGGCTTATATAGGGAGGGCCATAAAGGCTACAGAAGGTGCAGGCTCCCTTGGGCCACAGCATATAAATGGCGGAAACAAGCTCCGTTTTTTCTCTAATATTTAGTTTATTCCATGCACCTTCACTGAGCACCTACGACGTGCCAGGCCAGGCATGTGCTAAGTGCAGGAGGTATAATGGTGAGTAACGCAGGCATGTCCCCAACTCTCTTGGAGCTTATAGTCTAGTGGAGGAGGCAGATATCAATCAAATAATCTCAGAAGTAAATTTAAATGGTGACTGTGGTAGTGACAAGAAGGAGAGGTGTGTGGTACAGCCCCAGGGAACACCCTTCACACAGCATCAGGGCGGAGTGAGGGGGAAGGTGGTAGGGAGATGGAGACAAGTTAATGACCTCGCCTCAATTCAGAGGTGAAGGTAATTTGTCATGATGATGGGTCAGCAGTGAGGTGAGGGAGAGGGAGGAGGAAAGGGCACTGCGTAGGTTTCTGGTTTCTGGCTCTTCTAACTGGGTAGGCAGGAGGGCGTTCAGAGAGATAGAAAACACTAGAAGAGGATCAGGGTTGTGGGGGGAGAGCTCATGAATTGGGTTTTAGTCATGTTGAGTTTGAGGTGTTGAGCAGACAATTGGATGAAGGATCCTGGAAACAACAGACTCTTAAGGCTGTCCCTGAGCCTGGGACACAGGGTGTCATTAGCAGAGACCTGTCCTTCCTCCCTGATTTTCCTCTCCTCTCATTATGGACCTGGAGCTGTGTCCTTAAACGATGTAATAATAAGTACTGACTTCTTACCCTTAGCCAGGCTCTCTTTGTAAAGATTTGACATATTTCAGCTTATTGAGGCCCTGTAACAACTCTGTGAAATAAATGATATTATGACCCACACTTTACATGTGGGGAAATAGAGGCCCAGAAATTATTAGCAGTCTGTTGCCCCAGGTCAGAGGGTGGAGCCCAGCTTTGAACCCAGGCAGCCTGAACCAGAAGCTGTGGTCTTCACCACTTAGTCTACAGTGGCCTCCTCTGTGGGCTAGGGGCCCTGTTTATGTAAGCATCAGGGTCTCAGTGTTGGGACCCTCATCACCACAGACTGACAGAAAGTTGTTGCAATCTTGACCCTGTGACAGCACATTATGGTGGCATAAGATTTTAGCAGAATTCGCATTAGAGGGCTTGGGAACCAGAAATGAAATTTGACAGCTGACAACAAAGACAACGCAGCCTTATTTTCTGCACTCATGTGGGTGAGACCCTGGCTTGTCACGCTACAGAGTCCTGTTGTCCTCTGTGACCCCCGCAGAGCTCAGCTGTTTTAGCTCTGTGAGAATTTCCCCAGGGGTAGAGGCAGGCTGTGTGAAGGACCTGGGGTTCAAATGCAGGAAGAAGACTTGGTGAAATGCAGGAGTTTGCAAAGGTACTCAGCAAGGAACAGGTGAGGTAGGCCCAGCTGCGGGCTACTTCGCTCCTCAATTCTCCTCTGTTAATTCAGGTGAAATGGTTGTTTTGCTAGAATATGTTGGTTGAAAGTCAGAATTGCAGCAGCTTTCTTTTCAGGTTATTTAAAAAACTTTTTAATTATATTTAAAATGGATACAGAAAACAGCAGAAGGCAAATGTATAGCATTATGGACTCTTATAAGGTGATCACAATGGTAAATTATCACCTAGATTAAGAAATGCAGCTACAAAAGCTCCTCTGGTCCCTTTCTCAAACACAATTCCTTCTCTCCCCACAACAAGTAGCTCCCATCCTCACTTTTATGGTAATTACGTCCCTGCATTTCTATATAATTTTATTACCCAAGCACCTTCTTAAACTTACCATTTAGTTTTACCCACTCGTTTATATGAAAAAAATGTAATAGTAATAAAAAACACATAACATAAAATTCACCATCTTAACCTTTTATAAATGTGCAGTTCAGTAGTGTTAAGAATTTTCACATTGTAGTGCAACACATCTCTAGAACTTTTTCATCTTGAAAAACAAACTCTGTACCTATTAAACAGCAATCCCCCATTCTCCCTCCCCCAGCCATGGTGACATCCGTTCTACTTTCTGTCTCTATGATTTTGAGTCTTCCAGGTACCTCATGTAAGGGAGTCATACAATATTCATCTTTCCATGACTGACTTCTTTCATTTAGCACTGCATTCTCCATGTTCGTCCATGTTGTAGTATGTGTCAGAATTTCTTTCCTTTTAAGACCGAATAATATTTCATTGTGTATTTGTACCATATTTTGTTTATCCACTCATCCATCAGTAGGTATTTGAGTTGCTTCCACCTCTTGGCTATTGTGATAATGTCGTTATGCACATGGGTGTGCACTTACCCACTTTTAATTTGATATGTCTTTTAAGTCTCTTTTAATCCAAAGATTCTCCCTCCATCCCCTTTTCCCCACTCCTTTATATGTTGAAGGACCCAGGGCATTCTACCAGTGGACCTTCCCTAGTCTGTTTTGCCCACTGCCTCCTGATGGTATACTTGTGTATACAGAAAGGAATGCTGATTGTTTTTGTCTCACAGCAAACTGGCCAGAGTGCTGGATTGACAATGGTTCTGAAGCTGAGTTTCATGAAAGGAGTATGGTGATTAATTAGCAATGCCTGCCATGGGAAAAGGAGGGGAAAGAGGTAATATGCCCCCCATGTACTTGTCATCTCTGATAGAAACGTTTTTTTTCTCTTTTTTTTAAAATGGAGTATAACCTTTATAAAGTATATTGATTTTAAGTGTACAACTTGGTGTATTTTACACACACACACACACACACACACACTCCCACCACCTAGATCAAAATACGAAATCTTTCCAGAAACCCATAAGAATTCCCTTGTGTCCTTTTCCTGTCACTACTCTATTTAACACGGCCATTATTTTGACTTCTATCACCATAGATTAGTTTTGCTTGTGTTTAACTTCATATAGATTGAATTAAACAATGTGTGCTCTTGTGTCTAGCTTCTCTCACTCAGAGTAATGCCTGTGAGTCATTCATGTTGTCGGGGTTTGTTCTTGTTCATAAATCAGTTGTATGAACACACCGCAATTAGTTTTATCCATTCTCCTGTGGATGAACATTTGAGTTATTTCCAAGTGTGGGCTATTATGAATGAGGCTGCTATAAATATTCTCGTACATGTCTTTTGATGAACTAAAGTGCATCATTTCTGTTGGGTATTATTATGGACTGATTGTACCCCCTCCCCCGCAATTCATGTGTTGAAGTCCTAACACTCAATGTGATGGTATTAAGAAGCAGGGTCTTCGAGAGGTAATGATTAGGTTTAGAGAAGGCCATGAAGGTAGAGCCCCCATGATAGGATTAGTTATTATTCCTGATAAGAAGAGAAAGAAACATCAGACCTTCCTCTCCTTGCCATGTGATGATACAGCAAGAAAGCAGCTATCTGCAAGTTGCAACAGGACTCTCTCCCCAAGAACCTGATTTTAGACTTCCCGGTCTCCAGAGCTTGAGAAATAGATGTCTGTTGTTTAAGCCATCCAGTCTACCCAGTGTATGGTGTTTTGTTATAGCAGCTGGAGCTAAGATTGCTACTTTCTCTCTCTCTCTCTCTCTCTCATCATTTCTATCATCTCTATCTATCTATCTATCTATCATCTATCTATCTATCTATCTATCTATCTATCTATCTATCTAATCATCTATCATCTGTCATCTACCATCATCCATCCATCCATCCATCCATCCAATCTATCTAATCTATCTAATCTATCATCTATCTATCATCTGTCATCTATCTCCAGGAGAGGACTTGCTGGGATGTAGGGAAGATGAATGTTTAGCTGGATTTCTACTCACAAAGCACTGAATTGCATTCACCTCAAACATGTGCTGGGCTGCAGGTCCACATTGAGCTGTGAACTCAGACTCTGGTTCCGAGATATTATATCAACTGAGAGTAAGACTTGAAGAAAAGCAAATACCTCTACAACCAGGTGGCTCATCCTCTAACCTTTGACTATTTTAATATTTTTGCAATGTTTCATATTTTCAATTACTTAATTGAACTTTGGTTTTCTTCAGTCTTGAGTTTCCTCTAATTCTTTTCTGACTTTCCAGGGGCTTGTCTAGGCTTGTTTCACCTGATGCCAAACCTTTAGCTTTCTGTAGTTGTCCTAGAGTGGATCTTGTCTGTATTTGCTGGAAAAAGGCTTTCAATACCTCTACAGCCCACCCATCAGTTCTAGATGCCTGGAAATTGTTGTTTTTTCTATCCAGAAGGGAAAATTTCTCCCCCAAAATGACCTCTTTTAACCTTAGTTCTTTGCTTTTTGAAATAATAGCTGCCGTATGTACAGTTTGCATTGAATGCTTATGTTTGCTCACTAGATACTTCCGGCTGTAGAAAACTCCTGACTTATAAACTTGCTTCTAATTTTAACAAGGATCCCACTTCTTGTTTCAGCAATACAGAGCTTTTGTTCATCGTGGATACACAATAAATATTTATTGAACGAACTTGACGAAAAGCATTTAAGAAAACATTACATAGACTGTAGCTAGAGGCTCTGGAAGAGTCCTTCCAGCTGTAAGATTTTAAGGCAAAGCCCTCGGACAATTCCTCAGCCTAAGCCACTGGGGTGGGGAACTGAGGAGCGAGAGAGCCCCTCTTATTTTCACTGTAGAAAGGAGTGGAGCTGCATAGGCAACTGCCTGGGGTCCCTGTATTGGGCCTATTTATTTAGACTCTGGTTGCCCTGTTATTATTCCTGGATCTCCAAATTCTGTCTTCCTTAAAGATTGAAGATCTGAGTTTTCTGTTCTCATCCCAGTTCATTTTGGTTTCACACACATTTATTGATCATCTACTAGGTTCCAGACACTAGGCTAGGTGCTAGACTGCAAACACGAACAGCACGCAAGCTGATAGAGAGCCAATCAGCTCTGTGACCTTGGAGCAGTTACTTGTCCTCTAGGGGCTCCATTTGCTTGTCTGTAAAATGGGGGCGGAGGGATTGCAATGCTTATTTCTGAAGAAGCGTTCAGGTGTGCTATGCTGGGGCTCTATGCATCTATCCTCACTGAGGGAAACTGAGGACAGGGTGGCCAGACAACTGGATTGGTCACAGAGCTGGACCAACTCGGTGCTTCCTGTGATGCAAGTCTGCCTGCCCTCGGCCCCTCACAGATGGTGGCTGAAACCTCCCGGAGGGTCTTGGTGCTGCACTCACCCCCATTTGTCCAGAGGCGCAGTTCTGATTGATCCAACAAAGGTGAGTGGTTTCATTTCCCAGGACCCCCTCTTAGCAGAAGGCCCCCTACACCCGGCAGGGGTCCAGATGGCTCCACCCCACTCTCCTGCTTTGGCACTGCCCTCACCCCCTCTCTGTCTCCTGGGAACCGACAGCAGCGCTCCATCCGTGTTCTGACAGGCAGAGCCTGTGGTGAGCAAATGTCCTCAAACCTACCAGGGACCCTGGGTTCTGGGCCGCTGCCCCAGTAGGCCCAGGCCAGTGGATGAATGTTCATCGAAGAGGATAAGACTCTCCAAGGACCCAAAGTGTCTTGGAGGAAGCCCAGAGCATCCTAACAATCGATTAAAAAAATTCTCTCTGTCCTCTGCAATCAGTCACTTACACCTTGTCTGGCCTTGCAGGTGCCAGGCCTGAGTGTGAGAATGGAGCTTTGCCCACTACTAATGGATAACCTGCAGGCAGTTCATGCTGAGCCTCTGTTTGTTAATAGGACAACAGCACCTAATTGCGGGGTCATCTACAGGTGATTCATGTCATACAGGAAATCTACAGCAAACTGTTTTATCATGGAGAGTGCACTGATGGTTAAAGGTGTGACAGCTGGAGTCAGACTGCCTAGGTTCAAATCCCCTGTCTGTCCGTGGGCCATGACGAGCAAGTTATATACCTCTGGGTAGCAGTCACTTATTGTGAGTGATCACTACCGTGTTCATCATTTATGGGCTGCAGCCTGGGTGGCTGGAGACAAAGACCAGTTGAAAGGATGGCATTCCCAGACATATCCTTTCCCTTCACTAAACCGTCACTTATTATTACTATTTTTTATTGTGGTATACACACACACACACACACACATACACATACACATATATGTGTGTGTGTGTGTGTGCGCGTGTGTACATAATTTGCCATTTTAACAATTTTAAGTGTATGATTCAGTAGCATTAATTATATCCACAGTGTCGTGTAACTATTACCTCTATTTCCAAAACTTTTTATCACTCCAAACAGAAACTCTGTACCCATTAAACAGTTAACTACCCATTCCCCTTTCTCTCCACCCTGGTAACCTCTAATTTACTCTCTGTTTCTCTGAATTTGCCTGTTGCTAGATATTTCATAAAAGCTATCGCTTATTTTTAAAGCACCCTTTGTACAACTATAGCAGCTCTGTCAATGCAGGAATGTAAAATGTGTTATTTAGCTTTTAGTTTGCTCATAAAATTATTAAATTTGATATGTTAAATTTAATGGTAATTTTATTCAGGCAATGGTTATAGATTTAGTAATTACATTTTTATTTCTAAAATAATGTTTTAATTTCTTATGTTATAGCTTGTTTATTGTAGAGACTATGGAAAATACAGGAGAGTACAAAAAAAGAGGTTAAAGTTACCTGTAACTCCAATGATGTTAACATGTTTTTTAAGAAATTAGATCTACAATTAAATGTATTTAATGATTTTAGACTATGAGCTGCTGAACTTAGGTTTTTGACAGTTTGAGAAAGGCTCCTACATTTGAGATTAGAAGACCCCACCTGCAGTCTAGAAGGCAAGGCAAGATCTAAGAGTATCTGGACTTTGTGTCGGTAACATTGCCAAGCAGACCCAGAAAGCATTCATTTGTGGAAGAAGCTATGGAAAAAGGAGAGGAAGGAATCCTCCAAAATGAATCATACGTTTGTTAAAGGAAATTTTTTTATACAGATCTTTTCCTTAACCTAAAACTCTTACCAGTTTTTTTTTCAAATGAACAAACTTATCACATGCCAGTACAGCATAAAGCGCTTTCTTATGTAGCCCTATTCATTCAATCCCACACCCTACCTAGGAGGTAGATCCTATCCTCTTTTTACATCCTGGCTCTGCCACCCACATGCTATGTGACCTTGGGTAAGTTACTAAACCTCTCTGGGGTTTCAGCTCCTCATTTCTAAAAATATTACCTACCTCATAAGTTGTTAAGCCCTTGGAATAGAATAAGCCCTTAGAATTTATAGGCACAATGGAAGTGTTTTTGTTAGTTGTTAGGATTATTCTTTATAGATGAAGTCCCTGAGACTTGGGGGTACTAATGGCTCCCTGATGCCAATTTTTGTCGCCTTGGGTTTCAGAGGACTGCAGGTTGGCTCAGATGGAGAAGGCTTACTCCTTCTTCTCACATGTGGGTTTTGGGTATATGATATGCTTCCAGACAGGGCCTTCTTCCTCCCACAGGAGGCAGAAGGAGCTGAAGTAAAGGACAAGTCAAGGAGACAAAATTGATCACATTTCACTCTTCACCTTAAATCCCCAAAGGCTTCCCAATCCCCTCAGGATTCAGCCCAACTCCTTAACAAATTTACTCAGCCCTTCAGGATCTTCCCCTCCCTTGTCACTACCCCAGTCTCATCTTCCTCCTAAAAATCTACTCCCAGTCATGCTAAAAGGCCCTGTGCCTCTGCTTGCCTCTGGGCCTTCTCCTACTCTCTTCCCTCTGTCTGGAACACTCTTCCCTCACTCCTGCTCCACTAATCCCTAATCATCCTATAGGTCCTAAGCTTATCTTCACTCTTGCCTTCCCTGGTTTCTTGGATTAGCTGCCCCTCCTGTGGACTCCCCTGGCCCCTATACTGCCTGTAAATGCTATTTGTACCCTGTGATGAATTGTCTGGATCTGCCTTCAAGAATGTCCCCCAGCTGTTTGAAGAGCTGACCAAGGATGACCCTTAGCTGGTGGCCCTCACTGGGAGTTGAGGAAAATGGCCTCACTCAAGGTTATGGCTCCTTCCGAAGGCAGCCCTCGCCCAGTGACTGTTCAGTGCCACAGGAAAAAGGCCCAGCACCCTTGCCATTCTTGGGACAGCTCCAAAGGGCCATCTTGTCTTCAGCACTTCCTGTAAAGGTGACGGAGTCTGCCATGGAAATAGCATTGCAGCCTAGCATTGCCCTCTGCCTAACTCTGCCCTTACCTCCCTCCCAAGACAGTGATCCTGAGAGCGTTTCCTAATACATGCTCTGTAAGCTCTCCCCTATCCCAGAAGCTCTTCCCAGGAACCCAAGCTGTGCCATGTGCTGACTGTGGCTTATTAATGCCCCGGGATAACATTCAAGGCTCTTAGACTGACCTCCAGGTTTCTCAGTATCTGACCACCTCCCCATACATCCCAACCTCACTGTTTCCTGGGGGAATTCTCCCTCTAGTTATATGTGGCTCTTCATTGCTCTAACTTTGACAGGAGGCCTGTCTTTTCTGCACTTTTATTCTCAAGATTTCTCCTCCCTTGAACGACTTCCCTATGCTTCAGTTAAAAATATTTATTCAGCATTTTGATGTGCCAGGCCCTGGACTAGGCATTAGGGAACAAAACAGGTATAAACCAGTCTGCATGGTGCTTCAGCATAGGAGGGAGGAGAGACAGCAGATAAATGAGTAATTCTGTGTCAGTGTCAGTACTCTAAGGAGAGGCACATGGAAGCAGGAGATCACATGACAAGGGAAGGGGCTGACCCAACTCCTTGTCAGGGAAGGCTTTTCTGAGGAGGTGCTGTTTAGGATGAGGAGGTCTAGGTCAGGCTGAGGATGGTGCGAAGAGCATGCTTGCCCAGGGACTGCCATAAGCAAAGAGCGTGAGGTGCTTCGTAAATTGAGAGAAGGCCCGTGGGGCTGAGACCCCCTCCTCACTGGCCAGTTTCAGGGCACTTGTCAGCATCAAGTGACTATTTACTTGACTGTCTCTCCCCAGCACACTGGGAGTGTTTAAAGGATACAGAGTGTTGCTAAAAATCTCTTACAAACTTCTATTTCTGTCCAAGATATAATAGTAGGTCAAATTTACTATCCTACCTTAAACAACTAAAAGACCAGAAAAAAATATAAAACAACTGTTATCAAACATTGAACAACTGGTAATGAGAGATGATGATTCCTTCCAGAGGGAAAACAAGTGTGGTGAGCACTGTAATTGCCCCGGCTTACAGCCTAGAGGGGATTTCCAGGCAAGTAGGGCACCGGGCTGAAGTAGAAATGAAGTTGAGTCGTGGGGCTGAAGCTGAGAGTTTGGAAGGCCAATGTGGCTAGCGTTCTCATGAGAGAGGAAATTACTGCAGAAAAAGTAGGGTCACGGGGGGAGAGAGAGAGAGAGATCAGGAGCAAGAGAAAGAGATTGGGAGAGAAAGAGCAAGTGTGGGTAGCCGGCGGTTTGCAGATGCTTCCTCCCTACGATGCCCCATCCCACTGTCTTCACCTGAGCATGGATCAAGGCATGCTGTAAAGTATCTGAGGCCAGTAAAGTTCCATCCAAAAGGAGCAGGCAGAACAAACCTTGGCGCTCCCACAGAGTTGGAAAGAGTTGATGTTCACACCATCCAGAGTAGAAAACCTCCGAATACACTTGGGATTGGGTAGAATATTCAGAAGGGTGTTGCCTTAGAAGTGGGGAAATCAGCTCTAGGTTAAAGGCTACTCTGGTCTTATCTAAGAAAGCTTAAAAGAAAGCCACAAAAGAATTGTTTTGTTTTCAAGTAACTTGACTCTGTTCCAGAACAAAGTCCAATATTGTTTTTAAAAATACAAGAATATCCAGCATCTAGCAAGGTAAAATCCACAATGTCTGGCATTCATTCTACAATTACCAGAATATAAACTAGTAGGAAAATATGATCTGTAATGAAGAGAAAAAGCAATCAGTCAAAACTAACCCAGAAACAATACAGCTAATAGAATTTGTAGATATAGTTATTACAACTATATTCTATATATATGAGAAAGTAAAGGGAAACATAAGTATGTTAAGAAGATACATTGGAGGTGTAAAAAAAAGACTTAAATAGATCTTCTAGAGATGAAGACCACAATGTCTGAGATAAAAACTGCACTGGATGGGCTAAACAGCAGATTAGTCACTGCAGAAGAAAAGATAATGAATGTTCACACAGCAATAGAAACTCGACAAGATGAAATGGAGAGAAACAAGATTTGAAAAAAAAATGAACAGAGCGTCAGTGAGCTCTGGGACAACTTCAGGTGGTCTAATATATGTGTCAGTGGGGTTCCCAAAGGAGAGGAAAGAGAAGAGGAGACATAAAAAATTTTGAAGAAATAGTGGTTGAAAACTTTTCAAATTTGATTGAAACTATGAACAAGATACAAGAAACTCAATGGACCCCAAGCAAAAATCTCTTATATTCCCAATGCCTGGCTCACAGTTGGCATACAATCAATGCTTGATAAATGAATGAGCAAACTGCTGCCTGCACAGACTTTCTCACCCCGCCGTCTCCCTTTCATCTCCTTTCTTCCTGTCCCCTTTTTGCTCCTTTCCTGCTCCAAGTGCTTCTCATCTGACAGAGCTGTCCTGGATGCATATGGTGGCCTCTATAAAAGCCACTTGATCTTAAGTCTAGGAACTAGTCCCTGCTTCAGGCTTTGTTATGAGAGTCTCAAGTGGTCCAGCCTTTTCAAATTTGAGAACATCAAGGGGTTTAGAGATTAAAGTTAAAATATCCCAGGTCTTGCTGGCATGACCTCCCAGGAACTCCTGGTTTCTCAGTCCCTGTGAGGGTGGTAGGCCCACGGTGGATTGGATATTGTGTTCTACCCAAGTGTGTGCCTAATGGAGTAAGAGCCAGACTCCAAGATCCAGGTGAGTTGTGTCTCACCTTAGCAAATCCTTTGCCCTGTGAAGTTGGGCTAGTTGCTTCACTTCTGTGGGCCACTAACCACACAGAGATATTTGGATTTGATCACTTCTTAATCTAATCCCTTTCTGGCTCTGACATTTTGTGACTGAAGCTACCATACATCAGTGCCACATAGCTCTGTCCCCACCCTCCCAGTCCTCCTCCACTTTCCCGTGGCTATCTTTCTCTTTAATGTGTCTTATCCTTGCTAACAGTATGTGAAAACTGGGTAAGAGTGAGGCAGTCAGGCCTCAGAGCCTTTGTCCCTGCCAGGCCCCTCCTTCAATGACTCCCCAGAGTTTTCAGGTCCAAGTTCAAACTCATTAACTCAGCACATCCGGCCTTGATTCTTAGAGTATGGTTTCTGAAACCACTGGCAACAGGATCACACTGCCTCACCGTCCCCAGCCTGCTAAGAGTCAAGATTCTGATTAGGAAGGTCTTGGGTGGGTCCTAGGAACTGGCATTTATAATAAGCACCCCAGGGGATTTAAAAAAATGTATTGGTGGTAATGGGGTTAGGTCATACCACATAGGTAAAGAAATCCAAACAGTAGGAAGAAAGCATATGTTGAAACTGTCCCTTTGCTGGAACCACCACTGTCATTGGTTCTGGGGCATTGTAAGTACATACATATATAGGCATGTGTTTAAGCATAGGCTTAAAGTTAGAGAACAGCTACATCAGGGCATCTGAGATGCACCGCACCCTCATCACCTCTCAGACCTTTGCTTGCACTGCCCACCTGAAGCCCTGCCTACTCCAGCCTTGTTGACCTTGCCGCAGCTCAGCTACTGAGGATGCTGCTGCTGTCTGTGTGCCTTACCTCATGCAGCTCTCTGCCCAGAAAGCCTTTCTTCCCATTTTGCTCCCCAGCCAATGCCTATTTATCCTTTAAGACTCAAGTGTTTCCTCTTTCAGGGAGCCTTCCAGCCCTATCCTGAGCCCCACACTCTGGGTTCACTACAATTCCACATTCCCTTTTAACAAAATAACTGTGTTGAGTGGGCTTTCCCATTTTTGTTCCCCTGCTGGACTGTGAGCTCACTGTGGGCCAGGTATGTTTTTATTTCCTGTTGAGTTGCCACGTTCTAGTGCAGTGTACATAATACTCAATAAATGATGTTCAACAAATGCTCAGATAGTAGGCATTTTGTCTCATTCTGGCCTTTTGAAGTTTGGAAAACTAAACCATAGTGTTCTACAGCTTCACCCAGGCTCTTTGCCTTTCATGGTGCTTCAGAAGGGGCCGGTGGGGATGGAAGAGAGAACCCTAAGCAGAGGCTGAAAGGAGGGCGCTGTTTCTCTCAGTCACAGGCAGGAGGTGGCCCTCAACTCCTGAGCATTCATAGCTGAGGGGACTCAGAGGAAGCTCATACAAGTGGATGCAGAGATGAAGCCTCAAGTTTTCCTCTGTGGGTTTGCCCGCTGGTGGCCAGTGGGCAGAGTGGAGCTTGGTGGAACATTCCTGGCAGAAGCAGTGTGACAGGCCTACCTCCTCCCTCCCTGTGCAGAGGGAGCAGGTGGCCTGATTGCAGGGAGGGGGGTAGGGAGACCCAACAGAGGGAGGGGCATGAGAGAGGAAACTGAACATGCCAAGGGGGGGTGGTTGGGGTGTGTGGCTGGCCAGGCGGTTGTTTAACAAGTAAATGTGCTGGGAACGCTAATGAGCTGCGTTCATTCATGGAGAGCTGCCTCCCGATTGGGGAGCCGGCCAGGTCCCGGGGTGGAGGAACTGGGAATAGGAGCCAAGTTGGGGAGCTGCCTGGCTGCTGAGGCCGGGCCTCTTGTGATGGACTGGCAGGGGCGGGGTCTTTGTCCTGACTCTGAGGGGGTCCTCCTTTCTTCCCCACTTTAAAGCAAAGGCTAGGCCTTGCCTGGTGGTAACGACTTGACTTAAGGCCTGCTTGGAATTTACTTTCCAGGCTAGTCTGAAAGCTTCTAGGGCAGTGGCCGGCTCCTGGGAGCCATAGGCAGGGCTGATCATGCTGCCCCCTGCCCATCCCATCCCTCCTCCCATCCCTTCACCATGCTTCTCTAAAGCCCCTAGGGCATGTTGCCCATTAATCAACACTCTTCCTCTTCCCCACATGGATCCTGGCTTCAAGGAACCCTCTGAGGTCATGGGGCCAGGGAGGTAGCACTGGAGCAGGTTAGAGACCAGACATCTTCAACAGTCTGAATGCTGTCTGTGACAGGCCTACTAAGTGCCAGGTGCTGGGTTAAGTGCCAAAATGAGGAAGTGAGGAATCCATGGGGTGGGGACAGCCCTGCCCCAGGAGGGGTGTCAGGGAAGGAGCCACATGTGTAAACAGAGCCCCAGCTAAGAGGGGATAAACAAAGCAGCAGGCTCAAAAGAATGAGGATTTAACTTGCCTGGCCCCAGGCAGCTGGGACAGCAGAGGGGGGCCGAACGTCCTGAGTAGGACTTTGTGAGGGAGAAGGGGAGGAGGCTCTCACAGAATTGATTTGTGGAAAGGTTCTCTAAGATCACACCACATGAGGCCCTTGAGAAAGTCCCTCCCCACCCTCCCAGTTGTCACTGAATTGATGCTCAAGGACCTATGGCCCTGGATGGAGGTCAAATACGGAAGTATGTGAAAACTTTCAAAAGAACCCATAAAATCAGCCACATTAGTTGCGACATACTGGCCACAGTTCTATCTGTGCTATGACAGTAGAGATACTATAAAATTTTCATCAAGATGGAAATGAAAACAAAGGAAACACTGAGCCTGTTTGGTGGATGATAAGGTTTAATCTTGTGGAGCCATCAGTATCACATCACCCACCTCTGACAAGCTGTGTTTACCCCTGGCACCTCTTGGACCAGCCACTTTCTTTCTGGTTTCTCCCAGGAGGAAACCCAGGGAAGCCTACTCCTGTGAGAAGAGGTGCTTCTTGGGCTGCTCAGCTGTTTTTTTCTGCCCAGGCAGCCTGGAATCAGGAACCCTGACTGATGATGGACAAAAGATGTCTGGGTCCTATGGAGCACCAGCAAACCACAGCTGTCCTTGATACTGGAAGGATCCTTATCTTTTTGGCTTGAGGATAATTCTCTCTCCACCTGGATTTCCTGTTCACACCCATATGCACACCTGCCTTAGAGTGAAAAAAGTCCCTGCCCAAAGAAGTGTAAGGCCTGGAGTCTGGCGTGGGTTGCCTGTGGTCCCTCTCTCTCAAGCAGGCTGCCCAGCTTTTTTCCAGCCCTCTCTGCAGTCCTTTGAAGACAAGACTGACTATTTGTTTTCACCTGTCAGAAATGGAAGGTTGGTATGAGAGGAGGAAGATATATGCTGGATTTCTAATCCCCACTGATACCCAGCTCCCGACCCCCTGGGAAGCCAGCACAGTGGATGGGCAGGACTAATATGTCTGCAGCTGTGCAATGTCCAAATCAAGGTCACTCTCATTCTGGGTGCAGCTAGCTTCGGGTTCCACTTGGAGAAATGAGGTTTCTGCTGTCTTGGTGGAGAATGTGTTGAGGGAGGGGAGAAGACTTTCTTTGGCCTAGGGCTTTTGTGCCACCATTCTGCCCCCCTTTTTCCCAGGCTCAACCCTCAAGGTCTCACGCTAAGCAAGGTAGGTGGCTTGGAGATGGCCACCTGAGGTGCGGGGCTTCCTTTCATTATGAATTGACAAAGCAAGTCTGAGAGGGCCAGGGAGCAGTTTCTGCCGTCGGGTAAATGATGTCTGTGGCCCAGGAGAAGGGGTCAAATAAGATTCCTGCCCCCCCCTCTGGAGCAGCAGCTGGGGCTGCGGGTGCTGGGTGCATGCGTCTAAGTGTGCTCATCCTCCGTGTGTGTGTGTGTGTGTGTGTGTGTGTGTGTGCGTGCGTGTAGCACCAGTGAGGGTCGGGACCCACAAGTCGAACCGTGGGCTTTCTCCCCTCCCCGCAGCCCCCTGCACACTCACGGCGCCTTGTAGGTTCCACCTTTGAAACTGTACGCTGCTGGCAGCAGAGGAGTGGTCGTCGGGAGGCGGGGGCGGGGAGGGTGTGTGCGGGGGAGGGCGGGGAGGAGTCTGGCCTTGGATGTGTGCTTTTCGATTGATGGATGACTGCCGGGTGGGAGCGAGCGTGCGGGTGTGAGAGTGTGTGATTGTGTGTGTGTGTGTGTGTGTGTGTGTGTGTGTGATTGTGTGTGTGTGTGCGTGCGCGCTCGGGGCCTGCCCATTTTCCTCCTCGCAGCATTCAGTTGGGAGCTGGAGGGAGGGAGGGAGGGAGGGAGAGGCAGCCAGCGAGCAACTGGAGAGGAGAGGAGAGGAGCGCCCTCCGCCCAAGGCGTCCTCCCTCCGTCCGCGCACAGGCGCCGTCGCTTGGAGGAGCAAGGTGCCTCCCAGCCCACAAGGGCGCAGAGCACCAGCCAGCGGTCTCTTCGGTGGTTCTGACCCGGGACCGCACCTGGAGGGCGCCCCGGACGGGGATGGTAAGCGGCTGCTGCCGTCTGGCTCATCAGAGGGACGCGGTGAGGGCACCATGGCGCTGATGCCCCAGATGGGGTCCTCGGCCGGGCTCGTCCGGCCGGAGCTCTGGCTGCTGCTGTGGGCAGCCGCGTGGCGCCTGGGTACCACGGCGTGCCCCGCCCTCTGCACCTGCACCGGCACCACGGTGGATTGTCACGGCACGGGGCTGCAGACCATACCCAAGAACATCCCACGGAACACCGAGCGCCTGTGAGTATGGCCCCATCCCTAGCCCACAGGGAGCCCCGAGGTTGCCCTCCCACCAAGATGCAATTCAGAGCTGGGGGTGGGAGCTGGATCTTTGGAACCCGGCTCAGCATCAAGTGGAGGAGTCTCGATGCCTGCCAGGGTCTTTCTCGAGCCAGGAGCCAGAAGCTCTACTGTTTTCCTTTCCCGGGATTCAAAGGGCCCTCAGTGGGGCTGTCACCTCCCATCCTCACACCTGCATCCTGCGCTCTGCACTGGCAGGCCCTTCCCACTGCGCCAGCACTTTATTCCTCTAGGGTGCCTATGAATTGGTGCCAGAAAGCCTTCCTGGCACCCAGGAGGGAAGCTCCTCACGCTGGCAAGAAACCATGTCTCCTTTTGGGCACATGGGGCTTGGGCTGTGTTCTGAGTCGTGAGTGTGGATGTGGGTTCTGAGGGCTTGCAGGCTGGTGATGGGTAACAAGATGGGATGGGGTTGAAGTTTTTCGTCTTTCCCCTCTTCTCCATTGTTTGCCCCAGAGCCTTAAGAATTTTCTTGCAGGTGTCAGGCATCGGTCTCCTACCTCACTTACAGCCATTCCCCAACCCAGGCAGACAATGGAACGTGAGGGATTTCACTTTGGGGCTTGTTACATTCAGCACCCAGGGAGAGATATGTGTGACCTGGATGGAGAGCCCTGTAAATAATGCTGAGAGGTCAGGAGCTTAGAATGGGAGACACAAGGTTAAAGACATTGACCATGACAAGTCATAAAAACACCATTTCTCCTCCCTTGTTTCTCTTACTTCTAAATTCTTGAAGAAACTCAGCTCTTTCTAGACCTGCTGAGCTTCGTAGGGTGTGTTTGCACATGAGCGTGTGTGGTTGGTTAGTATGTGTATGTGTGCGTATTTACAGACCTATATAATTTGTTCTCCCAGATTCCTTGCAGAATGTGTGTATGTATGAATTCCTTGTGTAGTGGTGTCACTTCAGTGTGAGGCTGTGAGAGTCCCTGTATGCAGTGTGTGTACATTTCGGTCACATGCAGGGCCTTTGTGCTGCTTGCAGAGGTGATAGCCTTGGGAGATTTTTGAACTGGACTTTGGCAAAGGCTGTCGGCTCTTTTGAAACCTGCTGACTCCTTCTTCTCACACTCCTGGGCAACTGCCCTGGCTCTCAGGGAAGGTGTACATATTTCAATAACTTTTGAGCACATTTTCATGGCTCCCAGCTGGTCAGAGGCAGAAATCTGACCCTGGGGAGAGCTGTCTCCTGTATCAAAGTCTGTACCAAGGTCAGCAATTAGTGAGCATACTTTCCCCCAGACTCTTCTTGGTTGAAAAATTCTTGAGGTGGTTTCAGAGAATTTGCAATCTAAATGCAGTCTAGATAGGAATCAATGTGTGTTTGAGGGTGTGTGGGGGCTGGAGAAAGATGCTGGCATGGGGAGAGGGTGGACCAAACTGTTTTCTTGAGGCAACTGTGCATTAATCTTATGTGGCCCTGAAGGACTGAAGGTCAGAAATCTGTCCAGAGGACCCTTGAGGTTGCAGGGTCACTCTCAATACCTCTAGACCTACTCTCTGTTCCTTGACTTTGCCCACGGGGTATTTCTCCTGCAACCATTACTCTGGTAGCAGCCATGGTCTGAGACACATTAGCTCCTCTTCTTTGCTTTTGGAACTTAATCTTGAAGTCATCTCATTCCTTGCTCTCTCTTCCTCTTCAGTTTTGAGGAAAGCGTCTGTTTTGACTTTCATGAACCCTTGAGCTCTTTTGTGATTAAAAGAGATGGGTGCTAAACTTCCTAGTGCAGAGGAGAGTTGGAGCTCCGTTTGCCTAGGTTGGAGCCCCTCAGCTGTCAGTTATTTGCTGTGTGACCTTGGGCAAGTTCCTTGGAAAGTTCTCTTAGCTTTCCATCAGGAAAATGGGGCTGCCGATACATAAGGTCTCTGGTTCTTGTAAGGACTGAAGATAATGTGTGGGAAGTGCCTGGTACATTATGATTTTTGCTAAGTGAGAGCCATTTTTATGGTAGGATCAGGGGAAGACTTTTGTAATTTAATTCAGCAGATGTTTACAGGGCCAGGAATTGCCCTGGGTGCTGAAGCTCCAGCAGGGAGTATGTCCCTGCCCTCAAATGATAAACAGTCGAGAAGACTGGGCAGGGGATACCTAAATGTAAGCTCTTGGGAGAGGGACAGGCTGGCAGTGTGATGAAGCTGTTGGAGAAAGCATTGGGGTAAGAAGCCTTTTTCTGGGGTGTATGGGCTTCTCAGATGATGAGCCATTTTATCACTGCACTTTGGGACCCAATAGTGATTGGGTTGGATTTTGCCAAGCAGAGAGGGCAGGCAACCAGAGAGAGGGACCAGCTTTGCCCTGGGGCTGAAACATGCTGTGTCCAGGGATGGGACCTGAGGCTGGGAAGGTCAGGAAGAGTCAGGAAGGCCTTTCTCTACCTGAATTTTTCTTTTGGAGACTTCACTGTTGGAATCCAGGGGTGAATCATCATGGGGGAGTGAGATAAAATATGATCTTTGCTGTGGGCAAAACTTGGATTGGGGAAGGATGTAGAAAGCAGAGGGAGCCTACCTTTTCAACATGCAGGCTGTGAAAGAGCTATTTAAGGAGGAAAAGAATACCCTGAGAAGAGGCCTAGGGGAGAGCCTCAGTGGACTCAAAATAACAGGAAAATGCTCTCTCTAATCAATATGAATATTATGTAGTTTTGGAGCCTGAAATGGCAGCTTCTTCTAAGGCTGTGAAATTTTTATAGACTGCAGCTATGTATTTGCCTTTTGTCCTCTGGGCAGTTTCTACAGCAGCCCGAGAGGTCTGGCAACTTTATGATCATATAGTCCATAACTCTAGGTCCAGGCCTGTTCCCCCAGGGGAAAGAAATTGTCATTGGTTTGCTGCAGGGACTTCTGGGAAGAGGCTGTGCAAGCCCAAGAGCTGTTGTGGGCCAGGTGGGGAAGTGGTCCTGAATAATTCACTGTGAATTATTAGGTTAGGGCGCACTAGAGGACTAGAAGCTTCCTCTCTTTGCAGGACTCAGGCTCAGAGAGACCCAGCCATGGCTACTATTGATTGTCTTTTCTTCCACTGAAGGACCTTGACTTTCAGTGGATTTTTTTTTTTAAATTAAAAATAATCTTTTGGACTAGATTGTTCAGGAGAGTACGATAGGAGATTACGTGTGGATACTGCTTTTCCTCTCCACCCCAGGCACTTGTATTCTAGGCTCACCACAGAGTCCCCTATGGGTGCAGGGTGCAGAGCGGGGAGAGGCCCGGGAATGGAGAGGTGGGGAAGGGCCCTGGGAAGGCCTGCTGACTTCCATTTTGCCCCAGGCCCAGCACATTTTGCTGCTCTTCACTCCATGCAGACCTGCTCTCCTTTCTTTCTCAGTATGTTCCTTTGCATCCTGAACAGTTTGTTCACTGCTCTAGCTTCCTGCCTGCTGCAGAGGCCTGGATGGCCCATGCCTTCTCTCATCTTGATCCCCGACTCTAGAGGCCCCATTCAACTGGACTGGGTGGTCATGCCCAAGGAAGACTGTCCAGGGCACCCCTAGGCTGATTGTCTGGGAGCCTGTTTAGAATTCCAAATAATGATTGGATGGTGGCTGTGGTGAGAGGGGTCAGGGGGCCAGATTAAAGCCATGTTCTTCACCAGGGCCTGGCGGGCCTGGGCTCTCCGAGCAGGGCTCTGTGGTCTCTTTCAGTGGAGACCCACACTGTGCAGGGTACTTGCCTCCTTGCGGAATTCTAGTCTCCAGTAACAGGTGCCCTGGGCTTATTGCTGGGCTCTCAATAACTGGTAGTGGGGCCCCAGTACCGTCACTCATCCTCTCTGAGACCCAGTTTCCCCATTTGTAAAAGGAGATGATGACAGCTTTGCAGATTGATGGTGAGGATTAAGTAAGCGAATGCACAGAGAGGGCCTGGCAACATGCTTGGCACATGGCTGGTGTTCTCCTGCCCCTCAGCCTCTGGGAAGAGTGACACCTACTACCCACATAGGGCTTTGCCAAGATTCACTCATGCTATGTGGGTGAAATGCTTTATGATTCAATTAGGTGATTTTATTATTTTTATTATCTGCGAAGCTCATGCTAAAGGTTTGAGGGTTAGGTTGGGGCAGGAGAGAGCTTGGGAAGGAAGCATATGAGTGTCGGCCATGCTGCAGACTGCTCATCTGCAGTCTGGCTGCTCCAAGTGCTCCTTTGCTGTACCAGGGTGCTTTGTCTCCATCCCCTGAGATTTTGGGATCAGGGCAGTGCCATGCAGGGACTCTGTAGGGTGGACGATGTGATAGTATGGCTCTGGAGCCAGCCTGCCTGGGTTTTTAGCCTCTCTGCTACTCAGCAACTGGGAGACCTGGGGCAAGTTATAGAATTTAATTAATTCATTCAACAGACATCTATCTATTAAATGTCTGCATCACGCCGAGTGAATAGTGCTAGACAGAAACCAACACCGCCCTTTCCTCCGAGTTTTAGTCCAGCAGGGGAGATAGAGATGAATGACACAATATGAGAATAAACATGCAATTGCAAACTGTGATAAGTGCTCTGGAGAAAAGTGACTTCTCAGACCTCCATTTCCTGGTCCATAAAGTGGGGATGATGACAGGACCTGCTTCAAATGGTGGTCGTGAACATTAACTACAGTAATGCTTGGAGAAGCACTTTGCACCAGGCCTGGCACACAGCAAGTGTTCGATAAATGGTATTATTATTGTTATTAAGGTGACAGAATTTCAGGGACGTGAAAGGAACTTGGGCGCCACTCAGTCCTGGATCTCAGCAGGGCCCTGCTCACCTGTCCCTCAACAGGCAGTCAGTCACCGGGTGCTCTGGATCCCCTGGGAACCCTGGAGCATGCAGAGACAGGGCCACCCCTTCCTCAGGGACCCCTCTCCGAGGCAGGAGGCCTCTGGGGTGGCCTGGGCTGCCCTAAGCTGCCAGCAGGGGCGGCCGTGCTCTTTTGGGGCCCGGGGAGGGGTGGCGGGACAGGCAGCTCCTGCATTATTGGGAGCAGACGGGAGCTTGGCGGAGTTGCCGCCCCCAGTTCTGTGCCGGCATTAGCAACTCGGCAGGGCTTCTTGCTTAATGGGATTTTCTTCCCAAATGCTGTAATTATCGCCATACAAATACTTATTACCCAGAGCAGATGACGGCCGGGCCTTGGGCAGTAGCCAGGGAGCTGGGCTGTGCTTGGGGGTGGAGAATTGGCTCTTCTTTTTGACGGAGCTTGCAACCACCACCCCCCCTCCTTTCTGGAACCCAGCCTGTGGTGCTGAAACAGCTGTTGGGCACCTGCCGTGTGCAGTGTCTATAGAGGTCCGGGGTGTGGACCTGCTTCTCAGGGATCTTGTGGCCTGGTGGGGGAAGAGATCTGTCTGTGAAAGAATAAATGCATAAGGAAGTCCATAGGGACATAAAGCACAGTGGCTACCAGCGCAGGATTTGATGCGAGAATGGCCCAGTTTGAATCCTGCCTCTGTCAACTACCTGGCAGCTCAGTCGTGACTTGAGTTTCTCATCTATAAAATGGAGCCAACCATAGCGCTTACTTCGTAGGGTTGTGAGTTCAAATGAAACACTCCATGTAAAGTGGTTAGAATAACAGTGGCACCTAGAAAAGACTCTGTCATTATTAGAAATGAGATGGGGGTGAGAGATCGAAGGAAGACTTGGATCCCTGCAGTGACCAGGACGTGGGATTGGGCAAGACCCAGGTAAGCAGGGAGAGGTTAAGCAAGGGCAAGGGAATCTGAAGGCATTCAGAAGGTATGTGCTGTATATTTGGAAAGGAGAGCGAGCAGCTGACCCAGCTGATGGGGTGAACATTTGTGTTGGCGTGCTCAGGCCATGGGGCTGAGAAATGGGGAGCCATCAGAGGGGATGAATGTAAGACTCTATTAAAACTTTTTTTTTTTTTTTACTATTCAATGATTTTTAATTAATCTACAGAGTTGTGCAAACATCACTACAATCCAATTTCAGAATATTTTCATCACCTCAAAATACTCCTTGTTCTCATTGTAACTTTTTATTTTGTTATAATTTCAAACTTACAAAAAAGTTGTAACAAAGTATAGGGAACATCTATATATCCGTTATCAAGACTAGGTTGTTTATATCATGCCCTGTTTGCTTTATCATATCACACCCTCACACATGCACACACACGCGCACACACATTTTTTTTCTGAATCATTTCAGAATAGGTTGGAGACATTGTCTCCTTTTTCCTCTAAATACTTCAGTGTGTATTTTCTGAAAACAATAAGGCTATCAAAATCAGAAAATTTAACATTGATAAAATTCTGTTATCACTCATGTATACTCATGAGCTAACATACATGAGTTCATGTATGAATTTCATTAGTTGTCTCAATAATGTCTTTTATGGCTACATTTTTTTCCAGGTCCAGAATTCTGTCCAGATCAAACATGACATTTACTTGTCATGGCTCTTTAGTCTCCTTTAATTTGGACTAGTTTCTCAGCCTTTCTTTGTTTTTCTTGACCTTGACATTTTTGAGGAATACAGGCCCGTTATTTTGTAGAATGTCCCTCAATTTGATTTCATCTGCTCTTTCCTTATGATCACATTCAGATTATGCATTTTTGGCAAGATAAATAAGTGATGTTGTGCCTGTCTCAGTGGGTCTTGTCAGAAGACACATGATGTCAACTTGTCCCAATATTGGTGGTTTTAGCTTTAATCACTCGGCAAATTGGTGTCTGCCAGGCTTTTCTACTGAGAAGTTACTATTCCCCTTCATTATTAACAAGTAATTTGTGAGAGATACTTTGAGGCTATGTAACTATTTCATTCCTCATCAAACTCTCATTCACTGATTTTAACACTCATTGATGAGAAATTTCTATCTTTGCCTTTTATTCTCTATTAGTTGGCATTTGACCATAAGAAAAAACTTTCCCTCTCCTCCATCAGTTTGTTTGTCTAAATTTGTGCATTATTATTTTATTCTTTGGATTATAATTTGATGCTCAGAGTTCCCATATTTGGCCAGTTGGAGCCCCTTTAAGCTGCTTTTGTGTCCTTTTGACAAGACTCTTGAAGCACTTGCCCCCCCGCCCCAGAGGTTTTGAGTGGAGAGTGACAAGTGCAAAATGGTGTTTTAAGATATTATGTTGCTTTGCTTTGGTGTGGAGAATAAATGGAGGGAGAGACCACCTGGCAGTGGGGAGACCAGTTGGTTATGATGACTGTGATTCCTAGCTTTTTTATGACAGTGGTTTTGCTGTCATTGCTGTTTATTATTCTTCTTTTAAAATTAAAAAAAAAACCTTTTATTTAAAAATAATTTTAGATTTACAGAAAAGTTACAAAAATAGTACAGAGGGAGTCCCATATGACCTTCACCCGGCTTCCCCTAATATCAACATCTTTCTTAACCAGAGTACAATGACCAAAACTAAGAAATTAACATTGGTAGAATACTAAGCTAAGCTACAGACTTTATTTGAATTCCACCAGTTTTTTCACAAATGTCCTTTTTCTATTCCAGGATCCAACCCAGGATTCTACATTATATTTAATTGTTATTTCTCCTTAGTCTCTTTCAATCTATGACAGTTTCTTATTTTATTATATTTAATTTTTGCTTTTTGTGACCTTGACACTTTTGAAAAGTATTGGTCAGTTATCTTGTAGAATGTTCCTGAGTTTGGGTTTGTCTGGTGTATTTTCATGATTGGATTGAGGTTATGTATTTTTGGCAAGAATGTCGCAGAGGTGATGTGCCTTTTTCACAGCATTCTGTTGGGGTGGATAACACAGATATGTCTCATCGCTGGTGATTTTAACCTTGATCTCTTGGTTAAAATGGTGTCTGCCAGTTTTTGCTACTGTAACATTACTGTCTTTCCATTTGTAATTAATAAATATTTGGGGGTAGATACTTTGAGACTATGTAAGATCCTTCTTTGTCTTCAAATTCTTACTAATTTTAGTATCCATTAATGGATCTTGCCTGCAACCATTATTATCCAGTTTTGATTTTTCTATTTCCCTCATTCCTTCTACGTTCATTAATTGGAATTCTTCTGTAGGAAAGAGAATTTTATTCCTTTTTAAGAAGGTGATTTGTTTGATGGGTACCTTGGGTTTTGAGTTTCCTGAAGGCAGGGACTGTGTCTTATATATCTTTGTATCCCCTCAACCTGGTGCATAGTAGGTGCTCAAAAAGTATGTTTGATGAGTTTCTTTTTCCTATAAACTTTTGGTAAGACATTTTATGGTTCTGATCTTTGCTTTTGAATATATGATCCTTGTGTGAGCTGATTAATGGTCCCCAAAGATGTCCTTGTCCTAATTCCTGGAGCCTGTGAATATGTGATCCTACAGGGTAAAAGGGACTTTGCAGATGTGATTAATTTAAGAATTTTGAGATGGCTAATGATCCTGGATTATCTGGGTGGGCCCACCATAATCACAAGGCTTCCTGTAAAAGGGAGGCAGGAGGGTCAGAGTCAGTGGTAGAAGGTGTGACAATGGAAGCAGGAGGTTGGAGTGATGTGAGGGAGTGGCCACAAGTCAGAGAATGCAAGTGACCTCTAGAGGCTGAAAAAGACAAGGAAATGGATTCTCTCCCAGAGCCTCTAGAAAGGAATGCAGCCTTACCAACACCTTGACTTTAACCCAGTGAGACTGATTTTAGATTTCTGGCTAAAATTATTTATACGATATAAATTCATGTTGTTTTAAGCCATTAAGCATGTGGTAATTTGGTGTAGCAGCAGTAGGAAACTACTACAGTCCTCGAAGAATTAGGAGGCTATTGCAGAGGCCAAGGCATGAGAGGAAGCAGGTCTTGACTGAGGCAGAGAGAGCAAATGGGTAGGTCATGAGGGACCCTAAGACTCAAGTCTGGGAGAGTGATCTCGCAAGTAGAATTAAGTTAGGAAAGGTGGCTGATACTGGAGAGGCCATGCAGTTGGCCTCTGACTCTTTTGCTTGAATTGCTAATAAATAGCTATATGAAAAAGATGACCCTAGAAGTAGGGGATAGTTACTCTGTAGAGTGTTCAGGCTGGAGAGACAGTTGGGAGGGCCTCCTGGGGAAGCGGTGGAACCTTCGGCAGTGGAAGACAAACTTCAATGGGAAGAAGAATCTCCTGGGAAGCTGGTATAAAATACAGACCCCCAGGCCCATCCCAGAGACACTGATTCAGCAGGTCTTTGGCAATCGTGATTCAGGTGATTCAGATGCAGGAGGTGCCCAGGCCACAATTTGAGAAACACTGCTTGGTGCTGGGGCTTCCTGGTGAGGAAGGTCTGTCCTTCGAAGACTCATGTGGCCTGCCTTTGGCATCAGCCCACATGAAGGGAGCAGGAGGAAGGGAATGCAACCGGGAGGAGTGGTGGGGAAGCAGGAGGTGCCTGTGTCTTGTGTGTGACCCGGGAGAATGCTGGCTGAATGCTTGTAGATTCAAACCTGGATAATGTGTAGTTACTACCAAACCAAGAAAGTGTTTGGAGATGGTGAGGAGGGCTGACTGTGTGGAGAGCAGCCAGTCTGTCTAAGGATGAGGGCCAAGAAAAGCTCCTGGAACTGGGATGGGGTCACTGCAAAGCCAGGCAGAATGGCTTCCTGGGAGAAGTGGAAGGCAGAAGGCAGATGGTCGGGGAGCGAGTAGGTGGTGAGGAAGTTTGCGGGAGGAGTAACAAGAGCATGAGCTCCTAGGGGGAGTCATTTGTAGCATCGCGGTAGGTAGACTGGAGTCTGCTGGGGGCAGAGGGCAGGAGCATGGTGAGGGTTTGTTCTGGACAGGAGGAGCCAGAGCTCCTGGGATGGGGAGTGGGAGGGAGGGACCTGTGACAGGTCAGAGAAAAACTGAAGTGGAGAGAAGTGAAGAGGGAGTGGTGATGGTGTTGGTGGTTAGAGCCCATATCTTGTGCCAGGCTCAGAGCAAGATGCTTTACCCAAGTCTGCCCTTTTACTCCTCATAAGTGTCCTGTGAGAAAGGTACCAACACTGCTTTGCAGATGAGGAGAAGGTTTAGAGAGGTGGCGCCATCTGCCTGGCACCATAGATGGCTGGTAAGTGGTGCGCCCAGGGCCCCCGAGTCTTGTATTTTGTTGTTTTTAAGTTTGACTACTGCTCCACGCATCTTAATAAAGCCTGGCTTCATTCATTCATTCATCCATTCATTCATTCATCAGACATTCATTCAGCTCCAACAGAAGCCCTGTGTTAGCACTGGGGCTTAAAGACAAATTGGCCATGACCGATTCCTGCCTGTGCATGTGTGTGGGGTGGACCCAAGTTTCACGCTGGTATAGGGAGGGGGTGTTCAGCCTGTGGGTAGGAGATGGTGAGCAGACTTGGGAGATGCAGGGGGTTACAGCCAGAGGTCAGTGTCAGGGAGTTAGTTGGCAGGTGGCCTCTCAGGGGCCTGGTGTGGGCAGTGAGTGGAAAGCAGCTGGCAGGCATGCACGTGGAGGCCTGGTGGCTGGCAGTGTGGGCCATGCAGGGTTGTGGTTTGGGGTGAGTCTCAGACTTGGGAAAGGGATTGGCAAGAGTAAGGCTGGGCCTCAGTAGTGAAGGGACTGGGTGCAGTTTAGGTCTCAGAATGTACTATGGGGTACCATGGGTTTGGGGTTAAGAGCTGGACCCTGATCACTTCACACCCATTAGGATGGCTATTATAAAAAAACAAAAACAAACGAACAAACAAACTAACAAAAAAACACAAAAAAACCCAGAAATAACAAGTGGTGGTGAAGATGTGGAGAAATTGGAACCCTTGTGTACTGTCAGTGGGAATATAAAATGGTACAGCCACTATGGAAAGTAGGATGAGTCCTCAAAAAATTAAACATAGAATTACCATGTGATCCAGCAAATCCACTTCTGGGTATATACCCAAAAGAACTGAAAGCAACGTCTCAAAATTATTTGTATACCCATGTTCATAGCAGTATTAGTTACAAGGCTAGAGAGTGGAAGCAACCCAAGTATCCATTGATGGATGAGTAGATAAACAAAATGTGGTATAACATACATGGAATACCATTCAGACTTAAAAAGGAAAGAAATTCTGACATGTGCTACAACATGGGTGAACCTTGGGGACATTATGCTGAGTAAAATAAGCCGGTCATAAAAAGGCAAATACTGTACGATTTCACTTATCTTAGGTACCCAGAGTAGTAAAATTCATAGATGCAGAAGAAGAATGGTAGTTACCAGGGGCTTGAGGGGTGGGAGGAATGAGGAATTAGTGTTTAATTGGTATAGAGTTTCGGTTTTTCGATAAAAAAAGTCCTGGAGATCTGTTGTACAATAGCGTGACTATACTTAACACTACTGAACTGTGCACTTAAAAAATAAAGTGGTAAATTTTGTTATGTGTATTTCCCCACAGTTAAATATGAGAGGAAATGGAGGGGGAGGGAGAAAGGGAGGGGGAGGGGGCGTGCACGCTGGGCCCGAAGTCAGACATACCAGGGTTCAAGTCTTGCCTCCTTAACCTGCTTCTATTATGAGGCTTCAGGGGGCTGGCTTGGTTGTGATAGTGTAGGTATTGCTAGTAGCCAAGCCAGGGAAACAAGGTGGTCCCCAGAAGCTGGGGTAGAGTGGGACAGGCTGCACATCTGCCCTGGTGTGGGCCCCTGATCACTCAGCCTTGGGGCCTCTTGACTATCCTAGGGTGGACTGTCCCAGTGCTGGGGTTGGTGCCGGGCCTGTGGGCTTTGCCGGGGAGCTGGAGAAGAAGCCTCTCGATCATGACTTGCCGAGGTCTCAGGACTGTGGGGACGGCTCAATCAGCTGATGGGAGCATGTGTCAGGCGTGGACCACCATGTGCCGGAAGGAGCCAGCTTGGTTGGCAGAATTGCTCATTCGGCCTATTTTCACTATATTTAGTGAATACCTACTGTGTGCCGGGCAGCCTTGCAGGTGCTGGTCGTACAGCAGTGAGCAAAACAGATGTAGCCTCTGCCTCTCACAGCCTGGCAGGGGAGACTGGCCTTTAACAAAGGACCACATACTGAACATATCTCCAAATCGCAATCCTAGCTCTGGGGAAGGAGCTAAGTGGACACCCACGGGGAGGCCGGTTTAGAGGAGGAGACATTTACATCGAGGCTGAAGGATGTTAGCAGTGAGCCAGGTGTATGTGCTGATGGCCGGGTGAGGGGGAGAGGGCTGTTCTGGGTTGTTCCAGGCTGTTCTGGGCCGAGGGAGCAGGATGGGCAAAGGCCCCGAGGCAGACACACTGCTGAGTGAAGGAGAGGCGCAGAGCAGCTGAAGCCCTGGGGGCTGGTATTTTCCTGTGAATGGAATTCAGAAAAAAAAAAATCAGTCTTTTAACCAGAGGGCCCTGGGAGGTTGTTGGTAACACAGTAGTGTCACATGTGTGTTGAACTTTTCTTGGCTGATGTCTATTTGGGAGAACATTTCTTAATCAGTGTCTTTTTTTTTTTTTTTTTTTTTTGAGCAGGGGAGCAGGGAAACATGGAAAATCCACTCAACCCAGTGCTATTTGGACTACATCAATTTTAATGTGAATTTATTCATACATTTAAGAAACATTGATCAGGTGCCATGTGCTATGTTAGGCCTTGGAAATATAATAATGAGAAAAAACTGACAGTCTGTGTCCTCAAGGAGCTTATAATCTTATTCGGGGGCTGAGACATCAGTCAGGGAAGCCCCCAAATCCATGTAAAATTGCCCTTGATTTGTGCAGCAGAGGAGAGGGTTGGGGTGCTCCGTGGGCCTGGGACAGGTTGGTCTGACCAATTGGAAGGAAAAGTTGGAGAGAGTTAGGTAAAGAGGAAGAAGGGGGCGTTCCAGGCAGAGGGAATGGTGAGTTCAAAGGCTCTGCTCCAGGAGAGAGCTTATCAGAACTGGGTTTGGGGCGGGCCAGTGGCCTTGTCTTGTTGTTCACATTAAGATTTTTGTCTTGATTCCAAGAGTGATGGGGATTCATTGAAGGGCTTAAGTGGGGAGTGACATGATCAGATTTGCATCTTGAAAAGGTCACTCTGGCTGTGGCTTGGAGGACAGATTGGAGGGGAGCCAGAGGGAATGTGGGGAGCCTGGGTAGGGGCTCTGTGATGCTCCAGGCACCATGACAGAGGCATAGGCACACAGTAGTTTGCAGATTAGGGTGTTTGGCCTTCTCTCAGTTCTCCCGTCTGACTCTGCAGACACTCAGTGCTATGGATTTGGTTAGGCTAAGATTTCAAAGGACAGAGCCGAGGTATACAATGTCGTCATCCCCTTTACCCCTAACTCTGTCACAGGCAGAATGTGTGTGTTTATTTTTTGAAGACCCAGCAGGAAGGGATTTGGAGGGCAGTCCAAGCCTCCCCATCGCCACCGCAGGCCTGGGCCTGGGCCGCTGAGTGAGTGAGCTGGTCCCTCAGGGAACCAGCACCCAGAGTGTCTGGAGCTCCAGGGCAAGAGATGCTTGTGAGGCACGTGGGGCCTCCAGAACACCCTGCGAGGGGCCATGGGTGTTTATTCTTGCAGCTCTAGGAAATCCGAGGATTTCTTTTGGTTTATCACAAACACTCAGCTGCTGGGGATGAGATTCTTGTTTCCTGAGAGGATTCAAGAAGTCCTGTGTGTTTCTGTTTTTCCCAGTAACTTTGCTTCAGAGGATTTTCTGCAAAATCTTTTACTACCAAGGTTTTCTTTTCAGGTTAGGACCACACAGGAACTGATAGAAATCAGGGCTACTTGCCACCCGAGTGTATCTCCTCCTAGGGGACAAGGACAGGTGCAGACCCATCCCTTCTGGAAGAGAGAGAACCATCTTAGGGCATCTTCCTTGGGTCTTGGCATCCTGGGCTCTGCAGGGCCTGAGGAGCTGGCTTCTTTGTCCCTGCCCGGCATGGCCCTGCCAGTCCAGCACCAGCCCAAGCTGAGCCGAGAGCCCCACCCTCCCGGTGCAGCCATGGTCCTCGCGGACGACAATAACAACAACACTAGTAGTGAAAATGATCGCAGCAGATGATACTGACATGAGAGCATGCCCTTCATGCTTTAGGAATATTAAGTCATTTAAACCTCATCACATCTCTAAGAGGTGGGTACTCTCATTATCCTCATTTTACAAATGGGGAAACTGAGGCACAGAGAAGTTAAGCTAAGCATGCCTAAGGGTCACACAGCCAGTAATGATGGAGCAGGAATTTGAATCTCGGACAGTTTGGCTCCAAAGCTCTTAGCCACTGGGAACACACTTAGCTCAGCCGGGCGGGGAGCTCCGCTGATCTGGCGGCTGAGGCAGAGCACACGGTCTTGTTACGGGGCTCCAGAGTTTCTTATCCAAAGCATCTGACTTGTTTCTCAGCTCATGTCCATCAACATGAGGCATCATGAGGCAGGAGAAGGAACATGGAATCACCCTGGCCTGGGTGGGGTTGAGCCCGGTCCCACCACTTACTAGCTGTGTGGCACTGGGAAAATTGCTTCACCAATCTGTGCTTTAGTTTCCTCATTAGCAAGATGGAGAGAACATGACTCACCTCATAGGTTACTGTGAGGGCAAAATGAGATGAAGCATGCTTGGCATTAGGCTCAGAGCCTGCCCACAGGAGGTACCCAGTCAGGAGAAGTAGTGGACATGGGCTCCGACAGCGAGAGCCCGGGTAGCTCTGGATCCGAGGTTCTTTCTGAGAAATGAGGCCAGGAACAGCCCCAGAGGGCTCACCCCACTTGGCTGCTCTAGCTGTAAAGGTTTTAAGGTTGCAGCAGGCTTCTCCCATTTTTCCCAGGTGGCTTTTTGGGGAGTGGGGTGCTCCACTGCAAAATTCAAGGACCACCTGTCAGAGTAATCAGGCACTGGAGAAAAATAGCCTCCTTGCCTCATTCCAGCAGACTCTGCTGAGGGTTCATGGGGAAGTGGCTGGCCCAGGTTGGAAACTTGAGCCTGCAGAGGGGGAGAGGGCCAGCTATCCAGTTGAGGTCATTTTCTCAGCCTAAGTGGCAATAATGCCTCCTTAAGCAGCAGCCTTCAGACCTGGGAGCAGGAAAGAGAGCTGCCTTTGCCTTGCAGGCTGCCTTCTGGAGGGCTCTCCCCTGAGAGCAGGCACTCAGCTCTGGGGCTAGAGAACAAGGCTGATGGGGGGAGGCTTGGGGGGATTGGGCCTCCATGGACATTTTTGCTCAGAAGCCACCAGTAGGGTCTCCTGAGAGAGGCTGTATTTGCTTTGCTGTCTGTACATTGCCCTCTTCTGCCTGCCTTTCTTGGGCCTTTTCTTGAGTGGGAGTGGAGTGGGGTGCAGGAGGTGAGGAGAAGGGGTTGGAATCAACTGATGTTGGGCTAAGGAGTGCATCCTGGAATCTGCACAATGGGAACTGGTGCAAAAGGGTAGAAAGAGAGGCACGTAAACGTGAAACGTCATCAGAAGTCCCTGTGACCCCTCCACCCGACCCTTGCCCTCCTGATGGGGATCCTATCCTCAGGGCTTCCTGAGTGGCTTGTTGGGCCCTCCTTTGTTCATACAAGTCTTAGCATTTGTCTTTGCCTCAGTTTTGCTGTCTGTGACATGAATAATTATTGTAGTCAAATGCCTTACAAACCATGGTTGCCATGAGAAGGAATGAGCCAATGATTGTAAAATCTGTCAGCTTTTTCATGACTTTCGACCAAGTAATTCCATTTCTAAGAATGTATTTCTCTCAAATGCCCACCAAGCTTTATGCAGTGTTCTTTAATTGAACAATATCAAAGCAGCCCAGGTGTTCCAGTACCAGGGGACATGGGAACACCCCAGGAAGTTGATCTATCCAAATGAAGGGACAGTTCATGGCCAGTCAAAACCATGAGTGGGGATCATACAGGGTTGACAACTGTAGGAGGGCATACCCCTTATATCTCATGCATCCTCATGTCTCCAAACCTTGCAGAATGCTTTGCAAATAGTATGTCTTCAATAAATATTTATAGAATTATCTCAACTGTATAAAAATTGTATCCAAAGGAAACAGGCATGGGAAAGAATATCCCAGAATGTTAATGGAGGTTACTTCTGGGTGATGAGTTTATGTGTAATTTTATTTATTTTTTTCTTTATTCTTCAGGAAATGGAAATTTCAGTAATGTGCATATATTACTTATTTTTAAATGCAATAACAAATATTAATGTTGGCTTCTACAAATATAGATGTCTTTTAAAAGATTCAGACAATGCAGGAAAGTATAAGAAAGAAACTGAAGTCACCTCAAGTCTCACCATGCAGCAGCTACAGGCATTAATTTATGTGGTAAACAGCCTCCAGGGAGCTCGTTCTGCACATATCTCTGTGCTGATGTGTGTTTTTACACAAGGAATATCATAGAATACAAGTGACTTGTGACCCTTTTTTCACATACTGCATCATGGACAGCTTTCCTTGTCAAGACAAACTGATCTGCACCATTTTAAATGGCTGCATAGTATTCAGTTTCACAGATGTGCTGAACATCAACTAAGCATTGCTCTGCCGATGTCCATTTAAGTTGAACATTTTGCTCTTAGAATCAGTGCTGACATATCTTTTTAATCAAAAAGTTAAGACAAGTAAAAAGTCCTCGTGGTTTTGGGTTTGGGGGTGAAAGTTTCAGTAGGACAGCTTTAGTCATGTTGTGGAAGGAGTGGATTGGGGTGCAGCACAAGCAAGGTCAGAGGTGGGTATTTCGGGGAAGAATGTTTAATTCAATTAAAAAAAAAGACCTTTACTATGAAAAGAGCCCATCTCACAGGGAGAAGCCATCCTCTCAGCATTTAGGACGGGAAGTGGCTCAGTCTGGAGCTCTTACCAATGGCCCCGTTACCTTAGAGAGGCCTCCAGCCCCTCTGGGAGATCCTGTTAGAAAGCAGATGAGGAGTAAGAAATGAGTTTTTCCAGCTGCTCCTAAGGGTCAGGAGCCAGGCACAGGGGAAGGGCAGAGAGAGTGATGAGCTGAATGAGTTATGGGCTTGTCAACTTGGAGAGGCAGGCTGGCCTGGTAGAAGAAGCCTGCGATCAGACCTCCAGATCCCTGCTCTGTCATTTACCAGCTGGCGACCTAAGGAAGGTACCTAACTTCTTTGAGCCGCCCTTCCCTCATCTATAAGATGGGCACAATGACTGCTTTCCATCCTGGTGGGAGGATGTGTATAAAGCCCAGTTTCTGGAGTGTATGGAAACTAATAACATGTTGTTCTTGGTGCAATTCTAGAACATCATCTAAGCCAAACGCATGTCATAAACACTTTTAGGGAAGAGAACTTGCTGTTTTTCAAAGCAGCTTGGATTTGGTAAGTGAGGAGACTAGGTTGCGTGTGAACATGGGGTGTGCGTGTGTGCGTGATTGTGTGAGTGTGTGTGTGTGAGATGGGGGCATGTAGGTTGTTGCCAAGCATATAGGTGACTGTGATGGTGGCAAGAAAGAGGAGGAAGCATAGCGGCTGAGAACTTAGAGCTGCCACAGGGAGACAGGTAAGACGTGGAGGTGACAGCTGAGTTTGCAGCGAAGCCCAAGTGAGATTCTGCTGTGTGTGGCTCAGTGGAAGAACTTTCTAGGGAGTGCAGATGCCTGTAGGGGCCTGCCTTTCTGAGGCTCTGTTGGCTCCCTGTGAAGGGGGGTCACCAGGCAAAGCCTCCTTGGGAGGCGGGTGGGCAGGTGGGGCCAGACTGCTTATGAGGTGGGGCCAGGTCTGGAGGTGTCACTGGCTTCCTGTCTGTCTTTGCTTTCTCAGGCTCTCTGTGATCAGACCCACCTTCTCTCAACCCTGTGTACTCCTGGCTCCCCCTGACTCTCAGCCTATCTCCTCTCCCGTGCCTCAGATACTCAGGTGTCCTTCCCTGAAACGTCACTCAGTCCCTCTCACTGTGCAGATCTGTCCGTTAGGCCCCAGCTTGAGCCCCACTCCTCAGTCCCCATAAATGGCACAGCCCACCCTACTCTCTTCTATTCAGAATATGGACAGCTCATAGGAAGCAGCGCTACCATATGATAACATTAGTGTCCCCAAAGGGGCCCTTTCCAGCCTTGGGCCATGCTCTTTACCTGTTTATGCCTCATGTGACCCCTCTGAGGTAGACACAGCAATGGTCCCCACTTTATAGATGAGGAAACTGAGGCTCCATGAGGATCCTACCGAAATAGCCTCTAATTGGCTAGTTTCCAAATTCTTTCCTGTGGAATATCTTGTCTCTTCAACTAGATGAAACTCATTCAGGGCCAAGGCCATGTGTTGGTTTTGTGGCACTCTTAGCAGTGAGCCATGCCCCGTGCATTCCTGTTGGTTGGACGTCTGTTGCAAAGAGGCCCCAGCTTGTTGGGCCTCCACACGGGCTTGGGGGTCCTGGAGCTTAGCTGGGAAGCACCCCGCCCATTGATCAGATGATGGGCTTGAGTTGAGGCAGAGCCTGGAGCTGAGCCCCTGGCCTGGGGACCTGCCCTGCATGTCTCACCAGTTCCTTTTCTCCTTTCCTCCACCAGGGAACTCAATGGCAACAACATCACTCGCATACATAAGAACGACTTTGCAGGGCTCAAGCAGCTGCGGGTGCTGTGAGTATGGGGTGCTGCCCCCTCCCCACTCATAACCTCCCTCCCACCCCCACCCTTGGCAATGGACTGTGGGTCCTAGGCAGAGCCCTGGCTGTGGGTTTTAGCATTGCAGGGTTGTAGAGTTGTAGGCCAGCTGGGCCCCTCCCTGTAGGTACCCTGAGATGGGTTGGGTGGAAGTGAGGGTGAGTCCTGACCCAGAGCAGCCACTGTCTCCCACATGGCTGAAAAATTGAACACGGCCTAGTCACCAGTGGTTGCTGCCTGGTAGGATCTGCGCTGGGCAGATGGGGCTGCCTTGTCCACTGGTTCTCTCCTGGGGTGAGGGGTGACCAAGTGACCATGAAGGATCTTAAGGTCTCTGTCTTAATTTGTTCAGGCTGCCGTAAACCTTTGGAAAGGCTAGGGATCTTGTGGCTGATCTATTCTGGGGTCATAACTGTCCATTGCCGGGCAGGGGTCTCTGCTGCTCCAGAACCCACTGACTTTTGGCTCTTTCCCAGGCTCCAGGAATCTTTTCTGAGCCTGAGGAAGCCTCCCCCAGGCATGTCCCCGCTTCCCCACCCAGGTCTCCAGTGGGAGCTCCTTGATAATGTAGGCTTTTGGAAATAAAGTGGAGCAAAAGAAGTGTGTGGTGGCAGCTTCTGCCCCCTGCCCTGTCCCAAACCTCATCTGAGGTCCACATGGGAGCACATAAGCCACCTGCTCGAGAGCAGAGCAGGGAAAATGCAGGGAGAAAAACATGCTTGACAGTCTCAAAAAATTACCATGCAACAGGCGATCTGTTGGTGAAAACTTCTGCCTGCCAGCTGGATGATCTAGGTTTCAGGGTGCGTTGGCGGTAAGGAGATGCAGAGTCCCACTGAGCCAGGTGGTTCAACTGGCAGCAGATGGGGCCAGGCGGAGTGGGGTACAGGCAGAGGGGATGTCGTCTGCCAACTGCAGAGTATGTTTGCTCCATGTGTGGGCTTTGCCCAGTTGGCACAGGCTGCCCTGCCCTCCACCCCCCTGCTGCCGCTGGCCCATCCTCCTTGCTCTGCTTCTTGGAAACACACCCTCTGGGCCAAAGAGGGCACACGTGCCAGAAGCCCAGAGCCAGCTCCTGCTGCCTGCTGCCTAGGTCTGGGCTTCCCCAAGCATGCCTTTGGAACGATGACCTGGTGCTCTGGTGCCCTGTGGCTTTCTGCCATGCAGGTGGCTTCAGAGGGATCAGCATGGGACTAGGGCTGGAAGTGAATCTTGCTGTTACGCTGGGTGTGTAGAGGAGCCCCTGGCAGGAATTTGCAAAGTTGTGAGGAAATTTGGTTGGCTCATGCCAGGACTCAGGTCTGCATGCGTCTTGGGTACTGCACCTGTTTCACTCCCTTGTGCCAGCTGTTTCTAGGTGTCCTTGTCCAACATCCAGTAGCATCCTTGTCTCTTTGTTTCCCCAGGCAGCTGATGGAGAACCAGATTGGAGTGGTGGAACGGGGGGCTTTTGATGACATGAAGGAGCTGGAGCGGCTGTAAGTATCACTGGGGGCAGTTTAGGAAGGCAGTAGGGGCTGGCCCTGAGGGGACACAAACAGGTTGAGCCTGGTGGCAGGGAGAGGGTGCTCAGGGACATGATTGCATGCCCAGCCTGCCTCCTGCCTGCTAAGGGGAGCCACGGGCTGCTGTAGCCATGGAAGTGGTCACAGCATCATCATGAGATCATGGTGTAGAGGAAACTGGAGAGTGTCCTCACCCCAAATTCTAAATATGGTTATCTTTGTTGTTTTTCTCTGAAAATATATTAGGGCAAAAAATCCATACAGAGGAAGTGAGATTTCTTCCTACGAACTCATACCCCAGGCATAGCCACCATTCATTGAATTGTGTGACCTTAAGGAAGCGAAAACGTGCTGAGGGGACTGTCAGGGGAGCCCCAAGGATCACCTAAGGAGCCATGTTTTGGGTGCTCAGGGCCACAGCATAGAAACTGGAAAGTGAAGACATTTCTAATTTGCATAGCTTGTTCTTTACAGGGCTTTTAAGTTTGGAATGGGTCTTGATCAATTTTTGCATTTCAGGTTGGCAATAATGGAAAAAAAGCATCGGTATGGGGCAGGGTGGGTACGCACATTCAGGGTGGTCACCAGTCTCACTTTTCTGCAAAGTGATTTGGCTGTAGTTGTCAAGAACCCTTAAAGTTCATGCCCTTTGAACCAGAAATAATCAGAGACGTGGCTAAAAATTTATGTCAAGATATTCACTGCACATTATTTAAATACAATAAAAAACTGGGAACAGCCATTCTGGTGGAGACATAAGATATAAAATCACACTTTGGAAGAATAATTAAGGCCATCAGAATGAACTCACAGTATAATGTTAAGAGGAAAAGGCAGAAAGTGACGTTTGTGTCAATAAAATCAACTTGTATGTGTACAGAATAGAGGAGGAGGAAAATAATTGAGAATATTAGCTCTCATTGCATTAAGTGGTGGAATAACAGGTACTTTAATTTTGTTCTTTATGCTTTTATTTTTTTATTAGATTTTCTTACAATGAGTTTATAATTATAATTATAGCTACTATTGATTGTTTTACTCTGTGCCAGGCACCAAGATAAGCCCTTTATCCCATCCCTCCAATATCTCATTTAATCTTTAAAACAACACTGTGTCAGTGGTATCTTACAGATGAGAAACAGAGATGTGCAGAAGTTAAGGCACTTGTCTTATTAAGTGATTATTAAGTGATTACATGTAGGAGAGAAGATTAGAACTGGATCATTTTGCCTTCAAAGCCTGAGCTCTTAATGACTATGCCCCAATACCTCACTTTTCTCTTTCATATCAAAGAAAATAAGAAATTAAATAAAAGGGAAAGGATGTGGTAGTCTTATTGCCTTGTCCCAGGCTGGAGGAAAATCAAGGCGATCTTTCTTTGGCCTTCTTCTTCCAGGTCTACAGCAGAACGATAAGAAGCCCACAACTAAACAGATGTTTGGTTCTGTGTTTGTTTTTTTTTAAAAGGCTCAGAACAAAATACATACTCATGACCTGGCTTTGAGGGGCTGATTTGGACCTAACCCATTCTGGCTTCAGCTCTGCTGCTGCCATGCCCTGGAAGAGGAGGAAAGGTGGGCAGGTGATCCAGACATCACCCGGTGGCCCACATCAGACCTGCTGCTGCCACCCAAAGCTAGGCAGGGCCCTCCTTTTTGAGTCACGACTTATCACTGTAGACTTTGCCCCTTCTCCCCTCTTGCAGTTCCTTTCTTTGTGATTGCTCTATCCCTGGGGGCATCCAGTGCACTGACACCCTCTCCTCTGACCTGTCAGGACCGGTGGTGGATCAGTTAATGATAAAAGTTGGATCAAGTGGGGAGTCATAAGTATCATACATACTCTAAACATTTCATTTTAAATTAAAACATATAAATGTGCATTTATTGACCCTCTCCCTCCTTCTCCACTTTTTTTTTTTTTTTTTTTTTTTTTGTCAAGGCCTTTCTTTTTATTATGAGATGCTAATTGGAGTTCTGCATTGTTTTTCTTGCCACACACTTAGACTTTGCTTATGATTTTTGGTTTCAGTTTCTTTAAGGTGGAATGAGATTTTTAAAAGGCCCTTGGAAGCAAGCTGGGTGGAGAATTCCAAGTTTCTTTAATGACCCCCTTGCCCCCAGTCTTTATGTAATCCAACAGCCCTTTGAGTAGCCACTTTTCCTTTTATTGACTCTTTCTAAAGCATTCAGCTTAGTTTTCATAGAAATGACTCTTTTTACAGTGGTATTTTGTTTATTTATGTAACAGTTAATTAAATTATATAATTATAATTATAAGTACCTCTGGCTAAACAGGTTTGGGAACAAACATAACTGGTTCTTGTAAGCAGTTAATAACTCGAGTGCAGAAGCAGGAGTGTGTGGTCTGCCCAGCCGTTAGGATTGGTGCCACGGGCGTCACTAGGTCTGCCGTTGGTGGGAGGCAGTGCTCAGTCACCCTCAGCTGGCTGAGTCGGGGTTGGTGTGTAATGTGGAGGCAGCCAGGATGGGGAGCTGGGGAAAGGCAGGCTTCAGAACCCCACTTCTACCACTTGGAGGTGACTTCAGTGAATCAGTCACCTCTGGACATCCTAGTTCCCCCAGGTATCAAAGAGACAATGCAATAAACATGTCCTGAGCACCCATTAAGAGCCAAGCCAAGTGGTGAACTGGTGGTGGTGAAACCTTCCCCGAGGGGTTGTTGCAAGGAGGGACTGGGAGGGTATGTGCATGAATGTAAGGCCTTGTTATACTCAAACCCACCTTTTATTCTGCTTTCCCTCCGATGGTGAGGCAATGCCTTTGAAACATTTGTCTTGCTGCCTGGTACATAGTGAGGGCTGCTAAGGATTGCTGGCCGCTATTGCTCTTGTTATTCTTAGCTACCTACAAGCCCCTCACCATGCGAGTCCCTCCTTTGGCGCCCTTTGATTTTCCACTGTAAACTAGCTATCAGATCCCTTTATTTCTTAAGTGTTTTTCAGAAGTTGAAGCCGGAAAAATGAGAGAGTCTTGGGAGAAACAAAACAAAACAAAAACCAATGATTACCAGGCAGTGTAAATATAGGATTAATTTATTGGACGAGGTTAAGGAACGTGGAGCGACCTGATGTCTATTCCTGTTGCTTTAAGGATTCTGTTGGTGGTCCCTTTTTTTTTTTTCCAAGGCAGTGATGTGTTTCTCTAGGAGCCGGCCCTTTAGAGTACACTTCTTCCAGTTGGTCTAAAGTTGCAGCTCTAATTGTCTGTATGTTGCTGGAAAATGGTACCTTTCTCACGTAGTAGATAAAGGGTGATCTCCTAGGAGTTAACCGCAGAGTTACTGCTGGCCACATAGAACTGTGTTTCTTCCTGCCTCTCAGCAAAAGAAAGCTTTTGCGTAGTTGGTTTATCCTTGTTTAGAACAGTTAAAGGAGATGGTTGTGTGAAACTCGAACTGCGCTGTAGAATGGAGGGCAGGGGCTGCATTTTACATCGGTCCTTCTGTAACCTTGATAAACACATGGATCACTTGGGTGTCTTGTTGAAATGCAGATTCTGATTTAACAAGTCTGGGGTAGAGCTTGGGATATTGCAGCTCTTGCCAATTTCCAGGTGATGGTCCTGCCAGGTGGTCCCGTGGACCACAGCGTAAGTGCCAAGATTCCATAGTTTATAGGTATCACACTCCCCAGTGGACCGGAGTCTTACACTCCCGTGTTGGAAAAATTGTTGCCTAATAGTCACAGGAATGTAAAGTACAGCATAGGGAATATAGTCCATAATAGATAGTAAATGCGTATGGTGATGGGTGGCTACTAAACATATCACTTTTTAAGTTAAATAAATGTCTAACACTATACCGTACATCTGAAACTAATATAATATTGAATGTCGACTATAACTGAAAAAGAAAAAAGAATTCGTTCCCTAAGGTGGCAAGATGAATCTGGTTAAACTTCACTGCCTTCTCAGGTCAAGTCCAGGTTCTTTCTGCATTATGCCTTTTCATCAGGCCACATTCCAGAACCAGAGTTCCTACTCCTGTGTGTGTTTACAATACTGAAAAGTTGTCATACTATTCAGTCACTGACAATAAATGCGTTGTTTTCTATTATTTGAGATGGAAAGACATCCACAAAATGTTGAGTCAGAAAAATGCAGGTAGCCAAATACTTTTTCTTCTATTATTTAAGGCTTTAAAAAAAAGCATGCATTTTCATAAATAATAAAAAAAATCAATAAAGCTATTTTCATTTTGAAAAAAGACCTAAAGCAGACAATAAAAGCTAAATCACCACTGAGCCAAATATGGGTGAAAGCAATAAAGAATCAGAACTACATGGCCAGTCCTATCTCATTAGGATAGATCTCACATTTCAAGTGTAGTCAGATATTCAACTCGCAAACTGAGATAATATTTGAATCAGTGCCTTGTAAATTACAAAGCGTCTTGCAAATGCAAAACAATGAGGAATATGGGAGGAAATAATGGGAGGAAAGATGCTCTATTTATTGCCTGCCCACTCTATGTCAGGTCCTTGGTTAGAGTCTTTCACAGATATTCTGCTCTTATTCTCCCCAGGTGTTAGATGGCAGAATTCCCACTTTATAGATGGAGAATCTGAGGCCCAGAGGAGGCGATTTTTCTCGGGTTACACAGTGACCCTGTTAGGATTTGAACCCTGGGCCTGCTAAGTCTGAATGCAATGCTTTCTGAAAAGTCCTTTGGATTTCCTGGACAGCTAGGCAATTTCCAACTCTTCCTCTCTTCTCTTTTATAGACGACTGAACCGGAACCAGCTGCACATGTTACCAGAACTGCTGTTCCAGAATAACCAGGCTCTGTCGAGGCTGTGAGTGACACTCTGTATCCAGAAAGCTCTCTCTGTGCTCTTATTACTCACCCTGTGGGTCAGTGGGGTCTGGATGACCTGTAACCATGACTTCCATGCTCCTCACCTGGCAGAAATTGCTTAGGGTATCGAAGGCCAGGCCCTTTCTGTGGGAAGGTGCAGTGTGGGGCATTTCTCCATGGCAAGAGCTTGACAGAATCCACAGTTCATCCAGTTTCATGTGCTGTCTCTGACAGTGCCGGTGCGAGGATGCTTTGCAAGTGGACATGCTTGTCAACCGTGAGGCCTAATGTTACGGGGAGGACCAGTCATTGGCATCTCCTACTGCCTTTGGTAACCTGCCTCGGGTCGAATTTTTACTCATTCAACAAAGGTTGAATAGGTTCAATAGTTCCTTCTTGGACCTATTTCTACTTTCAGCTCGGGTAATGAGGACTATAAGCTTATTAACCGCAGTGTAATGTCATATTTTTATTCATTGTAAATGTACTTCTTTCAGATTTTAAGGGTAGTGGTTAATTTTGCTGCTCCATGATTTGCCAAATGTGTCTGTAATTATTCTACCATATATCTCTTTCTGCGGGATCTTGGGTTGGACAGAACCTTAGAGATTAAGAAATTTCTTCTGCAGCTCCTTAGCAAATGGTCCTTCAGTATTTGATTGTCTATCTCTAGTGATGAGGAGTTTCCTACCTCCCTGGCAATCAATTCCATTAATGGACAGATCTGAATGTTAGAAACGTTTTCTTAATTTCAAGCCCTAAATCTACTTTCTAATATTTATGTTTTTACCAGCTTTGATTTCTGTATGTACCTAAGATGATCGTATATTCTTGTTAGAGTTTTGAAGGGTCATCAGGTTTCTGAATTTTGAGTTGGGAGGATTTTCTGCCCGCTTGGCAGTTGTTATTAACAACCTGAAAAGCCACCACATGTCCAGCAAAGCACTATGTGAGATGCTGGGGCTGCCGCTTCTTTCCTGAAGGAGCTTGCGGGATAGTACCTAGGTGGAGGAAGAAGCAGTAAGTGATGCCAGTAAGACTGAGGGATAGGGGGTGGGTGGGAGATGATACTCTGTGGCTACCTGAGGGCTGAGGGGCCAGTTCTTTCCACCTCTGTCATGATCTCAGACCTCTTGATAAGCCCACTGGTCTCCAGGCAGCTACAGACTTTGTCACTGATCCTGCCTTCAAGTTTCTGTTTTTAAGATGGAACTCTAATTTTTAGTGTGTTCAAATGGTCTCTCCAGTCACTGCCCGTGTCTTCCTCCCCCTGGCCTGGAGGCCTCTCCACAGTGACCCTCAGTGATGACCCTTTCTGCTGGTCTTTGCCACCCTTGGGCTGGAGCTGAGCCTTCTCCTTCAGTCTGCCTGTGACCGGGTGCCAGACACACACAATGAGTGCTTTTCTTTACTTGACTGCTGACAGCACAAGACCTTTTCCAGTAGGTGCATCCACCTTGACATCTCTTTAAACCGTGGCCCATGTGCTGGCCCATGAGGTCCATGCTGTTACCGGTCACATGCAGGCAGCCAGCCTTGCCCTGACTTGGCTCCAGCAGCTCCTGTGTCCTCCCCTATCCTTTCTCACAGCTGGTTCCTGCAGGGGTTGTCACAGATCTCTGTCTCTTCAAAAATTCATCCTGAAAGTCTCTTCTCCTGGTCTCCTTCTGTCCTTTTCTTTTTCCTTCTCCTAACCCTTCTTAGCCTTTTAAGCCATTGTCCTCACTTTCCTGGCATTATTTGCCTACTTGGGTTCCCTTTCCCTCAGCCATACTGATCCACTGCCCTGTATCATCCAGGGTTCAGAGCATGTGCATAGTGGATGGTTGCCAAACTCTGGGCGCCTGCTTTGACCTTCCTCATTTATTTTATGTTGTTTAAAATTTATTTATTTAAAATTTTAACTCTATTAAGGTATAATTGACAAAATTGTAAGCTATTTAAAGTGTACTTTGTGGTGATTTGATACATGTATACATTGTGAAATCTAGTTAATTAACACATTCATCACCGCACATGTTTATCTTTTTCTTTTTTGGTGAGAACATTTAAGTTTTACTCTCTTAGCAAACTTCAATGATATAGTGTTATCAACCATAGTTACCATGTTATAGATCCTCAGACCTTATTCATCTTATAGCTGAAAGTTTGTATCCTTTTACCAACCTCTCCCTGTTTCCACTAGCCTCCACATCTCTTAAGATTTCACATATAAGTGAAACCATGCAGTATTTATCTTTCTCTGTTTGGCTTATTTCATTTAGCATAATGCCCTCAAGGTCCATCTATGTTGTCACAAATGGCAGGATTTTTTCTTTCTCATGAATAATATTTTATTGTACAGTATATGTACACACACATATATATACATACACACCACATCTTCTTTATCTATTCATCTTTACCCCACCTCCGCCCCCAATCTATTGACCTGAGTAAATATCTCTGTTAATTCTCCCAGTTGATCTGGCTGCAGAGCACTTGGGTGCTCTTGGTTGTAGAAATAGAACCCCCACAAAGGCTGGTGACAGTAAGGGTGGGGTGAGGTGATGGTAAAGGCACAACCAGCAGACTCATAGGCTCCCCAGGATAGGAAGTAAGGTACAGCTGGGACAGGGAGTGTGAAGGATGCTTCTAACTCTTCCTGAATATCTCCTTTACTGCTCCATTCCTCCCTGCAAACCAGTGTCCTGGGCTTATAGGCAACATCTCAGTTCAGTTGTGGCTTTGGTTGGCCACAGTGCTGATTCCCTTCCTACTTTCTGTGACCTTGGATCTCAGATCCCCACAATGTCTCAAGTCTAATTCCAGATTTCTGGAGAAAGAATCTGCTTGTCCCATCTTAGTTCAGGAGATCACCCCGGGGCCAATGGAGCTGTGTTGGGGGATTGTGGGATCATCTGGTGCAGTCATAGTATGGAGCTCACCCTTCCTCCAGGAGCTGGAGGTTCCTAAAGGAACCCACATTCCCATAGGTGGTGGGGTAAGAGGGACGGCAGTGTCTGGCCTTTCTGGTCTGTTACTTCTTGACCTTCCTTCTGCTTTGAGGGATCTGGTTACTAATCCTTTTCATCTGGAGCAAATCATGGACTTTCCTGCCCAGGCCATTATGCTAAATCAGCATGAAAATGAGTTTGTGAGAGACCAAATGTGCAGGGTAAGGTGTGGTCACAAAGTATGACAGGCAGTGTGGTCTGTGTTTTAGTTGCTTTTGTCTGTGTAGCTTTCAGTAGTTAAAGTCCTATAACTGGTTATTCTTCAGTAATATTTCCCCTGGCATTGGGTTAGTCTGTCCATTTCTTTCCTTATGTGGGACCTGTGGCCCAGAGAGGTGATTTGCCTTGGACCACAGAGCAGGTTGGTGATAGGGTTGGAATTAGATGCTCTGCCTTCAAAGGTCCATAAAGAGCCTGAAAATGGGCTTAAACCTTGAGCTAGAAATCTCATGTTTGGAAAGCTATCCTGGGAAATAAGAAAACATGAGCACAAACCTGTTCTCTGTGACATTATTTAGAATATTATAATAAATAATATTTCCATATCAAAATATCAAATATTAAAAAGAATATAGAAACAACCCACATGTCCAGCCTCCGGGGAATGGTTAAGTAAATTATGGTATATTAACTTGATAGAATATTTATATAATCATCAAAAGTGGCCTTTATGAAAGACATAAATTAATGCAGATAAATATCTGTGATATCGAAGGCCAGGATGCAAAATTGTACTGACAATATGATCGCTAAATAAATCACTCTAAATAATGCACCGTAAATGACTACAAAATGCCAACGAGGGTTGTCTCTGGGCAACTTCTTCTTTTGTATTTACCAGATGTTCTATAAAAAGCATGTATTATTTTTATGTTAGGAGACCTCCCAGTTTTTATAAGCCACGAAAAGCCTCTGTAGTCTGAGTTAAAGTGAGCGCTAGACACATGATGCTGGAGCGCTTCCTTGAACCCCAAGGAGTCCTGTTTGCTCTTCTATCAGATAAAGATAACGTCTACTTCACAGGCTGTTGTGGAGATTAAAGAGAAGTGTAACCCGCTTTCATGTCAGGTGTAAACTGTGACACATAGTAGGTGCTGAGGAAATGTTAGATAAATCCATATGGGAATTGCTTCAGAGGGCAGCAAACCCGATTCAAGAGGTGGCGCCACAGCCCCTAAGTTAACCCCACACTCTCACTCTGAGCATTTATCTGCCATCAGTGTCTGAGCCACCACCCCCCGTGGTGGTTCACCCTCACCTCTCTTAACTCAGGACCACCCCCTCACTTTGCAGGGACCTCCCCTAAAAGGTATTTTTCTTTCCTCACAAGAGGCTTAGGTGTACGTTTGGGGGCACCTGAGGAGGGTGGAAAGCGGATGGCTTGTGTGCAACCAGTAGTTGGAGTGTGGCTTGGGATGATCATTGCACAGGCTCAGGAGGTTGACGAAGGGAATCTGCCAAGCTCAGAAGGTTTGACATGCCCAAGGGGCTGAGCCAAATTTGAACCTTGGTCTGTCTGAGGCTAATGCTTATCCTTCCAGAGCATCCATCCACCGCCCCCCCCGCACTCACCATCCATCTACCTCCTGTACCTTCTACCTCCTCATCCACTCATCCACCTACCTAACCCTCATCCCCATCTACCTACCTATCGCCGCCCATCCTGCCTCCCACTCATCTGTGCTCCCACTTAACCCATCTACTAATCCAACAGTCAATCCACCTATATCCCTCCGTCCCCCATTTCCTCCCATCCATCTGCTTGCCCACTCACTCTTCTACTCATTTACCCACCCAACTCCCCACCCATTCACCCTGACCTTATCCATCTACCAATCCACCTGTATACCTACTGTATACCCAACTCTCCCCCAACTCCACACCCATCCTCCCACCTCCATTCCCCTCCCCACAGCCAACCTCCCTCCTCCACCTTCTGTCTGCCTACTCACCACCCACCCACACATTCACCCAGCAGTTACCCAGAGCTTCATATGGGCACTGTTCTAGGTGCTGAGAACACTTGGGGTGACGGCAGTGTGAGAGAGACTGGTGGGGCATTGTCTCTCTTGGAGGCGATGGTTTGAGAGCTATTTGAGGAGTGCTCTTTGACAGGTGTCTGCCATTTGACCTACCAGCAGGTTGGAATGGGAGGGGGAAAGATGCTTGACTGGTTGGACCTTGGTCTCCTACTGGGGGCAGTTATACCCTGGTGGCAGGTAACCTGGATTTGGTTTTAGTTAGCCTCATCACCTGAGGATGTGGAGATGATGTTTAATGGATGGCCACAGGGGTCAGGCATGTTTCAACCTGAATTCTTCTCTTATAGCAGCAAAACCCAGTCTTCACCCGTGTTCGGGTGAGGAGCACAGGTAGTGTCAGCACCCGATGCCTCTGTCCTCCCAGGTGTGGGAGAGGGCTTTCCCTCTGCCTTGTGATCCCTCCTCTTGCTGGTTGCCTTCTCTTCCTCATCCAGAGCCGCTTCTGGAAGCCCAGTTTCTCTGGACTTCTTTTTAGCCTTGAAACCAATATCTGTCCTGACAAGATCAAGCCTTTGTATCTATGCTGGGCCTGGAAGGGGTGTGGGTGAGTGATTAAGGGCAGGCCAGGGCATTCATTTCCTCTTATTTATATCCCTGCTGGAAGGACCAGGATAACTCATTAACAGGGCCTTGGTGGCCGGAGAGAGGCACGGGTGTGATATTCCGCAGGAGCCCTGTTGAAGAATGCCTGACCCTGCCGACCTCTTCTCAAGCTAGGTTTAATTAAACTGTCAGCACTGGTCAGAAGAACAAAGCCTCCCTTCCTGTCCTGGTCCCCAGCCCCCATCAGAAGCAGGAGGGCATTCTGTGCTGAAATGAAGAGCTGTTGAAAATGGATGTCTTGCCTCCAAGGGAAATTACCCAAAGCAGGAAGGTGACCTCGATACTGTGACACATCCACTCCAGGCAGCAGATCTGCGGAACTGAACCAGCCGAGGACCCTGAACATGAGGGATGGGGTGCCCCGTGGCCACCGCTATCTCTGTCTGGGTCTCCTTCCTGCCAGAATTGCTGTCTTAAGATGCTGTCTCTCACCCTTTTCCCAGAAAGGAATTTCACAAGCTTTGTCTCATGAGATATTAAGTCTGTGGGATGTTTCTGGCATTAATGATAGAAAAAAGCTTCCTTGGTTAGCTAGTTTGGAGAAGTGCTGGGTCAAACAGGCTTCTGTGAAAGGGGACTTTGCAACCCCTTTAATCTGCTCTTGTGCATTATAAAACCCCCAGCGGACATGAAGGGTGTTGCATTGCCCAAACTGATTTGACTTAAAAATGTCAAAAATTTTTTAAGGATTACCTAGATCTTGTGGGTCTAGTGTCAGGTAACTTCCTGGGATCTCAGACAGTAAAGATCTGAGCTGAGACTCAAACCCAGGTCCCGGACCCCAGACCCATTCATATACCCCTAAGGCATCAGTACTCAAATTAGTGTGCCAGAGTCGACTTGGGGAGTTTATTATAATTCAGATCCAGAGCACCATCATCTGAGCTTCTGAGTGAGCAGGTATGAAGGGTCCAAGAATCTGCATTATTATCAAGCCCCTCTTAATCTGATTCACACTTTGAGAAGCCGTGCTCCTCAGCACGCTTAATGAGTCTTAAGTGGGGACTCCTCTTCAGGCAGAGCCCTTGTTTGTCTCTGCCCAGCCTGGTTCTGGTGTGAGAGCCACACGAACAAAGACCTTTCCGAGGGCAGAAGCTTCCCCTCCCGCAGAGGCACAGAGAACAATTTGAGGATTATGAGTTGGCAATTATGGAGCACTCTGGATTCTCAAAGTGCTTTCCAATCATTACATCTGTGCCTGCTGTCAAGGCTTGAGTGAAAAAGGCTAGCGTCCCACTGGGCCGGCCTGGCTGTGGAAGAGGGCGGCCAGCCCAAGATTGACACCCTGTGTGCCAGAGCGGGCTGACACGCCCAGCATGGATTAATGTCCTAACTGCGGCCGCTGTTCTTCACTCAGCCTCTGGCCGCCTCAGAATCACTGAGGTCTTTACAAATGTGGACAGCCAAGGGAACCCAGGGCCTGGCGGGCCCTGGAGGGCAGAGCAGTCGTTGGGTCACCCCCAGAGAATGCACCCTGTTGGGGACCTTTTATAGAGGCTCAAAGGAATGAAAAGCAGCCAGTCATCTCCTACAGCATTACAAAAATCAATATGGAACAAACTGAATTCATATGCATCAAGAAGATTCTAACAGAGAGGAGTGCATGCAGGAGGCGGCTGTTGTGAATAACTTTAAAGGGAGTGAGGATTTCTTAAGAACTATTCCACAAATTATCTCAATAATTTTGCTATGATATTAAACATTTGGAAAATAGAGAAAAGCAAAGAAAATTAAGGCAAATGCCAGAATCCAACACAGACCCTCAAAGCCCTGAGCCCAGAAATCAGAGAAGGGACAGAGGACCTGGTAACCCCAGACGAAGAGCAGAAACTCTTTACTCCCCTCCCAGGGTCAATGTTTGCCACCAGGAAGACACGTTTCCTGGCCCTACCAAACCCACTTGTGCTGGGGAAACAAAGATGGGTAGGCCTGGGTCCCTGCCCAGCCTGGTAGGGGAACAGAGAAAAGGGTCATGAGAAGCGTTGTGGGGGCTCCCCATCTCCAGATGCTTAATGTAATCACATCTGTAAAGCCCCTTTCACCATGTAAGGTAACGGTCACAGATTTTGGGGATTAGGAGGAGGATATCTCTGGAAGTCATTTCTCTGTATACCACACTGTGTCTTCCCTTTGGAGGACAATAACCCTCAGTGACCAGAAGCCCTGCCTGGCCCCTTCCTGTCTGGGCTCATGGAGTTATGCACCCACACCATCTTGGCTCCAGGAGCCCACCAAAGACCAGTGCCTCTGGGCAGCTCTCCCAGCTCTTCCAGATTGTAGAATCTTTCCAGCTCCTTGGCATTGAGTCCTCTCTTCTCCTCCTACGATCGTTACTTAACCTCTCTGTATCTATTTCCTCATCTGTAAAATTGTGTGTGTGGGGGTCTATTGTTAGGATTAGGGGTGATTTGTATGGAGCACCCAAGATAGGTGCTATGAATACCATTGTCAACCAAGGCATCATGCTGGGAGCAATGGAGGGGGTGGGTGAGCATGCCCTATCTAGCCAGTATTCCTTGGATGGATAGGACAATCTGCTGTCCTAGAAGTCTTTAGGGGTTGCCCTAGGCTGATGAGCTTCTCTGGCTCCCCTTCCCTCGCAGCCTCAGCAGGAGGTTCTAGGCTAGGAGGGAGTGAGGGTCCTGTTCATCTCCTTGTCTCTGAGTAGGGCCTGGCTTCAGTCTTCTCTGTGAGAAACAGAGCTTCTTATCTCCTTTTGCATCCTGACTCAGCTCACTGGATTTGGCAAGCAGTTTAGCCTGTTGCCTGAGAGTTTTGCTCATGCAATCTCCTCTTTCTTTGGTTTTATAGATGGAAAATAAGGTAGCAGTTTCATACGAATGGAAGAATTTCTACAGCATCTTTCTCTGAATGCGTTCCTTAGAAGTTGACTATAATGTAGGGATCTCTATTAGATTAACTTGGCATGAACATTAACATGAATTACAAGTCATTATGTTTAAATTTGTGATTTATAAGTGTAATATTTAAAGAGAGAAACACTCGGATATGACACTTTACCTTCTTCGTTAATTAATTGATATTGATCTCTGCTTAATCTAAACTTTAATGTTGAGCCTCTTAGCATCGAAAGTCCTTTACAGAACATCCACATGGTTTTATAACTTTGGGACTTCAGGTTATCTTGGCATCAGAAACCCATAGCTGCAGCAGATGTTGTCACATGTAAATAGAGGATTAGTACTGATATTCCAGGACGTTCCTCAGCTTTTACTGATGTACCTGTAGCTGGGTTCTGCTTTTTTGAAACCTAAGTTTCCATTCGTCTTTCCCAGTTTTAGGCTGTCCTGCCACTTGGCTTTTTAAACATTGTGATTAAAAACATATAACATGAAATTTACCATCTTAACCATTTTTAAATATACAGTAGTGTTAAGTATATTTACATTGTGAAACATCTCCAGAACGTTTTCATTTTACATGTCAAAAAACTCCATTTTCCCCTCTCCACTCTTGCCCTGTTACTATCATTCTATTTTGTTTCTATGAATTAGACTACTCTAGATACCTCATTTAAGTGAAATCATACATTATTTTTCTTTTTGTGACTGGCTTATTTTATTTATGTATGTATAATGTTCTGAAAGTTCCTTCATGTTGTAGCATGTGTCAGAATCTTCTTCCTTTTAACGGCTGAATAATTGTACATGTATACCACACTTTGTTTATCCATTTGTCCATTAATGAACATTTGGATTGCTTCTACCTCTTGGCTAATTCTGAATAACGCTGCTATGAAAATGGGTATGCAAATATCTCTTTAAGATTCTGCTTTCGATGTTTTTTTGGATATATCCCCAGAAGTGGAATTATTGGATCATATAGTTGTTCTATTTTAAATTTTTTAGTTTTTTGAGGAATCATCATACTGTTTTCCATAGTGGTTGTACCATTTCACCAACGCTTATTATTTTCTGTGTTTTTTTTTAAATAGCAATCATCCTAATGGGTGTAAAGTGACTTGTCATTGTGGTTTTGATTTGCATTTCTCTGATAATTAGTGATATTGAGCATCTTTTCATATACTTGTTGGCCTTTTGTGTATCATCTTTGGAGAAATGCCCATTCAAGTCCATTGTCAATTTTTAAATCAGGTTATTTATTTTTTGTTTTTGGTGTTGTTGAGTTGTAGGAGTTCTTTACATATTCTGGGTAATAAATCCTTATCAGATATATGATTTGCAATATTTGGTCCCATTCCGTGGATTGACTTTTCATTCTTCCGTGGGTTGACTTTTCATTCTGTTGTGTCCTTTGATGCTCAGCATTTTTAAGTTTGATATAATCTCATTTGTTTATTTTTGGTTTTGTTGTCTGTGTTATATCCAAGAAATTATTGCCAAGTCCAATCTCATGAAGCTTTCTCCTGTGTTTCCTTCTAAGAGTTTTATAGTTTTGGGTCTTATGTTTTGGTCTTTGATCTGTTTTGAGTTAATTTTTAAATATGATGTAAGCTAAGGTCTAGTTTCATTCTTTTGCATGTGGATATATAGTTTTCTGAACATCAGTTATGGAAGAAACTGTATTTTCACCATTGCCCAGTCTTGGGACCTTGTCAAAGATCATTTGACCTTATAGGTGAGGGTTTATTTCCGAGCTTTCTATTCTATTCCTTTGGTGTATTTGTCTGTCTTTATGCTAGCATCACACTGTTTTGATTACTATATCTTTATAATATGTTTTAGAATCAAGAAGTGTGAGTCCTCCAACTTTGTTCTCCTTTTTCAAGATTATTTTGGCTATTTGGGATCCTGTAATGGTTTTTTACTTATAAGCACAAGGGACCTGTCACAGCATAAAAGAGGGTATGAGCACTTACATCTTTGGACTGAAATGGGACAAAAGTCATCTACTCTAGCCTCCACTTAAACACTTTGGTGATGGGGAGCTCACTACTTCACAGGATGGCTCGTTTTGTTGAGGAGTAGCTCAGATCATTAGGAATCCTCATACTAACTTTAACCTATTTTCCTGGCATGTTTACCCAGTGATCTTGGTGTTGCTCTCTAGAGTTATACTCGGAGCAAGGATGTGTGCTAAGGTCAGCCCTTTAACTGGTCATTATCTTTGACAGATTCTTCAAGGGACCATGTCTTCAAGGACAGATCTGCAACACTTGTTTGTAAGAAGCCATAGGGCTGAAGCTATCTTTAAGTGACTGTCTATCCATGGTATAGATTCTTTCTAAGGTTCAGCACTCTCTCCTTTGTTCTATCCCATGTATTCCATGCAGCTTGGTGAAGGAGTGCCCAGGACCTCTTCATTCTCCTACCCCTGTTTGGCCTGGTTTGCTGGGTGCACTACTCCACAGGCTCTCTTTGGAAGCAAAGAGCTATAGCTGCAGAAAGTTGCTACGATTTAACAAACTAGGGATCCTTCAGCCAGGAGGTAGCTTTCTAATCGTCCTTCCAGGAAGCCAGACCTTATCAGACTTCCCTGTCTATAATCACGGCCTCTCGGGATGTACCAGTAAGGAAGTGGGGGTGTTAGAGGGCTAGGGAGAGAGCAGTCTGAGGAGCCCTGGGGGGCTTTTTGGCAGAGTGTGAAGGAAATGAGCATTGAGAGCCAGGACACTTGTATTCTAGATTTGGCTCTTTCTTCATCTGGCTATGACACCTTGGAGGAGTCATTAGTATCTTTGGACCCTGTTCTTTCATTTTTATTAGTGAATTAGATGAATATACGGCAAGGATGCTCAGCACAAAACTGCAATGGGATGGCCATTGTACCCAAAATGACAGAAGTAAGATTGAAAAAGATCTCCATGAATTGGGATGGAATCAATGAGGTGAAATTAAATACTGATAAATATGAAGCTGATTTTGATAGAACTGAATGGGGAAGACCTGGTTTGGGGGCACTTGTTATGAAAAGGGCCTGTGATTTTTCATAGGTTAAGTCGAGCTGTGGTAAGATGGCAGAAAGAGTCAATATAGCCTTAAGCCAAATTAATAGAGTCAAGTTATCCTCTCTAGGGGAAGGGACTGACCTGTTCTAGTCTGTGCTGATTTGAGCACATCCAGAAACAGTGTTCAGTACCAGGGTCTGTGTTTTATTGTGGGTGGCTGAGGGGAGGACACTAAACATGCTCTAGAGGAGGGCAGCTAACATCAGGAGCCATGGAGAAATTATTTCATATGAGATATAGTCAAGGGACTGAGGCTATTTGCTGTGATGAAAACACATGTAGAGGAACTCTGAGAGTAATTTTCCAATCTATGTGAAGGGCTGTCAAGGACAAGGAGATGATTTGTTCCAGAAGCAGAACTGGGTACAGTGTGTGGAAGTGGCTTTTGTTCTATATGAGGCAGGCTTCTTGAAGAGCTAGCTGTAGAGGGGTGGGCTGCTCTGCTTGTCACCTCATCCCTGGTAGAATTCAAGGAAGGGCTGAATCTGAATTTACCAGGACTGTGTGCTCGAGATGCTTGGGGAGCCTGGGTTTAATGGCCTCTGGGTGCTTTTAGGTGAAATGTTGTTTAACCAGGGACACTCAGGACTTGTGAGCAGGGGAAAGGCCTAGTCCAAATGGTATTTGGGATGGACAATCAGCTTACAGACACATGAAACTGGCAGACATTGGTGGGAGCCTGGAAGGCTCCTAGCTCCATTGTTGGAAGCCATCATTTACAGCAAAGTGCTTCCAGCAAACTGTGTAACAAAATATTTACCAGACCTTGAATTCTGGCCCACATTTTGGAGTCAAATTTGGAACAATAAAAATCAGTGAATAGCTGATTTGTGTCTGATCTGTAAGAAGACACAAAATGTTTGTCTTCAGGAAGAGTCTGGTCCTAGAGATGCTCAGAGGAGCCACTCTCCCTGACTCCCCACCGCATGGATGAACAATGACTCATTTCTTCTTTGAAGTCAAGGCGTTGTCTTCAGAGCCTGGTGTTTGCACCCTCTGCTCTTTTAACAAAGGCCCTTCTGTGGGTAGATCTAGGAGGCCAAGCAGGGAAGGGTCAGAAAAGGAAGGTATTGACTGAATACCAATAAGAAGGGGAAGTGTGTTCACGAAGGATGAGGGGTGCCAGGCAACTGGGGGCCCACTCGTGCTGTGCAAACAGGGCAGAGAATGCCCTTTGGTGGGTGTGTTTTACTAAAGGCTCTGGGGGCCCTGGAGGAGGCGGGAAGGGGAGACAGAGAGTGGAAATATTTCACAATGCAGAGTTTAAGCTCAGCCCCTTGCTGGGGAGGGGCCGGTCAGAGAGCTGCGGGGTAACAAAGAGGCAGTATGGGCTGGTGACAGTTAGGGGAAAACACATGGCAACTAATGGGGCAGTAATGGGTGGGGAGGAAACCTGGGAAAAGCTGGTACAAGAAAGCTGGCACATAAATTCTGGTGGCGTGACATCCCCCTTGGCAGGGGGACAGGAGCCACTCTTTCACCCTCCCCAAAGCCAGCGACAGAGATGTTCCCGCTCCCAGGGCTGAGGCCAGGATGAGAGATGACTAGAACGGGAAAAGCCCCGCAGGGCTGGGCAGAGGACGGAAAGGAGGAGGATAGCATTCTATGCGTAAATCAGAGCCGCAGGCTGAGCTCCCTAACCCAGCAGATTTACATCGCGCATGGCGCATGCGTAGTGGAGGGGCGCTGCGGCGCCGCAGGACGCGGTGGTTGGTACCACCCCAGGGCACTCACCTGTGAGAGGATTTGTACCCAGGGCCATCTCGCGGAAGTCCCCAGCGGGTCATTGGAGCCAAGGGCCCAATGTCCCTTGTGCACACGGAGACCGACTCTGGTCCCTCCGCTGTGCAAGGAGGAGACTCCAAGACCCCAGAATTTCTTTTCACTGGCCCTGGAACTCTGCCCATCACTTCTTGAAGAATCCAAAAGGACATGTCAGGTCCCAAAAAGAACAGTATTTACTACCTGGGGGCTTTTGGAGGAAGCCATTTAGCAGTATTTGGGCTTTATGGCTTCCATGAGGTTCCTAAACAACCAGGAGCATTCCAGAGCCCAGAATGGTGACTTATCCTTGGAAGTTTTAATTTTCTGTCACAGGCCAACCATTTTTGGTCAAGTAAATACTCTTTTCTTAGAAAACAAATCAAAATAACAAAACGACTTTTTATATATTTGTGTGTGTGTGTGTGTGTGTGTGTGTGTGTGTGTGTGTGTGTCGGACCAGCTGTCCTCTTCATAGGAAACATTTAGGAAAGAAGAAAGGGGACATATATGTCCCCCCTTCCCCCAGGTGCAGGTCTACAGTGTTATTAAAGGGTTGTCACATCTGATGAGGACACATTGGGAGCCTCTCCTCCCAGCCTTCCCCTGTGGGCAGAGTCCTTAATCCGATTCCTCGTTGGTGTTTGCAAAGCAGCAGCTGGTCTTAGGCTCCTGAGTACTTGCAGTTTCCCATGGCGAGTGTCCCTCTTGAAGGAGACAGGAATTCCTGAGGTGGCCCTTGTCTTGCTGCCTGGCTGAAAGGCAGCCTTCCTTCTGAATATCACTTTACTCAGTTTGGTGGTGGAGACCTGGGGCCCCGCTTCCCACTCTGGATGGACAGAGGGATGGACTCATTCACCTAACCAGCTTATTACAAGCCTGACTCGTGCAGTGATTTATTGGGCGTGGGGACTATTCAGGATGAATTAGATATGGTATAAGGCTTGGCTAGAGTGTTGACTGGTGATTCTGTGGTTGCTGATTTCTCAAGTGGGTTTTGGGCCTAAGCTATAAGAATTTGATGGCTGGTTTGTAGCCTGGCTTTTTCCTTCCCAGTGCCCATGGGAAAAAAATGTGAAAGAAAATGAATAGAATTGAAAAATCATATTTCACAGGAACAAATACACATATATCAATTACACAGCTGTTCAAACATAAACTTCACCATGCTATTCATCTTCTGTCTCAGATATATTGAAATGGGGTTACTATACCTGGGCATCTGAATGTGTTAGTCCTCTAAAGGCAACTGGAAAAAATAAACCAGTTTCCTACAAGTCATTAATTCCATTGATGGGAAACAAAGGACAAGAAATCATTTTTGCCAGATTCTTACAGTAAACTGTATGAGCAAAGGCTGGAACTCATTTATTGATGATTTTTAATAGCATCTTTCACAGCTAGCTGGACGTGCCATGAGACCTCAGTTGTCCCTCTGGGAAGACTGTGGACAACTGATCACTTATAAGCACTGACCACATACTGCAAATGGCTCTGTCTCCTCTGCTCCCTACAGGAGCATGTCCCTTGCTGAGAAGCGCCATCTGTTGATGGTGGAGGTGCATGCATGTGTCAGTTGTGCATTTCTGAAGGTGCAGTTGACCCAGAGGTCTGTAGTGGAGTGGGGGTGGGGAAGCCACTGTGCAGTATCCATTCGGACTTTCTATGTACCCTCTGACGGTGCCAAAATAACTAGAGTTGAGATTCAGGCATAACACGGAGGTTAAGAGTTTGGACTCTGGAATCCAACAGCTCAGCTACTTACTATTTAGTTGACCTGGGCAAGTTGCTTAATCCTGCTTGTACTCAGTTTTCTCATCTGGAAAAAAGGCATTATAAGGAATGACCTTAAGTTGTTGAGCAGGGACAACTGATCCACATTTTGTGTGGGGTAAACCATCAAGGAACATTAAGCTTATATTTTTCTTGATAGATAAGTCCTAGTCTCTCTAACAGTAGGAAATGCAGGGAACGACAATAACGACAAACCAGTTGCATTTCCATTACCCAGTATACAGCATCTTATCCTCATTCTGTAATTAGACTATTTTAGAGCAATATTTTCCAAAGGTGATTTTTTGATTTGTAGTTTGATATTTTGTTGTCGTTGTTTCAAGCAAAGGTAATTGGGCATCCAAATGTTGCTGGCATTCTGGAAATTCAGTCTGGACAGCAAACAATGTTAAGAGTTCTTTCCTGCAAGAGAAGTGAGCCATGAAGACATAGTTAATATCTAATGTTTCCTGACAGAGAGTTTCTGTAAAAAATTCCCTTTATTATTTAGGAGGAGGAAAACATTATTTTTAAAGAAATATGAATGTGTTTGTTTTTAAGGCTGACCAAGGGGACTGGAGCTTCATCAGCAAAAAGGTTCCTTTTTCTCTTTTTTGACTTTACTGGGCATCCACTTAATCTAGGTTAGAAGGATGCTGGTCTTTACAGCTCATTTAACGGATAGCATCAGGCTTTGTTAAGGCTTTGACAGTTATCGGTTTTGACTCTAACAGGAGGACTTGGCCCTATTCAATCTATTCCAATCCCTGACCCCATTGTGAATATCAGCTCACACAGGGTGAGATATCTCCTTTAGCCACTGCCCCCAGGCATGTCACATCATGCCCTGAGGATGTGGTGTTGCTTTTTATATATCAAGAATGTGCCTCCAAATCTTGCGGGCTTGAAATTAGGATCTTTGTTAACATAGGAACATTACTTCTTTCTGCTCATTTTGCAGCTTTAGCAGCCCTTCAGGGTGAGCAAATCCTCCTGTCTGCCAGCACTCTGCAAAAGTCCAGCCCAGATGGTTTGTTTTGAATTTTCCCTTAAGGAGATAGGCTGTTTTTTCATAATATTGTTTTATTAGTGTGTCTTCATTCTTTATTTGTTACAATTGCCAAATGCAGATGCCGACACCTCAGGCTAGCCAGTCCAAGAGTCCCACCTGACATTAAATCTCATGATTACCCTCCAAGAACTCCAGAAATTTAGAAGCCCACCAGGGGCCTGGTGTGCCTAAGGACCCCAGAAATTCAGAAGCCCATCCCGGAATCTGGTGTGTCTCACCGGCCACCATCCCTTCTTTATTCCTACCTGGGACATGGCATGTCAGTTCATGGTTTTTTTTTTTTGTTTGTTTGTTTGTTTTTTTCTCCCTTAAGGGCAGACAAAATAAGATTCTGTCTTAAGATGCCTAAGGGAAATATTTTTAGCTGAAGACCAACCCGGTCTCAGTCATTGCTGTTTTCAGAAACAGAAGGCAGGATGCGTCAGTGGTGTTTAAATGTGCTTCTGCAGCCCTCCCTCCACTTGGATGAGTGGCTCCTCTGGGGCAGAGCCCATCAGCGTGAGGCTGGAGCACAAGATCCGCTGAGTGCTGCTGAGAGACAGAAGGTGCTCCTGAGCTGAGGTACTGCCTGCGTCCCGCCTGGATGTACCTCAGCTCCAGTTTCAGGTTTGCAACCTTTTGCTTTCCAAAGCCTTTCTGCTCAGCCAGAAACCGCTGCCCCCTTGGCATCCTCACTGTTGCTCTGGTTCCTGAGGCATCAAACTCTCCCCTGGCCTCTCGTTGCTGATTCCAGTTTGTCATGGGTTTTCTGCTTTTCACTCTCTACCTCCTAAGGGAATCCTACATGTAAGGCCAATGCTTTGGGGTTGTGAGAGAGGGCTTTGGGATCAAGTTCTGCTGCTGCCATTTCTAGCCACATGACTGTGGACCAGTAACATAACCTTCTGAACTGATTTTCTCATCTGTAAAATGGGGATAATAATAGACCTCTGTTGTGGGGTGGAAGTGAGGATTAAGGGAGGCAGTGCCTGGGTCTCTGTCAATGTCAGCTCTATTATGAGCAGTGGCTGTTCTGTTGCTGTAACCCTTCAGGTCCACTGCTGTCTTTAAGTGGCTTCCTTTCTTGGGAGGAGGATGGAATCTTGTGGTCCCTTCTATACTCTCAGGGAGAAGCTGATGGGGTTACACAGTACATGCATATTGCCTCAGTATTTCAGAGCCACATGTTAACTGGCTGACCTGTTATCAGCAGATGAAGATAAGCATGCACTCAAGGGATGCGGAAGGGAACGAGATCCTGAGCAAGTTATTTAGACATGCTCCTAGAATGCTTTGCCATCTGCAATGGATGCCATTCAAGTTCATGTCTGCAAGTCTGTGGACACAGGGCTTTCCCTCAGGCTGCTGCTGTTGGCCTCTGATCTTTAATCTTTCATTGGTAATATACTCAACAAATGTTTTTGTGCTTGTTTCATACCAGTCTCTGGGGGTACAGCAATGAGAAAACAGGATGAGAGCTCTGCTTTCCAGAGCTGATAGTCCTATCGGTGATGGGAGTTCACATGAGCTAGAGAAAAGGAGTTTTATTTAAAACTTCAAATGGCTGATGGTGCAGGACTTAACTGCATCATGAAGGGCAGAAACAGAAAGTGAGCAGTCCAGCACTTTAATCAATAATGAAGCAGCAATGAGTGCTAGGAAGGAAAGGACTGCAGGTCTGTGGGATTTATAGCAGAGGTGCTGGAGCTGGGGTGGGGCAGGGCTGGAGAGAGGTGCCAGGAGGCCTCTGAGGCACAGATGCTTGAGCCTAGTCCTCTACCTTCCTGTTCACTAGAGCTGTTCTGTCTGATTCTCTGCCTGCCCATCCAGCATTGGGAGGTCAGATCTGTTACAGCTGAGGTCTTGTCCCACCTTCACCAGTACCTCAGGGAGCCCGCAGCTCTCCTATTTTGCTGTATTCTTGGCCGCGGTGTCTTCGGACTGTAGTGCTATGGCTGCCCATCTTCTTCCTTGTCTATGTGATTTGGAACTAGGCTTGTGCCTCCAGACCAGCTGCCCGCTCCTCCCCTAACCTGTGCTCTGAGCTCCCGCCTCTGCTCCTGGGACCCTCTGCCAACAGGATGGCTGTGCTGTGTGTGCATGGCCACCTCCTGGTCCCATCTGTGACATTACCCCTCTGTAATGCTGCTGGACTTGAGTCTCCTGTATTCCAATATGCCATCTGTAAAGTAGGTCACAACCCTTTCTCCCTTCCTGTCCTCATGGAGATGGGATGTAGCACAGAGTCCCAAGAACAAAAACCAAAAAGGGAAAAAGAACATTACTCAAAACTCAGTTGATGTTGCAGAAATTACCTTGTGGGTTTCGGGCAGAAGGACTTTTTCAGATGATCAGGATTTGAGTGAATTAAAAAAATGTGATCTTCTTTTCCTAGCTTGTGGGCAAGAGTTATTTCACAAATAGCAACCTTTATGAAACACTAGTATTCACAAGAGAGTTCCTGGTTTTGAGAGGAGGGTTCTGAGATTCTCTTGAGTTGCCTTGTGTCTGTGGGGACCTGAGGGCTGTGATTCCGCATCCATGAAATTCAGCCCTCCTGGATGTCTGCAGTGTGAGGGGCGTACGGTGAAGGGCCCAAGCCAGCCTGGCGACCTCCTCAGTCTTTTTCAGGTCACTGTGGTTCTTCACTTTTTTTGGGGAAAAAGGTGACACTCCAGAATCCAGAAAGTGATCTTGATAACAGTTGCTATGTATTGAGCACTTGCTGTGCACATGCGCACTTGTTAATCCTCCCAACACCTTTTTGGGGGTGTTTAGAGGAGAAAGAGAATATCACATCTGCAGGCAAAAGGTGACCATAGCGGATGTGTGTGTGTGTGGGGGGGGTGGTCAACAGAACAGAGGTCTGAATGTCTGTCTGAGTCAGCTCCTGAATGAAGGACAACTTAGGCTTTTCAGTGGAGGGGTGTGGAAGGAAATGAAGGGTAGTGAGTCTGCTCAAAGGGGCTTTTGTCCCATTAAGAGATACTTAATAAAGCCCCAGGTGGGTGAGCTCTAGTTTGCCTGGGAGACTTCCTGCAGCTCAGGGTTAGGCTGGGGAGGTGGGCATAAGAGGCCCTAATACCCTCATGGCTTGAATTTCCCTCCAGACTCTTCCTACAGAAGTGGAGCGTTCCCCATACCCAGGGGCGCAGAGAAAAAAAAGGCTGCCCTTTCCCAAACTATGTGTGCTTTTCCCAGGGGCCATTGTTTCCTGTTGCCAGGAAACCGGGGCCTTCAGGTGTCACCAGGGAGACTGGGGCCTGGGTATTCGGGTTTAGGTCAAGCACAATAACGCCTGCAGAATGAAATGGCATCCCCAGGACCTCCTCAGTCATTTGTCACACAACTGCTGTTTCCCGACGACAGTGGAGACACAGGGACTTGGGGGAAGAGATGGCAAGGGCAGGCTTGCGAAGGGGAAGGCTAATGGTCCCCCCTCACCCTCCCTCGCCCCCACCAGGGCAGAGCAAACACACCCCTTTGGGGAAAGGAAGTGAGGCCGCCTAGCCTCTCAGGGACTTCAGAAGGCCGGTGAGGGGTCTGATCAAGGTTCAGGACCGCCGGCTGGGAGCTGGGGGACTGCCAGGCCTCAGGCCTGAGAATACTCCAGGAAATGCTCAACAACTTAATGGGACAGTCTGCTGCCAGGCCAGATAGCCCAAGGGCACAGAGCAAAGAGACTGTCTAAATTTAATATAAGAAGGACACTGGGCTGTCCAAAAATGATGACAAATAAGAGTGACTCAGGGTACTCAGGTAGCAGCCAGTGGGGGGTGGGGAGTGGGAGGGGACAGGGAAATTAGAGGCGGAGTGGTGGTATTATTTTATAACCAGGTCTATGACATATACAGATCTTTCTCTCCCCAAACCCGAAAGCACAGCTTCTTATAAATGCAATTTAGAGTGGATAGAGAGAAGATATTGTGCAATCTACTTGCAAAATAACCCTCTTCCACTTTCACTTTATTTTTTTTAGATTTTTAATTGTGGTAAAGTACACATAACAAAACCTACCACCTTAATCATTCTTTTTAAAAATTTATCTAAACTTTTGTTTATTTTATAGCAATTGTCATGATTAGAGAAGTAAATAACACATTAATCTTTCTTAAGCTACAGTTAAGCATAATAGTGTCAAGTATATCACACTATTTTGCAACCAATCTTCTCCAGAACTTTTTCATCTTGTAAAACTGAAACTCTGTACCCATTAAACAACTCCCCATTGCCCCTCCCCTCAAGCCCCGTCAATCACCGTTCTATTTTCTGTGGCCATAAATTTGACTACTCTAGGTACCTCATATAATGGAACCATGCAGCATTTGTCCTTTTGTGACTGACTGACTTCACTTAACATAATATACTCAAAGTTCATCCATGTTATAGCACGTGTCACAGTTTTCTTCCTTTTTAAGGCAGAATAATATTCCATTCTATGTATATACCACATTTTGTTTATCTTCTCATCTGTTGATAAGTTGCTCCCATCTTGTGAGTATTATGAATAATGCTGCTATAAACATGCCTCTCCCCACGTTTGAGGCTCACTCTGACATCCTTTTTGACCTGGAGACACGAACTGGTGTCTGTTTTCCTTGTTCCTTATCCAAACACTCAAGGCCTCCTGGAAGTGAGACTGTCAGCAATTCCTTTCATGGCCACCAAAGATGTTCATCTTTGGCTGTTTCCTTCTGTCTGTTAGTGTGGCCATTCTGTCTTAATTCAAGCAAGGAAAGGGGTGGGCTGGGAGCCAGGAGCACTGGCTCAGAGGATGCTGGTGTGTATAGGCAGGTTGACAAGATGCAGCCTCTCAGAAACACAGGACTCTAGCACATTTTGGCAGGTACTGGTAAGCCAGTGGTAATTGGACCTCCATCAGGTAGGGGAGTACATAGTGAAAAATTGGGATATGTGACCTTTAGAAATATAGTGAGGGCTCATTTGGTATTTTTGGTTCTATCCAATCATAGCTTGGAGTTTAAGGCTAGGATCCGGGACTCAGACAGGGGAGGGTGAAATGGCCTGGTTACTTGATCGGTAGCCTGGGGTGGGAGCCAAGGTGGAGCTTAGAAGGACAATTCAGGTACAAGGTCTTGGCTGTGGGACTATGGCACAGGAACCTGTTATATAGGTGCAGCTCTGGAGATAGCCTGAGCCTCAGGGAACCAAGGGGACTTTCAGAGGTCTGGGCATAGAAGGCATCCTGGGGAAATGTAAGGGTCAGCCTTGGAAACCCTAAGAAGGCAGCCAAACGAAGTGGGCTACAATTCTAAATTCGTTCATCATAAAGGGAAGGGGAGGGACTGAGACTGCAGGGGTACCTCAAGTCAGCATCTGGGTACTGGGGTTACCTGAGCCGGCAGAGGGGCCAGATTGGAGCTTGCAGAGGGTAGGATTTGGGAAGCCAGAGGAGCGGGATGTGGTTGGCAGAGGAGACCTTAGGTCATAGTACCTAGAACCTGAGCTTTGAAGCATTGGATGCCCTGGGGGCCAGGTCAGTGAGCCAGTCTGGGCATGGAGCTACAAGCCTAAATGGGGCAATCTTCCTGGTTTTTTAAGCCTTACTTAAAAATTTAGCGGGGCAGGGAATGGACAGTTAAGTGATTAAAAGAGTTTTGTGTTACATTTATATAGCAGTTAATGGAGTTACTTGGGGGCCAGGCTGGGTTCCTGATCCCAGCTCTGCCATTTGCAAGATATGTAACCTTGGGCATATTAACCTCTCTGTCTCAGTTTCCTCATCTTAACATGAAGGTACTAATAAGACCTACCTTATAGGCTTGTTATAGCAAATGAAGCGATTATATATATAGCTCAGAACAGTGCCTGAAACAAGACAAGTTCTCAACATACATTAGTTGCTGTTATTATCATGACTGTTGGTAAAACAGAAAATGGGACATTAAAGAGGATGCATAACAGACTAGAATGTTTAAGATTAGAGACCTCCTAGAAGTTCTGTTCTCGGAGGGGCAGTTCTCTGCCTTTAGGGTACTTTGGAGCTGTTTTGGATGCAGAACTGGTATCCGTTGTTCGTGCAAGGTCTTCAATGCCTGGCTTATAGTGGGGTCACCATAAATGCTTGTACAATGTGGCAAATTCGTTGTTGGCCCATGCCCGGCACGACTGGTAGAGGCATGACCTGCCCTCCCAGAGTGCTGCTGTTGCTCACCCCTCCTGCCCCGGCCAGGGCTGGGTGGGTGTGGCCTGAAGAGAGGCCATGTTCGTATCCACCAGAGACAAGTCAGGGTCCAGGCAGAGTTTGTTTGAATTAGCTGCTTGAATGGGCCTGTTTGTGACAAGAGTGTGTGCAGTGAGAAATGTTGGCAGAATCTGAAAAGGGCATTTAGAGGCGCCTCCTGGGCCCTGGATGGACAGGAGCACAGAACGTGAAAGGCTGTTTCTGGCTGAGCGGCCTTTTGGGGCAGAAGGCAGTGGCTTGCTTTGGTTCTGACCAGCGGAGAAGGTCACGATCATCCATGAAGCCCCCGCTTAGGTTGTTCCACGCTGTAGTCCTTACTCGTCAGGGTCTCCTTGAACTCCACAGACCTTAATCAATGTCCTGGCCACTCATATTTTTTGGTGACCAGGACTGAGTTTGTACATGAGGCTGAAGTCCCACCCACTCAGGAACTTGGGGTCCTTGTGGAGTCCAGTCAACAGGACATGTCCCCTGAGCAGTCCTGGTAAGAAGGAAGAAAGAATGACCTTAAGCCATCCAGACTCTGATAGAATGGCCATGACACCACCATCACCACCAACCATAATAACAGTGCTAATGTGGTGTTTCCATGGGCCCCACATTGTTCTACATGTTTACATACGAAATAAGTGCAATTATCCTTATTTTACAAGTGGGGAAACTGAAGCACAGAGTGGTAAAGTAAGTTGCCCAAGATCATGTAGTTAAAAAGTAGAAGAATCAGGATTTGAACCCAGGCAATGTTCCTCCAGAGTTCATGCTCTGTACCATGACATTATGTTTTCTCTCATGATTCCTTTAATCTTCTTAACACTTCTGTGGAGCTAAGATCATTATTCTCAGTTTTTCTAATGAGTACATGCAGTCTACAGAGTAACTAATCAGTGAGGTCATCTGGCTGGGGATTTGAGCCCCCGCATGGGCTCTTTCTATTGGACATTTGGAGCCCTGTTTGCATCAGACCTCCTGGTGACATCCATGCCCTGGCACCCATGCCACCTACTCAGTGAATGATCTGTGATCTCCCTCTGCTTCCTTGTCTCACCCATCAGCTGCCAAGGATGCAGGCTTCTTGGCTGTAGCCACTCAGGGGTACGTGGGACTTGGGGACAGGGCACTCTGTGAGCTTTATTCAAAGGCTGTTTCCTGGAAGTTTCCATTTCACAGGTGACAACTCACCCTCTCAGGTTTTCTATGCTGCTCCTAAATGTTGTTATTTCAGTCTTTTCAAGGAGGCTACTGGGCTAAGTGGGTGGCTAAATGTAATTATGTTGGAAACCTTTGCCAGGCTATTTTTTGTGCGTATGAGGAGATTTTGTATATATATCATAAAATTTGCCCTTTTAACCATTTTAAGTGTATAGTTCAGTGACATTAAGTACATTCCCATTATTGTGTAACCATCAGCACCATCCATCTCTAGAACTTTTTCATCTTCCCAAACAGAAGCTCTATACCCACTAAGTAACAATTCCCCATTCACTGCATAACCCTAGGTCCTGGCAACCACCATCTTCCCTTCTGTTGAATTGGACTTCCTCACATAACTGAAATCCTATAGTATTTGTTTTTCGTATCTGGCTAATTTCACTCAGCATAATGTCCTCAAGGTTCATCTGTGTTGCAGAATGTGACAGGATTTTCTTCCTTTTAAAGGTTGAATAACATTTCATTGTATGTATAGACCACATTTTTAAAATCTCTTCATCTGTCGATGGACACTTGGACTGTTTCTACCTTTTAAACTATTGTGCATAATGCTGCTATGAACATAGGTGTACAAATATCTGTTTGGGTCCCCGCTTTCAGTTCTTTTGTATATATATCCAAAGTGGTATTGTTGGATCAAATGGTAATTCTATGTTTAATTTTTTGAGGAATCACCATATTACACCTGACTTTTTATGTAATAAATCCATGCATCTGAGCACATGCCTGATCCAGGATTTAGAAGCTTTGCTCATTTGCCCACTCAGGGTGCTGTCCCAGCCCTCTCCCTTTCCCCATGCCCTCTTTTCCAGACCTGCTTCTTACCCTACTGGGAGAGTTTGTTTTCAACTCATTGTCTTCTCCTGCTTTGGGTGTTAGGGACCAAGCCAGGGCCAGACAAGGTGTGTGGATTGACCATAGGGCCTGCGTGATAAGAGGTTCTGGGGTTTGTGGACAGGGGTGGCCTCTGGCTAAAGGGACATGTGTGGGCTTCGTCAGTAGTCAGCCTGGGGCTGCAGAGCAGGGCTGTGTCCTGTTGTTCTTGTGCCATGCCCAGGCCCTGATGTGGTGCCAGCTGGCAGGGACCTGTGTGCTGGATGAGAGGATGAAGAGAGCAGAGCAGCTGAGGTGACAACAGTGGTTCAGGGTTATTTTCTTGGGAGGCTGAGGAGATGAGCTGCTACCTCTCCCAGGGGAGGCGAGAGAGGGGAGTCAGCCACAGGACTCCTGGTTTGGACCATTCTGTAGCTCAGAGTCCTCATCTTAGAATAAGGAGCCCTGGACAATCTAGCTCTGACAACACATGTTTAGTAAAAGTGAACATCTGGGGGTCCTAACAGAACCAGGCGCTGTGCTAAGTACTTTTCTGGACTGAATCCTTGTAACACTCTACTAGGAACTTCTATTAGCTCCATTTTACTTAAGTGAAAACTGAGGTACAGGTGGGTTAAAGCAGCGGTCCTCAACCTTTTTGGCACCAGGGACCGGTGCTCCTATGAGAATCTACTGCCTGATGATCTTAGGTGGAGCCGAGGCAGTGATGCTAGCTCTGGAGAGTGGCTGTAAATACAGATGAAGCTTAGCTTGCTTGCCCACCTCTCACCTCCTTCTATGCGGCCCAGTTCCTAACAGGCCACGGACCAATACTCGTCTGCAGCCTGGGGATTGGGAACCCCTGAGTTAAATGATTTGCCCAAAGACACACAGCAGTAAACAGAGAAGCTAGGATTGGATGGAGACTGTCTGAGCCCATAGATTGGACTTGAACGTCTCTTCTACAACATGGTACATTACAAAATAGAATAGCTAACTTTTGTTCTCCCTGAGGATTTTTTTTTTTTGCTTAGTTTCTCAGGGCATATATTTAAGGAATCGGGAAAGAATGGGACTTATAGCATCTTCTGTTGCCAGAAGGCTGGAGAGACTGAACATCATTGCATATAATCTTAAGTGAGATCTTTTCTCCCTTCCATAGGATCTGGTGGAGGTTGAAATTCATCATAGCAAACACATCCTCTCCTTCTCTCTTCATCTTGCTCTTGCACAAACAAGAAACCTCAGTCACGATTCCAGCTGGGCATCCTCTGTCTCTTAGCAACAGCCATCAGCCCTGGGCTTTGGGCTCTGGGCTCCAGGCGTGCCTTTCTTTGCTATAATACTTTCTGTGAATTCCACACACACAATGCAGGTTGTGAGCACTGGGGCAGAGGGGGTGTGCTAACCTTGAGCTCTTGAGTAAGAGGGAGGAGGGGAGGGCTCACTCTAGGAAGTTAGGAGGAAGAGCTTGAGGTGAGATGAGCTGATGGGTGCACACTCTTTGCTGAAGGAGAGTGGGATTTGGAGAGCGCACGTGAGGACTTGTGTGTGTGTGTGTGTGTGTGTGTGTGTGTGTGTGTGTGTGTAGCCATAGTGGGCATGAACTGCCTGAGGCAGGCATTGTGCCAGGTGAGAGATGAACACTCTTGGTTATCCTGCTGGGCCCATCTTTACAATTACACGTTTGTTCAAAAGGCTTGTTTCTCAAATGTGATGAACAGCCCCCTGGGACTCTGGCTCAGGCTTTGCATGGAAGGGGAAGAGTGGGTCCCTGAGTCTGTAGAGACTTGCTGAGAGAGGGCAGTGTGGACTGAGGATTGAAAAATAGGGCAAGGGCTGAGGCTGGCTTTACTTGTGAAGGCAGTGAGACAGTGAAGCCTGACGGATGCAGGGTGGGAAGAAGGTGCCAACTGGGAGCCTGAGCGCAGGGTGGTCCAGAGCACACGGCTCTTCCTGACACTGCATGGTGTGTTCCTAGGGGCTTCTTTGGCTTCTTGACGCCAGTGTGGGAGCTGGTCTGTCCAGGGCTGTTGTTTGTCTGTTCACTGAAAATTTTTGCCTTTGGAATCCACCTCTCATCCCAAGAAATCATTACTTTAGTCTTATGTGAGCTAGAAAGAACCTGAGAGAGGTTCTAAGACACATTCTGACTTTATAGATGAGGAAACTGAAGCCCAGAGAGGTGGCGGGACTTACCGAGAGTCTCCCAGCTGGGTGGAAGCAGAGCAGGGATCACCCTGGACACTCGGTTTCCACTGTGGTACATGGTTCTTTGTAAAGTGGAACTTGCATACATAGAAGTGAGCCAACGGAGCCTGCTAGGCTCATCTTTGTCCCCAGAGGACACAGTTTTGGAAGTGACCTTGCAGGGCTGCTTCTGTACATCCGGAGTGATCTGGCCTCACTGGGGAGATGCCTTGAATCCATCTCCTCAGCAGATGGTGAGCTGCACCCTCCTGGCATCTGGTAGGGACTGGATAGACATTGCCTAATGAATGTACATCTCATGGCAGCAATAGGCCTTTCCTTTCTCTTCCTTTTCTTTTTGTTTTTAAAAAATTACAAGGCTCAGTTGAAGGCTCTGGTGGGTCTGGGCGCTTTACAAAAATGTCAGACTGGAGACCAACTTGGAAAAACCTTTAAAGCCTGAGAACGGTGGTGATGGAAGGGGTGTTCGGCAGCACGTTGGATCTGGAACAATGTGACTTCTGTGTACACTCTGGGCAGGAAGCACATGGCGAGGGTCACAGGTCTTGTGATGGAGTCTTGCCTCTGTCCCTTCTTGCTGTGGGCCTTGAGCAAGTCACATCTGTACGTGGGGATCAGGGGCTTTCAGAAAGTCCTTCCAGATCTAATGGTCTGTGAGCTCCTAGGCAGGTTGCCCGTCCACAGCCAATCATTCATCCATTCCACAGATGTCGTCTGAGTGTGTCCCGAGCTGGGTATTAGGGAGACTGAGGACAATGCCCGCTCCAGCTGTAAGCTGGTGCTCACCGACAGCCCAGTATTGGCATCTATCAGTGGGCCGGACAAAACCCTGAGGCGTTCCCTTAGCCCTGCTCTTTGAAAGCTAGCTTCTGGCCATGAAGTGAGTTCATGAGATAAAATATCTATGAAGATGTATTGGTTCCCTACCTGACCCTGGACCTCTTAGGCCAGTTTGGACCCTGCCATCTTCAATGGCTCCTGAAATACCTCAGAATGAGTGTGGTGTGAACACTAGGAAGCAGAAAGCACTCCATCCCAATTTACTGTTCACCCAGACTTGCAGGTGTTTTTCTTCTTCTCTGAGAAACACCCACATTGCAGGTGGGAATTCGTACGTGTGTGCAAACTAATAGCAGTTTGCACGTGCGTGATTCTTTACAGTTTATAAAACGCTCTCACATCAACTACATTTAATTTTCACACAGGCAGGATGTTTCCCATCTTAGCAAAACAAAACCCTAGTGTCTTAAACCCTAGTTATTGAAAATTTAATACCTGGTTTAAAAATTTAATTAGATAGGACAAAAGCCTATAAAATGAAAAGAAATCTCTGTCACATTCCAGAGCTTCTGGTCTCCTTCTCAGATGCAGCTTCTGAGACAGCTTCATCCGGAGACTTCCAGAAATCTCTGCATACGAAAACATGGACGTACTCCTGTCTGCTCTTTCTCTCTCTTTCCTGCAGAATGGGAGCGTGTCCTGCCCTTTCCACTTCGTATCAGCACATCTAGAATAGTTTCTCAGCACCATGGGCTGTCATTGAATGTTTCATGGTGTCGTTTAATTGTTTTTAGTCTTTTTAATCATTGCTACAAAGAAATACCCTTTCTTTGTATTTCTTTATATCTAATTCTTGCATGTATATCAATATGTCTATACGACAAACTCCTAGAGGTGGAGGTGCTAAGTCAAATGCATTTTATTTTGTGATGGTTGGTGATGGCTGTTGCCAAATTACTCTTCAGAAAGGCTGGACTATCTTCATAGTATATGAAAACTCCTGTTTTTCCACACTTTTTCAGTTTTGGGCATTATTAACATTTTCATTTTTGCCAATTCGATGGGCTAAAAAAAGTATCTTGTTTTAGCTTGTTTTTCTTTAATTATGAGTGTGGTTTAGCATCCTCTTTTTATTACTTTTAAGGCTGTTTTTGTTCCTTTTTTGTTAACTTGCCTATTTGAGCCTTTTTTCCATTTTTCTTTGCGTCACTATTTTATATAGGAGTATGCTGAAACTCAGAGAGGTTAAGCCACTTATCTTAGGTTGCATAGCAAGCACGTGACCGAGCTGAGACTAGAATCCACTCTTCTGATTCCCTGTCTAGTGATCCTTCTAGTGCCCGTGCTACCTCCCTGTCTGTATCTAGTATTCCTGGAGGGTAAACGAACCCTGTGCTGGATAGTCCTGGGAATCTCATTGGTCCTGAGAGGAATGTGGGGCCTTTGAGAGTTCTTCCAAAACTGAGCCTTCTCAGGCTGGACCTTGATTCTTAAAGTGCTTCTAGGTCTTGTTGTTCCCTGGTAGGCTGGGCGGCACATGTTTGCTTCTAGATGGTTAGAGGTTTAGCCCACCAGCGTAATCACAGGCCTTTGCCCCACTCACAGAGGCTATCCAGCTGGCATTATTGTTTGCGCCTGTGAATTATTGATAAGGCATGAAATGGCCTCAGCCTTGGAGTAGCAGAGCTCCAGGGAGGGCAGCACAGGACCGGAAGGCCCCCACTGTCCCCTGGCCTGTGGTTCCTTTTGAATGTCACAATGCTTCATCGATCTCCTCTCCACTGCCCTCCCAGGTCATGACTGGACTTTTGAGCATGCATCCCTTCAGAAAATATTCAGAGACAAAGCTACCATGAATTTAATACCACTTTATTAAGATTATTAAAAAATTGATGAAGGTTATGCCTATTCTTTATAAAAACTCAAATATCCCAGAACTGTATTATGTAGAAAGTGAAATCCCGTGTGGTCTCACCCTGAGGCTTTCATTTCAGTAATGCTTTCAAGCGAGTTTGTTTTTTACTTATCCCCCAGAGTCGATATACATGTGAGAGGTGTACTGTTTATTCAGGCGACAGTGTTTGAGGGAGGGATTCTGGAGACTCCTTGGAATAAGTCCTATACTGCCTGAGGGTTGTCAAAACTCTGGTTGAGAACTGAGGCTTTAGGGCTTTGCTTTGGCACTGAAGTATTTTTTTGTGTTTCAGTTAACTCCTGTTTATAGCTGTTAACTCCTCCTGAACAGAGATGCTGCAATAGGTTTCTTCTCCATCTCCACAGTTGCCTGGAACTGGGCCTGGCACATAGTAGGTGCTTTTCCCGGGACTGTCTGGGGATAGTCTGGACGTTCTGGAGAAATCTAACTGTCCAGTTCCCCCACAGGTTACGTTCTTTGCAAAAAAAGCGTGGTCACTCCACTTCCCCTTTGCTGGGTGGCTCACACTTTTACATTCCACCAAACTTTTGAAGGAAGCTCTTTGTTTTGTTGAAATGTGGCATGCTGATAAAGGATGTCAGGTTTTTAGGAAGCAGCTGCTCATCATTTGTGACTTCTGGCAGTCCCTTCAGGGAGGACAGGAGTTGACTTCTGAGGCTCATTTCTTTGGGAAAGAGGAAGCAGGGAATGGTAGGAAGAGCAAGACCAGCTCTGTGATGTGGGACAAATGTTACACAGTTCTCTGAGCCTCAGTTTCTTCATCTGTAAAATGGAGATAATAACAGAATGTACAGGGATTTTTGTTGTTGTTGTTCAACGAAGGGTGTTTGAAGACTCTTGGTGCAGAGCTGGCTTCACAAACATTAGCTCCACTCCCTTCTTGGAGTCAGTGGCAATTGCATCTGTTGACAAGGACCAGAGAGGGTGCTAGAGGAGGTGACCCTCGAGATAGAGGCAGATGAAGTAAGTAGATGTCAGGGAGAGCTAGTGAGCAGGTAAGGCACAGATTCGGAGACTGTCCAAGGAACCCAGAACACGAAGCAGCTCCAGGGCTGACCTCCAAAGCCAGATCAAGTTTGCTGGCCTAGCCAAGCTGCTACCAGACAAGGAAATCCCAGGGAGCACCCTGGGCTGTCAGCAAATGCGTGTTGAATGAATGAATGAATGAATGAGCTCCCTGCTGCTTTCCAGGTGGTACCAGCCTCTCTGAGTTCTTCAGATGTGGCATTTTCATGATCATCTCTAGGCTGACACATGCTGTTTTCTTAGCCTGGAACAGATACGTTCCTGGAGAGATGCACGTGTGTGTGTGTGTGTGTGTGTGTGTGTGTGTGTGTATCTGTGTGTGCACTCACATGTACACATCATTGGGACAATTTCTGTCATCCTCTGGGTCTCAGCAGAGAGGTTGCTTCCTCAGTGAAGTCGTCTCTCATCACCCCGTGGGCTGGATGGAGCGCCTCTGCCATGTGCCCCCTCTATGCCCTCTACTTCACGCCTTTGTAACTTGCATCAGGCCTTGGCACTTATAATTATCTGTCCAGAGTCTGTGGCCCCTGAAGGCCTGGGGTGCACATCTGTTGTGTTCTCAATGTCTCCAACACCTGGCACAGCCCTTGCTATCTAGTGGTTGTTCAGTAAATATTTGTTGAATGAATGTTCTAAGAATCGTCTTCTTGACTGATTATTTTCACTTGAAAACAGGGTTTCCCTGAATGGAGTTATGGGAGTCTGTCTGCATCCACCTTATGATGTGTTAGACCCGTTTTCCTTATGGTCAGCAACCCTGTGTGTATAGTGGCCTCTTTGAAATGTAGTTGGCTCTTTCTTCATGAGGGAGGGTGGCATGAGACTCTGGAATCAGAGTCTGGCTTTGAATCTTGGTTCTATAAGTTACTAACTGTGTAACCAAGGGCAGTTGCTCAATTTCTCTACATCTTCATCTTCCTTCTGTAAAATGGGTGTGATCACTCTCATAGTTACCTGCCTTGTTGTAACACCTGTCAAGTATTGTGTGGGTTAAATGAGATAATCCAGGCATTTAGCAATTATCACATAGTGAGTACTCAATATAATTATATTATATTACATATTACATAATATCATATCTTCATATTATTTCACATGCGTCCTCCCTTGCCAATATATGGCATTGCTGTAAAGCGATGAAGGTGAGATGAACTGTAGGTGATTAGGCAGGAATGGGTGGTGGTAACAGAGCTCAGGTAAGGACTACGGGTCTGAGAGGTCCTATAGTGGAAAACAGGAGGGAAATTGGAATTAGGGAAAAGGCAGAGATTGGGCTTGCAGGATCTGCTACATTCAGCCTGAGGCTTTTCTGGTGTGGACTTAGGACTTGAGTTCAAATCTTGATCCTACTTGAAAATTATGCATTATTTTGGGCAAGTTGCTTCATCTGTCTGAGCCTCAGTTTCCTCATCTACAAATGGGTTTGTGAAGTAGCCTCACAGCTAATACAGGCTTACATAAGAGAATGTATAAACAGCACCTACACTAGATCTGGCATGTAGTATGAGTTTAATAAATGTTTAAGAAGAGAAAGATGGTGGGGGCTCCACACGTTTGAAGGGAAGGCAGCTCCAAGACCAGGGTGGACAAATGCACTCATCTTGTGAGTTTGAAGAAAGGAGGGGTAAGCCAAGCATGTTGAGCATGGCTTCGCAGGGTGACACCGCTTATTGTGTAATTATGGAACAACTTGCATAAAATGAAAATATGGGTCCAGATGGCAGGCCTTCCATGCTGTTGAGAGGCACAGCTAATGAACTTAACAAATCACTGATAATTAATTTTCAAAAGCCAAAGGAAACCAGGGAGCGATGAATAGGTCTACAGAAGGAGAGAATGCAGAGTGGTGCCAACTGTCAGCCTGGAGAGAGGTGTGAGATGCTGGCACTTCCAGGCCAGTGAGACGGACCTGATGTCTACGGTCATGGAGGCAAGGAAGCTCGGAGAGAAGGCTTACAGGTGATATAATAGTCAAGACAATATTGGCCAACCTTGATTGAACTCCTCTATGTGCCAGGGCCTGTGTCAAGCATTTCTTTTGGATCCACTCACATTTCAGATAGGCAGCTTCCCCCAGTGGGTGGGGATGGGAGGTGGGGAAGGGAGACCAGAGTCCAGGGTCTGATGGGGCCTTTATCTGAGCACCATGGAGCAATGAGGTGAACAGTGCTAATAGTTACCATTTATGGAGCACTCGTGGGGTGCCTAGCACTCTGCTTGGCACTTTTATAGGTGTTGTCTACTTAGATCACAAATATCCTAGACAGGACACACTTGTTTCATGCTCTTAGCAGGATGCAAATCCAGTGCCAGGAAGGGCTGCATCTCTGTTCAGGGCTACCTACTGAACAAGGTGTAAAGCATGTGTGGGTGGGGTCAGGAAACCTGGATTTCAGCACTGCCCCAAATTTTTGGTTCTTCGACTGTAAAATGTGAGCGATGGATTTGAATCAGCAGGGCACAGGTTTTACAAGCAGGAGACTGTTTATTCAGAATCAATCTCACCAGGACCCCGTGACATAAAACAGACATGGAGGGAGAGGGTGTGGGGACCTGTCCAATCGCTCTCTGCCCCTCGGCTTCGGGCCTGCCTCCAGAGCTGTGTGGGATACACTTGGAAGGCTGCTGACGATCTCTAGGGCTTCCTTGGCCATAATCACCAGGGATTTTGTGACTGCAACACTCCCTCCTCCCAACAGTCAAGTTGAAATGGTTGTAGAGAGGGGCAGGAAGAAGCGGAGGTGTGGAGTGTGTTGGCAGGGACTTGGTACACCCTCCTTGTTTGTCCGACTCTAGGCTGGAGTCTGGTTCTGCCCTTGCTGCCTGTGCAATTTTAGCTAACTAGCTTAACCTCTCTGGGGCTTGTTGTGCTCAACTGTAAAAGAGAGCTGAAACCTCATCGGGTTCGTGTGAAGATTAAATGTCATAATATATGTAAAGCTTCTAGCTCTAACATGGTGCCTAGTAAGAGGTAACTATAATAATGGTCTACTGATAAATGATTCTTAAATGGATAAGTGTGTGTGTGTGTGTGTGTGTGTGTGTGTGTGTGTATACACATATTCCATCCCCCTCCCCACCCCACTCTCCTACCCCCCACTCCTCACCCCCCACCACCTGCAGAGACTATGTGAAGCAGATTCAAAGCCAGGAAGATGTAACAATGTGCCAGCCCATGGGCCAGGTGGGAACGAAACAACCGATCTGGTTGATGGGGCTGAAATGTTTGGGTCCCTTTGTCTTCCTAGCTCACTGCCAACACAGAATGGGCATCAGCTGTGCCCCTCCCAGCTGCTGCTGGGCCACCCCCTGCCTGTCCTCTGGGGGTCAGATGACAAAGCAGGGGAAGGATGAGTGAACTCAAGGCGCCGTCTCTGAGTCCTCCTGGACACTCCCGGTGACCTCCGCGCATGGCCTGCCGTATACCACCTTCTGTTCACGGCCCGTCAGCAGGCTTTCTCCCTGACTGCGCTCGGATTTGAGCCTTTGTCAATTCATGTTTCCAGATTAATTAGCGAGGCCCCATGTCAGATGCTAACTGAAACCCAGATGTCGGCTTGGTTCCTCTCATCAAGTCGTTTTGTACCAGTAATTGAAGAACACAGAGGCAGTAGTTAGGTTGGCCAGGAAGCCTTTCCCCCTCCCCTTTCCATTAATGGATAAACAGACCCCTCCCACTCCCCGGGTGTGTGGAGGGGATCGTGGAAAGGGGATTTGCCTACCCTCTTGTGTAGTAATAAAGATGGTGATGGGCTGATGCCCTGATCTTCACATTGAAGGTATAGTTCCAAGAGAAGTTTGCTGTGGGTGTACAAGAGAGGGAACTCTTTCTGGTTTTAACTTTAGGCAGAAACCCTTTTCTGTCAGGAAACTGTTCCTGTAGGAGAACAGATGGGAGTCTAGCACTGTGCCTGCCCTTAATGGCCCTCAGTGAGCGTTGTTGGATGTGTGGAACCTTCTGGCTTCTGTGTGATCTTGTGGGTGTCTGGGTAAATGGACAGGTCAGAGCAGGGATCTAGTTCCATTTCTCTCCAAGCCATATGTGATCAATATCTATGAGCACATTTTTTTAAAGCTACCATTTATTGAGCACTTATGATATCACAGTCATTAAGGTTAATACCTTACATATATCTTCTCATTTAATGCTCACAGCAACCCTATGAGATGAGGGTTTTTTTTTATTTCTCATTTTTACAATGAAGAAACCGTGGCTCAGAGAGGTTAAGTAACTTGCCCAAGGTTACACAGCCAGTGTGTGACAGAGCCGAGGTTGGAATCGTTAAGCATTTTGCTTCTGTCTGTTAAGTAGTAGCTGCAGGAAAGACCAGCCATCTTTTATTCCTCCTGGAGAAATATATGCTCTCCTGGGCAGGTGAGATGAGCACAGCTTTTGGTTATACCCTTGCCTTTCTTGGTTGAGTGTCAAAAACCACGATGACCATTTGGGAGTTAGAAGAGTGCTTTGATGGATGACACAGAATGACACAGATGCTCATCTTCTGTTAGCTTGGGCTGGAGTTTGAAGTACGTCCCTCGAGGCTGAAGACAGCCCTCGAGAGCTGGGAACTGGCCTTGAACTGCATTGCTTGGTAGGAATCGCAGTCTCGCTGCACTGAGAAGTGGAGGATGGAGTCAGGAAGGCTCCGGGTTCCTTGGGAAGTGGATGGTCATTCCAAAGATGAGGGTTCAGACCCAGCTCCAGCTCACTCAGCCTGTGACCCTGGGCTGCTCATGTCACTTCTTTGAGCCTCAGTTTCCCCGTCAGCTAAATAGACCTAAAACCTTCTTATACCATGGAGTCCTTATGAAGCTGCATCAGGTATTGTGTGATATTCAGGCTGTCAGGAAATGTTAGGGTCTATGATGGACCCAGACGTCTCAAATTTCCCACATTTAATAGAGCAGCTTATTAAATATTATACATAAAGACTTGGAATAGCAATTCTCAAACAATAGAGAGCTAAGAAACTGGTAAAAATGTGGATTTCAGAGTCCTACCCTAGACATTCTAATTTAGAATCTGAGGCTGGAACCAGAAATCTGCATTTTGACAGACTCCCTGGGGGTTCTGAAATACATTGAAAGAAATTTCAAATGTGAGAGCCGGGATCAACCTCAAAGATCTTTTAGGCCCCCTCCCTTCATTTTGTAGAGAAGGAACTGAGGCTTAGGTTGCAACTCAGAAATGAGTTGCTCTCAAGGAGAATCGGGAACAGACCTTAGTTTACTGATTTTTCAAAATAGTTGCTGGTAACTGAAGAGGAGTGACTTGCATGTGGGTGATATGACCAAAGCCTCATGGCTTTTTTTCAGATTCAGCAACCCAAGAGATGTAGAATTCTATCCCTCCAATTTAGGCACAGTGTCACCAGGTGGCAGTAGTGTGCTACAGAGCCACAAGGGTTAAATTCCGGGAAATCCACACCCTCATGGATTTATACATTGAGTAATCATATCCTTTTTTTTTTTACACAAAGATATATCAGTTGATTAAACTAGTTAAATGAAGTAAACACCAATCAAATATTGAAGTGGAGAGTATATTTACGGCAAATTTTATAAGCAAGTAAATTATTAGAAGCAAGAAGCTATCTTTCCTTATGGTTTTTAAATAGATATGATTCTTAGTCCTTCTCCCTGTATTTAATTCATGTGTTTGTGTGTGTGTGTGTGTGTGTGTGTGTATGCATGCAACTTTTTGCACTTTTCCATCACGTGCTTTCTTCTCAGACCTCCCAGGGTAGGGTTCCTCCATGTTGGAGCCTCTAACTTTTTTGCATGTCAAGTGTTATTCTTTCAAGTCTGTCTGTTTGTCTCCTAGAAGCACAGAGGTGAAATTACTTTTGTGTGTGTATTTTTGATGCCATCTTTTTCTCTCTCTTAAACAAGGCACTGGTATGTTTCTGCAATTCAGTCGAATAGTGATGGGAGAGGGAGAGAGAAAAACAGCTTGTTATTGGGTACTGTGTGTGGACCAAGTTCCAAGTCATGTGCTTTCTTTCATGTTACCTTATGACGATGTGGGGCAGAGTGTGTTGTCATTTTACAGATAGGAAAAATGGGGCTGGCAATGACTTTTGGGTATTTCTAGTTCCAGAGCTCACCCATCCTCTTGTCTCCATGGTGTGCAGGTCACAAAAGGGGACTTGGCTTGCCATTTACTTCCCACCCCTATAGAGGAAGCCCAGATGCCCTGGGGTGGAGCTTAGGCCTGGTGGTAGGCCTTTTGCGGGTACCCCACCTCCCCCACTCCTTTGCAGCCCCCAAGCCCTCCCCCAACCTGCACCAGAGAGGAGGCAGGAACACCTGGGCCCCTCTCCCTGGGGAGTCTGACTGCCACCACAGCTGCTCTGCTGGCATTCTTGAGAGTGTTAATTGGGCAAAGCGCCCAGCCCCCAGGCTCACTGTCTCCAGAAATGAGCTAGGCCAAGGAGAGAAACCTCATTGCCTGTCACACATAAGGGAGCTAGGGCAGGTTCCTGGTCAGCAGCGCTGAGGAGAGGGTCCAGAAGATCAGGGCTGACTTGTGGCTGTGACCACCCCTGTCAGCGGCCTCCACTCTTACAGCCTCTGTGAAGTGTGGTGACCACTGGCATCAGGACAGCTAATAGGAAGGAGGAATCTGGAATGCTCGTAGTAGGTTACCAACAGTTCAGGAGCTGTCCTCTCTAGTGGGATGGTGGGGGAGGGAAAAAGAGGTGTGGTGTGGTGATGAATTATTATTTCTCCTTCTCCTCCTTCTCCTTGTTCATCAGCATCATCATAATTGAAGACTATTATTCAATACCTGCCCTGACCCAGGCCAGCTAATGATTCTCTGTACATTATTTCATTATATTCTTACAGTAACCCTGTGTGGTGTGTTTAATTGATTCTCCTTTAACATTAAAGCTCAGAGAGGTCAGTCAACTTGCCCAAGATCACACAGCAGGCTAGTTGACAGAGCCAAGGCCTTGACAGCAGGTTTGACTCTGGAGCCCATAGTCGTCCACTCAGCTGGTGCCTCCTGTACTCAGCCTGACAAGGACGGAGCCCCCCGACCTTATGGGAAGGTTCTCTTTTCCCCAGCTGCCCCCTAGTCCTTGTGGGAGGAATATCTGTTTCCTCAGTTTTGGAATCTGACACAGGCTTCCTCTCTGAGCCTTGGCTCCTTAGAGGGGAGGCCAGAAAAATACTGTTTCCACAGTGCCATGAGAGGTTGAGCGGTTCACAGCTGGGGACAAGATTTCCAGGGAAGAAGACCCTAGGATACCCAGGTGCTTGTGATGGGGATCACTTATTGGGCCTCCCCTCAGCAGTGACCCGAGTGACAGAAGACCCCCCCACACTTACAGAAGTATGGGAGAGACTCAGGGGTCAGGATTCCCAAGGGTCTTCCAGGCCTGGGACTAGGGTCAGGTACAGCCAGCAGGGGAGCTGAGGGCTGCTGAGGACATGTCCCAGGAACATGCTGCCGGGCTCCACACTCCTTGACTAGAGAGAAAGTTTGCCAAACCCATGAGCACCCAGAATTAGTCCGCACAACAGTGAGGGGTTCAAGAGGTTTCAGCCCATGAAGAGAAGGCTGGGGGGTGGTCCTCAGAGCTGCTGAGAGTATGCGAAGGAATGGATGCCAGACGTGGGGAGGAGTGGCTTTCTCCACGTTCTCTAGAAGCAGGATCAGAGCTGGCAGGTGGGCTTTAGGTCAAATCTAAGGAAGAGTAGTCTGAATGGATGCTGGGCCTCCTGCCATAGTGAGTGCTTTGGCTCTGGGCATGTGCAAGCAGAGCCCAGGTGGGCAGTCCATAGACCACCAACCTCAAAGGGAAGCCAGGAAGGGGCTCCTGAGCAGGCCCAGACCCACCACTCCATGATCTATAACATGTCCTCTCAACCCAAGTGGCCTCTGACACCCTGATGGTTCACTCAGTTAACTGCTGTTTGGTGGGCACCTACTCTGTGACCAGGCATCCAGTGGTGACTGGATAGGCATTGTCCCTGTTCATGCAGCACGCAGAGCTATCAGACAGTACGAGATGCTATTTATCAGGTGCCTCTTTGTGTGCCAAGGGGTTTATCTACTTTGTTGTCCTTATGAGGTTGGATTTATTGTTATCTCCATTTTATAGAAGAGAAGACTTTGGCTCAGAGTAGCTAAGAGTTTGCCTAAGATCCCACAGCTGACGAGGCCCTGAGGAGGCTGGGAAAATGAGCCTCTTTGGGACTTTTGCTGAGCTGAGGCATGCCTCTCCAGTGTCAGGACACCGAACTCCTAGGGCCTTCGATGTCCTTTTTGGAAAGATATGGAAGTATGCAATAATGATGGGATCGCTTGGGTCCCTTTTAGCCTGGGTGGCCCCCTTGGGTAGACTCCAGAATTGGTGCTTCTGAGGTGGATACCCATGACCTCCTTCGCCCTAATGCACTCTGTGCCCAGCCCCATTCATTCTGTGGGGGGCTTGAGGCCTCTTTCGTCACCTGCATATTGGCCCGGAGGGCTGGGTGAGTTGTTATTGTCACTCATCCTGTTGGTCCCCTGGGTTATATTGTTGCCACCATGGACAGTCACACCGTGGAGATATGGTCAAGGCCTAGGTAGATAGTGCTCCTTTGAATGGCCACTTGTCCTCAGCTCCTGCTTTGCTAGGAAGGTCCCCAAATGTCATGAAGGCCTGGGAGAGGTAGAAGTGGCCTTGGGCAGCACTGAGGGCCTAGCAGGCTGGGTGGGGTGGGCACTGTCCTCCCTGTCACTGCCTCATTCCTGCTCCTCTGTCCAGGGTGCTAGTGAGACTCTTCTTCGTGTGGCTGTGGGCAGGTCTTTGTACCAGGTTAGGCCACCTTTGGGACAACCCATAAAATCCACCTCAGAAGTCCTCAAAGAAAAATTTCCAGGAAAGCTGATTTAGATGGAAAATTCTTTGAAATCACAAAGTGCTATACAAAATCTAAGGTGTTGTCATTAGTGTATCTTGACAGATGTTTAAAAAAAATCCTCTCAGGGACATAACAACAACCATTAAAAGTTGTTATTGCTTCCCAAGATACTTTTTATGCCTAACATCCTCAGATCTCCAGATTCTGAGGGCACTCACTTGTTTATTCGAAAAAATTAATCACAGATCACGGGCTTTGGAGTCTGACAAGCCTGCATGACGGGCTGCATGGTTTGGTTTCCACCACTGGGCTTTTCTAAAGCTCAGTTTCCTCATCTGTGAATAGGGGATAGCAGTGCCTCATGGGATGGCTGTGAGGATTAAGTCAGATGATGCTGTCAAGCTGGCGCAGGCACGTGAACGCGGACTGTCTGTCTGTCCCAGCCCACCATCGTCTCACGTGGCCCTGGGGCATCTGGCTCAGGCGATAACATGTGTTTATTCTTGGCGAGCACTGAATTCATGTCTCCCCAGCCTACAGTCTGAGATGCAGAAAGAGCAGCTCAGGTCTGTGGGGAGGAAAGACAAGAAAACGCAGAGCTGGTGTGGAGGGAAGAATACCAGTGGGCGTTTGTGTGGGAGCAATGGGCGCCCAGCAGTGAGGCTCAGGAAGCTCTCTGGAGGAGGAGGTACCACCACTGGGCTCTGAGGGTGCAGCAGGCATTAGCCAGGCCAGGAGACAGGTGAAGAGGGGACGGGCAGAGGGAACGGCCTGTGCAAGGGCAGGCGGCAAGAGGGAGCACGACGTATTCGAGAACCGTCTGGTGGATGCAGGCCTTCCGGTCGGGGTGTGAGTGTGAGCTGTGAGTGGGAAGGTGTGAGCTCGGAGAGTTCGGTCAGGACATGCCATTCTGCTGAGGAGTTTGGATTTCATCCCCAAAATGGTGGGGAGCCTCTGGCAGGTTTTAGGCAGCAGAGAAGCATGAATTCCCTCATAAACACAGCACCCCGTGATCCTTGAGCGCCCAGTCTGATTTTCATGGCGTGTTAAGTTGATGATGATGAGTAACGGGGCGGTGGGCCATCTGGGTGCAGATGTGAGTGCAGACATAAGCGTGTGTTCATGGAAACGAGTAAACGTTCCCAGGTGAGCTGCCGCCTGCTCCCGCAGAAAAAGCCCTGTTTGTCTGACGACAGGCACTTCAGAGAATAGGCCTTATCAAAGCAAAACATTTGGTTATAAATATTTATAAATATGCATTGGATTGAATTGCGCTTTGGTTCATTCACCATTTATGTCTATAAATATTTGAAAGGCTGCTTGGCATCGTGGAAAGATACAGTCTTTGCTGGCGGACAGACGGGGTGCATTTGGTTTCTCTCTTAATGGCAGGACCAGCTTGGTGACTCTGGCCTTGTCACTTCACCTCTCAGAGCTGTATTCTCCATGGCAATAATGACACCCACAGTGTCTTGCACAGATAAGAATTAGAATAATCTATGTAAACAGTCTAGCATGTGCCGATGACATGATGGGCACTAAGTAGATGCAGCTTTAATTATTGTTCGTTTTTCTCTGTGGTTTTTAATAACCTGAACCCTCAGCTCACAGGACATTAGTGGTTGTCCAGTTCAGCTTCCGCATTCCTCAGAGTTCCAGCCCCTTTTTGCCTTCACATGTCCCTACTGATGTTATTGGCAGCCCTCTTTTGAAAATAATTTTTTAAAGTGAATTTTTGAAAATACAAAAGAATATTTATGATGTATTATAAATATTGTATATGCTAGTGGCACAGCATAATAATAAAACGAGTATCCATGTATTCACCACCTAACTTAAGCAAAAGAGCATTACGGTGCTATTGGAAGGCCCCCCTACCCCTCCCCAGTGCCATCCCCTGACCCCCCCACCTTACCAGCAGAAGGAACCACTGCTCTGATTTGTGTTTGTAATTTCCTTAATTTTCTTTGTAGTATTACCACATGTATCTGTACACATACACTTTAGTTGAAGTTTTGCTTATTCTCTTTTTATAAAAGGAAACAAACTGTACATTCTTCTGCAATATGGTTTTTTTTTTTTTTAACTCAGCATTATGTTTCTGAAATTCGTCCATGATGGTGTGGGTGGCTGTGGCTCACGCGTTTTCACCATTGGGTGGAACTCCCACGATGTATCCATTCTTGCCGGTGTGTATTTGGATCGTTTCCAGGTTTCTCGGCTGCAAAATCCTCACATGCGCTTCAGGGTGCACACTGGGAAGAGTTTCTTAGGCGAATACCTGGGATTGGAATTGCTAGGTCATGGGCATGGGCATTGTCAACTTTGCTTGAGGCAAATTGTCTTACAAAATGGTCGTACCAATCTGTCCGTCCACTTTCCCCCCCTGTGCCATTCTCAAGGCTCTCTAGCGTCTCTGTTACCATGCCTGTTTTGACTGCGCCGAGTGAGGGGCTGGCTGGCACCTTGGTATGGTTGTGGGCCGTAGAATTGTCCCTATGCCTTCTCCCCGGGTGTGATTCCGACAGGCAGAGAATGAGCCCACAAATAATTCACAAGTAAAATCTAATTTCAGTGGTTGTCGAATCAATAGTGGATCAATGAATAAGTGATTGATGCTTTTCTGTGCTTTGTTGGAGTCTGCCTGGGAGGTCAGTAGCTTGTCTGACCTAATGGCTGCTTGGATGGGTATCTGAGTAAACTGGGCTGAATACAATGTTCTTTCAAATTCTGGCCATCAAGTCTGCCGGAGATCTGAAAGAGGAGAGGAGGCCAAAGGTTTCTCCAGCTCTTCCTGAGCAGTTTGGACAGGGCTGTGTTTGAACGCTAGCTCACCCTGGCTGGCACAGGTTTGTCAGGGATGTTTCTCTTTAATGTGCCACGGGAGGAAAATGAGAGATAACTGAGCAGGCACAAAAGCTACGGGGATCATGCACATGCCAGATCTGCCCCTCGGCCCTCCTCTGTGCTGGGGCTCCCCGCACACGCCAGTGAGGAAGCTCAAGGCGGGCTCCTCCAATATTGACTTTGAAATGTTAATTTCCAGGCTTCATCCTTTCATGCCTTCCTCTCCCGGTGACAAGGCTAACAGTGTGAGGAGAGAAGATGGCAGAATTAGAAAGAGAAGAGATGCAGAGAACAGCAGGGGCCCACAGCTTCTCACTGGGAAGGGTCCCTGCCAGGATGTTTCCAGAACCTTCTTCTGATCAAGGCCCTGAGGAGGAAGGCACTTCTCCTCCCCCAGCATCTCAGAGACAGTCTTGTTTTGCTTTCTTCCTTTAAGTACCTCTTGAGAGAGTAGCTGTGGCTGCAAATGGCCTCAGGGTACTCCCTGTTCATTACTGATAGTAATACCAGCTTTATTATCACTGAAAACGACAGAACATTTATGTAGACTTAACTATGTGCCAGGTACTGTGCTAAGCTCTTTAGAAACATCCTCTCATTTATTCCTTATGATTACCCTGTGAGGGAGTTATTTTTATCTCAGGTTTACAGATGAGAAAACTGAGGCTCAGAGAAGTAAAGGGACTTGTCTTTAGTCACTGTGCCTCGACCCTGAACCCAGGACCGCCAAGTAAAGAGCAGGACTCTTAGCCGTCACCCGTATCGCTCACTTCATGTCGGACCTTTCCTGATGGCCCCATGGGGGTCGGTCCATGTTGCCGCTTCGCTGGGGAGGTGGGTTTGGGTGTGTGCTGGCACACGGACAAGGGTGACATAAAGCCTGGGCCCCTGAGGCACTCTTGATTCTGTGGAGGAAAAGCTAAAAATGTGGAAACTTACATTTATTGCACAAGCCAGGTGCTTTCTGTGAATGATTTTATTTAACCCTTAGCACCATTCTTCTCCCCGTTTTATAGGTGAGAAAACTGAGGCACAGGAAAGTTAAGCGACTTGGTTAAAGTGACAAAGTGGTGGCAGAGCTGTGATGTGAACCCAGGTAGCCAAGGAGGGCTCACCCTCTTACCATACATAACATCCTTTCTCTGTTTCTTACCTTCTAGAAGGTGCTTCACACAGGTACCTATAGGGTGCTGATGTAGCCCCAGGAGAGGGCACGCCCAACTCTGCTATGGAAAGGCAGGGGTGAGTGGAGAGAGAAGGGTGGGAGGCACGGAGGACTTCCCAAAAGAGGCATCTCCTGGGCAGGTGGGGGAGGAGGGCAGTGCCCCGAGGCAGGAAAGAGCTGGCTTCAAGTGGGAGTCATGTTTCCTGGAGACCAGAGCCTCCCCCTTTGATCTGTCTTTACACGGTGTCTTCATCTAGTTACTCCTCTTCCGTGTGGGTGAAATGGGCATGGAGTGTGGGTAGGGGGAACAAGGGGCCCTCTGCAGTGGGCTGGCACCTCCCTCCCCCCAGCCTGGCTCCTGCTTTATCCCAAGTGCTGGCCTTGCCTGTGGGCTCCCCATCAGCCTGTTCTTAGCAGGGATGGCAGCACGTAAGGTAAGGCAGGGTCTTCCAGACTTTTCAGGGAGCGGCTCAGCAGGGCGGGGAGCCTGAGCTTTCCCAGCCAGAACTTGGAGGAGGCTGCATGTGCATTTCCGTGCTATTTCCTTTGTTTTCTTCTTTAGCATTTTGTGCCGTCTTCAAATAGTTCTCTCTGGGCAGTTACGAGAGATAGGAAGGGGTCCATCACCAAATGGAGGCCGTGTGGTACAGTTAGGATGTGAGGCATCCAGAGAGGAGGGAGACCAGTGATAGAGGGCACCTTAAGCAGGCTGCCCTGTCCTCCCTGGGGAGCGTCTAGGGCTTTATTTTAACAAAGGAGGTGGAGTCTTCACAAACTGAGCACAGAGGTAAAATAATGCCACTGCTTCACATTCTACAGCGCATTGGTGTTGTCAAAACACATGGCCATTAGTATTTAATTCACCATCACAGTGTGAGCCCCCCGGGGCAGGTAAGCACCTCTCCAGGAGCAGCAGGTACTTTCCAGTGTAGCATGCTTTGTCTTCTGTTTCTGATACCTTCTTGGTGTTGTCACCCCTTTGTGCCTTTTCTGGCTTTGGGCCGGTGTCCTTGGCAATCACCCTGAAGGACTCTTAGGGCTCCCTCTTGAATTATAACTGATGGCTCAAAGTCCCTGCTGTTCAGAGGTTTAGATTGGTGGATGACCCAGGATGGCTGCGCGTGGTGACATTTCTCAGCTCCTCCTCTGCTGGTGTCTGCAGCCCTGAGAGATGTTTCTGAAGCACGTCACGGCAGATGTGGCATTTCTCTCACAAAGAGCTTTATGCCCGTTTGTCCCTTGAGCAGCCCTCCTCTGGCTCAGTTATCAAAATGTGAACTCCCTTGGGGCACAGCCCTCTCTGGGGCTTGCCCGTTTGCCCAGGGGTGGAGGGGCACAGCACAAAGATCAGAGCCTTGGGGTGATCCTTGGTTGTGGTTTCACTACTTGTGAATTGGCTGACCTGGGCCAGTTACAAAACCTCTTTAATTTCAGTTTCCTTATTTATAAAGATAAGTGGGAAGTAAAGCCTGCCATACAGGATTATTGTGGGGATTAAATGCAATAACATTTGCACTATGTTTAGCAGTAAACACTCAATACTCATTAACTTCCTTCCTTCTTTTGCGGTCAGACAGACTTGAATTTGAATCAGATGAGGCCTGACCAGGGTCTTAAATGATACCAGGGCCCAAATCCATTCATCCATCCTCCCTTTGTTTCCCTCACTGCCTCCCCTAATCTTTTCTATATTGGCCTAGTTCTCAACACTTTCTCCATTCACGTTCCAAGGAGGCTCCAGCAGCTCCAGCCCAATATCCCCTTAGCTCCAAGTCAACCAGGAAGGAAAGTTAGCTTCTGTCCCAAAGTCTCACACCATCATATTAGCTTTTATGAGATTCTGTGCCCATCTCAAGCTAGCTGTCATGGGCAGAGAAATGATGGGGCAGCCCTGGAGCTGGTAGTGGAGTCAGCTCTACCTGACCATGACAACAGAGTGGGGGAGGGGTGGATCCCCAAATAAAAAATTGGGTTATCACTGGGAAGAAGGGTGACTAGATGCTGCAGACAAAACCAAAACAGAACAAAACCATGGACTGTTTATTATAGGTTCCCTTTGTGGGACCTGGGATCCAATTAGGAGCCTGAGCCTCCCCGAGAGACCCAGGTAACAAGAGTTCATGAGTCCTGGCCCCATTTTCACTTTGAGTTTCTTTCAGACTCTGCAGAGGCTTCTCTGTGGTCTGTGATTTATTTGCCTCTGGTTAGGAGTCATCTGGAAGATTCTGACCCTTGTTTGATCTGGCATCTTTTCTACCTGCTTCAGAAAACCATGTGGGAGTTCAGCACTCTTTAATGTTTTCTGTAAAGACAGGTGGAGATTAACGCCCCACCCTCACTGCACTGTGGTCGTTGGAGGCCTCTGTGATGTGGCTGGAGCGCTCCACACTGACGTGGCAGGGACAGCCGCAGATTCCTTTCCCTATGGTCTTTGCCTGGCAGCTGCTTCAGGGCCTCCCAGACGTATGAAAGATGCCCTTCCTCCAGATGCGAAGCTTGAACATGGCCATGCAGCCATGCTAGGCCTTTATATTTTTGGTGGTGGTGGGCAGGTTTTTAACTCTCTTCCTCTTTATCATGGCCTTGTTTTTATCTTGTGAAAGACTCACCTGCATCTACGGTCACAATGGAGCAGAAGTCCTGGGCTCGGCTGGTAGACAGAACTGAGCAGTCATTAGATTTATTTTTGTATGTTAAGGTTTTGCATGTTAAGGAGAAAGAATGTCCCCCCAACCTCCACACACACTTCCCATTTATAATTATACCAGCCCCTCAGACAGGCTGGGAGAAGCCAACTCTGCCCCATTCACAGCTTGATCGAGTCTAGATCAGGGCTCTCACGAGTGAATGGAGGCAAACAGGAATTGTGCATTTATCATGTTATTCTGTTGAATTTTATAATGGCTTATTTGGTGCCTTGGCTAAGCCCTGCAGAGTTGCTTAGTAGGTCACTATTTCATGTGTGGTGGCAGGAGCCAGAGGCAAATTTCGGTGGGGCAATGAGACCAGCACTGAGGATGAAAAGGTCCATGAGTGGCATGACATGCTTGTGTAATGGTAGAGACGCGACATCATCTGGGGTTGCATGAGGGAAGCCTTCATGGAGAGGTGGCCTTTGAGATGAGTGTGACATTAGGTAGGCTGTGAGGAGATGCTAAGAGGAGCAGGCCTTAAGGAGGACTCAAATTGCATAGGTAAAAGCAAAGAAGAGGGAAGATGTACAGGTCTTGGGAGAGCAAGTCTGTAGCTAGGCACATGTGTTGGGGTTGTGGCTGGAAGTGTGCACTGGGCCTTATGATAGAGGAGCTTAACCCCAGGTGGAAGGATCTGGGACACCTCAGTAAGTAGAGGGATGTTATTGAAGGGCTTCGAGTGGTATGAGCATCTGCACATGTGGGGTGACCAGACAGAAATTCAAGAGTGATGGAAAACAATAGCTGATGTTAACTGAACACTTACTATGTGCAAGATACTGTTTCTAGTGCCGTAAGTACATCATCTTCTATATCTAGGTTGCTCTTCTGTTTGGCACCCTCTGATGGCTTCCTGCTTCCTTCAGGGTGATATCCAAAGCCTGTACCCTCCTGCCACTCACCCCCTTCTCACTCCAGCCACCCTGACCTACTTGCTTTTCGTTGAACATCATGCATACTCCTACCTCGGGAGTTCCTTTTCTTCCAGATATCCACCTGGCTGGTTCCCTGGCTTCCTTCAGCAGCCAGGAATGACCGGTGCCTACCTGCCTCTGAGCTGTCTGCATAACCTCCACTGTGCACACCTTCTTCATTGGTTGTGACTGGGCGACAAACACTTAGGGGCCTTGTGAGGGGTTTTTTTTTTTTTGGCTTTGTTTTTAATGGTGTCTTTGTCAGAAGAAACTTCATTCCCAGAGGGTTCATTAATCGTGGGCGTTGCACTTTGTGAGGAAATCGCTGTCTAACTGGGTTTGGAAATCGCACTGTGTTCTGTTCAGATGCGCTCCAATGAATGTTTAGAGGAGAAAAAGAAGAGTATGACTTGTAAAAATTAAGCAGTTTGGAGAGAGAGCTGGGAGCTTGTTAAAATCATTACTGAGGGGCCTTGGAAGTGGTTACTAAGGAGACCAATGGTGCCTCCCTTGTTGGTTACCTGGTGGATGTTGCCTGGAAGCCGCTGCTGGGAAAGAGTGTTGTGGGCTTCAGGAAGGTTTGTGATGTTCGCTCCACTGCTGTTTCATTCTTGTCTGTTTTGTTGCAAGGACTGAGGAAGCAGGAGATACCTGTTTGGATCTTGTTGGAGGCTGGCGCCCTATCTTAGAGCAGCAGAAGTGACCTTCCTTTCTGTTTCATGGCCTCCCCTATTGATGCCCTGCTCTCTATCCCTAAACCCCCACCATACTCCATGCTTGCACCCCCCATTGCTGAGCATTTGCTGTTGGAGAGCTCACTGCCCACGGTTCTTCCATGCACTAAGCCCAACCTGCTGTCCTGGGACTTGCTACCACTGGTCACCAGGCCCAGGTTTGCTCCTTTGGAGAAGCAGTCAGTCTCCCTGCTCACTCCGGGTTATAATCGTAGCTATTACTACTCAAGAACACCTACCAGGGGCCAAGCCAGTGCCAGATGTTTATATCCAGTATCTCTTCGAATCCTTACGTCTCAGCGGAGATGTGGAAACGAGTCCCAGAGACTTTTCAGGACTTGTGACAGATTCCAGAGCTGGTGAACTAAGAGAGGGCATGCAGACCTTGGTCTAGGGGACCCCAGAGCCCGAACTTCCCAGATGTTGTGTGGAGCAGGTTTCCTGACTTTGGTGGCTGGCTGCAGCATGGCGTCTCACACTGGAGCACACTGAGCTTGCCATCCTCTGAAACGCAGAACCTCTCCACCTGAGCTGTTGCAGAGCTGGTCATTCCCATCCTCCTCCATGTGTGAGTGGAGATGGTGGCACCATGTCGCACATACTCTGAGATGGACAGCGTGTGATGGTCGCTGGTGGTCTGCAGAGTGTTGGCCTGTCTCCAAAGTCATCACCTTTGGGTGTCCCCACAATGCCCCAGAAGAGTGCTTCCCAAGCTTTAACGTGCATCAAAGTCACCTGGGGGTCTGTGTCAATGGAGAGCCTGATTCAGTAGGTCCAAGCGGGGTTTGATTTTCTGCTTTTCTGATAAGCTCCTAGGTGATGTGGACCTTGCCGGTCCGTGGACCACACTTTGAGAGGCAACAGTTGAACCTAATAGAATGAGAGCACCTTGTGGTCAGGATCACAGCTGTGTTAGGTGCAGTTAGTGTTTCCCAAGACCCTTGATGCTCAAGAATTTAATGATAGTCCAGGCCAGTTCCAACAGTCATCAGATTGAGTTCTGGAGAGATACTTGGTCTTATTGGCTGTGACTCAGGGGTGTCATGCCTCAGGTACCCCAGAAATGTAAAGTCATATCTACCCCAATGCTGGGGGTGCTGCCTGGTGCTGGGGCGCTGCTTCAGCTGCTCACGGTCAGTGCAGCCACCAGTCCAGGCTATCTGAGCATGTGTGGTGAGCCCCACATTGCATGGCTGTAAGAGGAGAGCAGGATCTGAACCCACACTCACTGACTATAAAGCCCCTGTGATATTGAAATGATTCCCAGCAGCATGGCATGCGGGGGATGGAATGAGTACTGTCTAAGTAGCTGGGTGACTCTGGAGAAGTCACTTGACCTCTCTGGGCTTTTTACATCTGTTGGAAGAGAGAGTTGAATTAAGTCTTATTTAAATTCTCTTCCAGGTCTTATTCCTTTGAATATGTACTCTCTCTCTGGGGTTTCACTGGCTTTTTTGGATGATGAGAGAAACTTCCAAAAGGGGGGATGGACGTGAAACCTGGTGCTCTGCGAGGTTGTCCTGGGGGCGAGGAAGAAGGGAGCCCCCCGCAAACAGCAGGAGGGCCATGGAAGCCTCTCTGCTGTTTTCTCCAGATGCTCCATTTGTGTCCCAAACGAGAATGCCCATGACTCTCTCCCCCCGAATCTGCTCTCCTTTTGGAGACTCCATTTGTCTCTATCCTCCTGCCAAGGCTCTGCATGGCCCCCACGGCCCACCTGGGGACACTGGTGACACTACAGCCCCTGCTGCCAGCAGGATGGAGTGTGGTCTTGTTGGACCATGCAGAGGTCACCGCCTTATTGTTTCCTGCTCCTGAAGGGTGAGCAGAGCATACCCAGGGGGCCAAACCCAGCTTGTGTCCGTCTGTCCCTTCAAACATGCAGCACACCTTTCTTTTCCTCCCTCTAAAGTGGTTTTTTCCTCCATGGCCTCCTCTTCCCTCCAGAAGAGCCCTGTGACTTCCCGGCAGCAGCATGGGAGAGAGGGGCCAGCGGGAGCCTCTTTCTTAGCAGGAAGCAGCAGTGTTTTATTACTGACATTCTTTAGACTTGTCTGTGCGTGGTGGTAATGAAGACTGGACCGACTTTTATTATGACTTTTCTTCTTATTAATAAATAAATACTTTATTATTCGTTTTATTTTTTTATTATTTTAAACATTTTAATTTTGCTCTACAGACACTTTACCCCTTTTGGCTGCATTCAGGTGAGCTGCTTCCACTGCCCCTCCCTGTACCCCACTAGGCCAAGGGTTCCCCCACCCACTCCTTGCATGCCTGGTTGCATCTCAGTGGTTTGTGCGAGGACATATTTATGTCGAGCATGTTTCTGAGTTGGAGTCTCTGTGCGCATCAATCCAAGAGCCTGGAGGAAGAGTCCCACTGATGCTGGAACACCCCCAGTCCAAGTCACATGACATAGTTGTCACTTATTGTCAGTGGGCTAGATGCCTAGATTCAAATATTGTGTCTTATAGGGAGATGGAAGTGAGAAAATTGGTTCTCTGGCCACACTCTAAGTATATATTGCCAGAGGAATTTAAATACAGATAAGACATTTAATTATTAAATGGCTTTTCAACACGAGGCTCAAATGGAGCTTTCTAATTAGCTGTCAGTTCTGTCAGAGCCATGCCAGGGGTGCCCTGGCTGCTTCTCTCTTGATTTCCATGTATGAATTCCACTTCATGGCAACCAGACACTGTTGCAGGGGTCTGGGTCTATTGCCCCCACCCCCCAGCCCACCCAGGCAAGAAGTCACCACAGTTTTCCTCTCCTTCTGAAACTGCTTTTCCCTGTTCCTGGGTCAGGGCAGCCGCCCAAGAACCATCAAACTGAATTGGCTTGAAAAGGAAGCCAAAGAAAAGACCGGAAGCGCCCCTTCCCTGCACACCTAACACACCTGTATGTATGTGTGTAGACAGGGGCCAGGGACAGGCTGCAGGCTGAGCTGGAAACGGGAGGGCCAGTAGCGGGAAGACAGAAGGACTCACGACCTGATGCACAGCAGATCCAGTAACTTCTGGCCTCTGCCCCTGGAGTCTGATTCCCTTCGTACAGCTTTTGCTTTTGGGAACTCCCAGGTGGCAGCAGCCCCACACTGTTGCTCTCAGTGGCCCACGTGGAGCCACGCCCCACCCTCCTAGGACTTCAGCCTTCTCTTTCCCCTGGTGACTCCTGACTCAAGACTGCTCACTCTGACTCCTCTCCTTAGCCATGTCTCACACTCCCTGTTGCCTGACAGAGGTGCAGTCCCAGTACCTCCCGGGACGTCCCCTCCAGCTTCTGTTTCTGCTGTTAGTTGTAACTGCTGACGATGACCGGGTGGCACCGCATGTGAGCCAGGAGCTGTGCTAAGCACTTTGCATACATGAGCTTATTCGGTCCTTCAGCAGCCCTAAGTGGGGGTCTAGAATATGCCTGTTTCCCTGCTCTGGAGACTGGGGACAAGAAGGGCTAAGTGTCCTGCCCTGGGCCCCTCAGCTAAGCTAGCCCCACAGCTCATGCACATGGCCCGGTTGATCATCCTCCTAGACATTTTTCACATCTGGGAGAAGCCAGGTCCTCCCAGGTGGGAGCCCCACCACTAGTGCTTGAAGGATTATTGTGGCTGCCCAAGTGGTCCCACCTCCCCTCCTCTGCTCTTCTTCTTTTCCAGCCATATTTTCTGAGTACCAGGCACCATCTTCCTAAGGCATCACTTGATCTGGTCACTCTTGTTTTAAAAAATCTTCAGGGGTCCTCACAGCTGTTAGCTCAAGTTGACCTTCCTCACGCTGGTTTTCAAGGGCCCCTCGGCCCCAGGCCCCTTCCAGGCTTGCTTCTCTCCACACATACTCAGGCAGCCAGGGTTTTCAGCTCTGCCCCCAGCACACGCTCAGCACTGTGGGCACAGTTCTTCCTCTGCCTTTTCAAATGCTTGCTCTCCCCTTAGGAGCCCTCACCTCACATCCTGAGGTTCTCCGAGGCCACTTCTGTTCAGGAGTTTCTTCCCTCTGACTTGCCCTCCATTGTCAGTTTGTGATCATCGAGTGACTGCTAAGTGCTCATCTTACTCAAGAGTCCTGTCTCTCTCAGTGTTCGAAGTGGTAGACATGACACATCATCATTATGACTTAGGTTCTGGAGTCGGAATATCAGAGTTGAAAACCCAGTCTCTGCCTCCTAGCTGTCTGGCTTTGTCCAAGTCACTACCTCCCTGCGCCTCTCTTTCCGCAGCTCTGAGTGGGGATACTAATAGTACTGAACCGCAGGGCTTTTGTAAAGATGAAACGTGATGGTTAACTATCAGGATCCTTTCTGTTACTGTTTTCTCAGTGCCAGGCTTTGAGCTTCATGACAGCAAGGTTTGTGCCTGAGTGAATGTTACATCCCTTACACAATCTGGCCGCTGTTTTTTATATGGAAGGCACTTGGGGAGGAGTTGTTCTGGCTGTGACAGTTCAAGACTACTGGTTTGCCAGACACTTGATAGCTGGCAGTGTATCAGAATTTTGCAAATTGAACTAAAAACCAGGCTTCCTGATTCACTTGGAACAATAGTATTAAAATCGTTAGGCTAGTAATTGCAGCTGTGTATGTGGAAGTGGAAGGCAGTGCTTTGAACAAGCCAAACGCACCTTACCACCTTTCTTCCCAAGGAATGGCAGAAAAGGACAAGGCCAATGGCTGCCCATGGACAGTGTATGGCTGGGAAAGGTCTCTCCAAATTTAATGTTTTGCCTGAGGTGCAGTGGATGGCAGACCAGACAATATAGTCAAGTGCTGCAAGATTACAAAGTAATTGTGGATGAACAGAGTGTGGTAAATCAAGGAAGACTTCCTTGATCTCAAGGAGGGGGCCTCCTTGAGATTGATGGGGCTTTTCATTGTTTTTAAGATCTCCATTATCAAAAATTTTAGATTGTTTGCTTTTGTATTAGTATCCATATAGGTGAGGCAAGGCATCTTTGATAAACAAACAAACAAACAAACAAACAAGAAATCTAAGTGGTGAGTGTCCTTTCTTTGCTTTTAACAGTGAATTTCTCCTCCTAACAGAAGCATCACTGTAATCCTGGTTCTTACCTCTAAACCCCACCGCCCCCCACCATCTTAATGAACAGACATTTTAGTGCCCTGAATCAGAAATGCTTTCTCTGTAAAAATTATTGCCTCCATGACCCAGCAGTAAATTATTTAGCAGTCTCCAAGACCTACAACTGGAGTTTCAAAATGAGTCTGATATATCCCGATGAACTCTGAACTTGCTGAGCCGACATAAAATACGACCATGAATTTCTTCAGAGAAAGCGAAGCCTCAAGGTGCTCCTTGTTTTCACGTGCCTTCTTTCTGAGGCTCAATAGTTCAGTAGCTCCAAGGATGAGATGTGGTTGTAGTGTTTGATGTCTGATGTGTAGGATGAAGAGGGCCTCCTTGGGGACAGGCCAGCTGTGGAAGGCGTGGTGCCCGGAGCCTGGCTACCCCTCCTCCTTTCATCCTCCCAGTTACCCTATGAGGATAGAATGAATATCCTGCTTTTAGAGATGAGAAAAGTGGGCTTTGGATATTCCAGAACTCAAGAGAGGATCAAGAAGGCTGTCAGTTTGGCAGAGCCGATGGCTGGGCGATTTGCATGTGTCTTAATGAGTATAAAGCTGCCCAGAAGGGGCTTATTGGTGGCTCTCATTAAATATACAACTAAATGGGATTTAATTTTTCTGCCCCTATGAGTCTTTTCACATCCGTGCATTTCTAAATCACACCACGTGTCCTGATTCTTGAGAAAGAAAACGTGGTCACTGGAATAAGAAACTGCTGGCTGCTGGTTGCTAGGCTGGTGGCTGGGTGGCAGGGTGGGCTGTCTCAGCCTCCTCCAAAGCCAGGTCAGGCTGGGGCCAGTGGGCTGTGCTTTGGGCAGGTGGTGGGACAACTCCTGGAGAGGCAGGAGTGCAGAGCTGCTGACATTTCGTTCCTGGCCCCTCCCGCTCTGCGAAGCCTTTTTAGCTTGGCTGCTGGAAGCTCAGAGCTGATAATGATGAGGGAGTGTAAATGTCAGCGGGATCCCAGCTTCAATCTGAGCTGTTAAAAATAATCCTGGCAGGCCGGCTCTGCCAGAGGTGAGCTCAGAGAGCGGCAGGGAGGGCAGGAGGAGTTGCGGAGACCTTGTCAGAAGAGGGGTGATGGTGTGGAGGTGGGGAGGAAGATGACAGGAAGATATCAAGGCTAGTTTTTGGCCATTAGGGGTGGGAAGCAGAGATGGATATGGAGGAAATACTTGTTTTCTTAGCTGTTCTGTGATTTTTAAAAAAGTGACATCTCAAATTTTGTTTGGAAAGGGAAAAGTAGAAGGCAGCTGGCTGGGTCCCTGGGCTCTGTCCGCAGCTGGCTGTTTTGTCTGCTGGGCTGAAGTTCTAACAGGCGCCAGGGTAGAGGCAAGAGAGGGGCCAGCTGCCAGCCCTACTCAGGGAGAGGGATTCTTTCTCTGCTTGACTACTGGGAATGAGGCAAAGCACCAGAAATGCAGACTCTCGGGCCTATCCCAAGCCCCGAGTCAGAACCTGCACGTTGCACAAGGCCCCAGGGAACTTGTGTGCATGTTACAGCTTGAGAAGCACTGCTTTAGAGATGATAGTCGGGGCCTTCATTTTGCAGGTAGGGGGATACTGAGGCCCAGAGGAGAGGAGGGATTCGCCAGAGATCGCACAGCGAGTGCAGGAAACAAAGGCCTCTGAGTCAGGGTCCAGAACATTCCTCCCCGTCAGCTTCATGTCCACTATAGTACCCAGGAGAAATGTAGGTTCGACAAGAATGGTTTTTACTTTTCTTCCTGCCACAGTGCTGTGGCTTGCCTCTGCCCTGGGAACTAGTTTCAGGAACTGATCAGCACCGATAGGTGAACTCGAGTTCTTTTCATTAAGACTCTCTCTGGTACTTGAGTCAGTCTCACTTCTCCCTTCACCTGGGACATGCTCATTTCTCCTCTCTTGTCCCAGAGGTGGCATCTGAAGGTGTGAGTTGGTGCAAGGGGCTGCAGGGGTATGGAGGGCCTGGGGATCCCCAAGCAGAGGGTCCTGCCACAGGAAATAGTGGTTGGTTTGCAAGAACAGCATTAAGATGTGGTGAGGTCAACAGCTGAGCCCTGGCTAGAAAGCATGGACACAGTTTAATTAGTTTTTTTTTTTTTTCTTTTTGGCAGTTGGGACAGGGGCTGGCAATTAAGGTTGGAATAATTTATGGAGATATACGTATTTGCATTTATTTACTTAAAATAATTCCATAAATTGTAAAAGTTCTTTCTTCCCTCCAAGAGAAAAAAATAAACCAATAAAATGGCATAAAGTAGCTTTAATTAATTATATTAAAATTCAAATATTCAAGCTCTCATTCATTTTGTCATACATCGATGCAGTCCACAAATACTTATTAGACTCTGATTTCTCCTGAGGCACTGTGCTTGGTGTTCATGACACTTATGGACAAGAGATATGGTAACTTCTGGCCTTAGTGTAACTATCACCTGTTCCACACATTTTCCTTATAAATGACATTTAACCCAAGTGAACAAACTTGACATTGCATCTATTTTAAAGGTGGAAATCTCCTGCCTTCTTAATGAGGGTCCACACAGCTCCATGTAATTATCAACTCAATAAGGCTGGGATATCCTTAGGACCATAGCACTCAGCCAGTCCTGGAGCCATGCAGTCTATGAAGGTGAGGTGGGACCAGATAGATATGCAAAGTCACTGTGTACAGTTGTGCAGGCTGTGCGCTGTGTAAGAGTGCCATGTTTAAGGGACACCATTCACATCATGGATGTAAATTTGTATATTTCCTTTGACAATTTCCAAATAAATGAAAGTGTCTTGAAGAAGGGGCACCTTTTTAAAATTCCCACAGTGGTCCCCTGGGGCCTGGCAGTGGTCCTGGAGGTTCTAGCTCTAGCACTAGCCATGGAATTGTCACCTAGAATTATTCAGACAGGTCAGCATGCTTTGGGGGCCTTGACCTTTCTTCTAGATGAGATAAAGAGGATCCTTTGGGGTGTCGTAATCCAGCGGCCCTTCTGCAAAGTGAATGGCAGGCACTGGAAAAGTCTTCTCCCTGGTGATTTTTTGTCACCTTCTGAAAATCTTCTTCTTTGCCGTCATCAGCTTCTCTGGCGTTCACTTTCATTTTAACATCACCTTTTGGTTGCGTCCTCTTACCTTCCCTTGTCCTCTGCCATAAGAGAAAGTCTAGGGTATAAGAGACATATTCCCCTCTTCTCAGGACTTTATTTCTCTGCTGTGGTCAGGTCCACTGTCAAGGCCTGCACATCCCCCAGTGCCTAGGCAAGATGTTGTTTCTGCAGATGTAGCGTTGGGTGCTACAGTGCTCTACTGGTCTCAAAGTTGATTTCTGTGCCAATTAGGAGGATTGAGTTTGGCTTTATATAACAGAAAACTTAAAAAAAGAAAAGATGGCTCAAACTAGATGTAGGAGTTTCTCTCTCATGTAAAAATATGGCAGCTCCACAGTCACACAGCTGGTAAGAGACAGAGCCAAGATCCAAACCTGGATGATCTGGTTCCAGAGTTTCTGCCCTTAATTTACATGTAAAGTATTTGTTGAATTTGTGATGTGCAAGAGGGAGCATGAACCGTGCACCCAGCACACCCTTACCCCCCAGTGACCCCATCCCTCCACAATGATAGCCTGCCCCTACTGGCCTTGTCCCCTAGCCTACAGTTAGCCTACAGGTGCTTCTGACTGCAAAAGTCTTCCCTCCCCAGCTACGAATGAAGATAGGATCCTTCTTCTCTCAATACACACAAACATATGCAGGGATTTGACTCATCTGAAAAGAGGCTGAAGTGGCCGGAACTCCATTCCCACCTCTGCCTAGTGATTAATCACACAAGACTTGTCCCCATGGGCAAGTCACCTGCAGGCTTCACACTCATCATCAGAGCCTGACACCTCCAGCCATGGGCAAATTATCCCCTGTCCTCCCAGCCTGCCTGAGAATGCCTGGGGATTGCAGAGCCCAGCGCCCAGAGTGGACGGCCCCAGCAGACTCACACACTGAGTTCTTTTCATTTGCACCTTTGCTGGCTGTCAGGTGTGATATGGCATGGACACATTGCTGCCTCTCACTGCTCTGAAAAGCTAAGTTCTCCTGTCTTCCCTCTCAGAGTCTTATCCCTAGTCACAGGGGTCTTGGCCTCTCCCTCTTTTTGTCTGCCTCTCTTTGTCTTTTCCTCTCATTTAGCTTCTCTTCATTATTCTCTTTGGTTATTTCTCTTCACTGATCTCTCATCAACGTTGCTATCCTTGCCTTCCCACCAGATATCTTTGCCAAGTACCCTGAGCCTGGGAGTTGGCTGCTGCTCTCACAAGGCTGCAGCCTATCGCTTTCCTATAGTTTCTCCCTTCAGGGTGCTACCAGGTGCTCTGGTAGGCTTGGAACATGTAGCCTGGATTTTGGCTTCTGTTCAGGCCTCCACTGCTTATCTGATAAATAAGCCAAGTCCTACTTTTACCATCCCTCGGTCTCCAGATCTTCCCACGGCAGCCTGTGAGGATAAGGGGTGTATATTTGTGCAGGGAAATTAACACCAGAGCTACCATATAGGTGTGGAAGATGTGGCACTTTGTTCCTTTTATGGAAATGATCACTTGATCTTGCCACATCATTGGCTCTCAGCCCCTGATCCTGGCTTCTAAGGTGGCCTTTTACTCTTCTCTTTTTTTCTTTCCCCTTTCTACCAAAAATGGCCTGGGGCCACCCAATATCAGTAGGAGACTGAAAGTTGGGCACACACACGCAGATAAATATGCAGGTGTCTTTGCTCAACAGTCTGAATTTAGTAGCAAATTTTCACCCGTGCTATAACTCTTTTCCTATGTAGTAAGTTTGGCTGAATAGAAAAGACTCATTTCAAGGCAACCAGGAAGGCCCTCTCTGCCCAAAGTATTTTGTTTACATTCCTCAAACTGATCAGATGCCACCAATGATGAAGGCTGAGTCAGGGATCCTCCTCTTTTTAAAATGTACATACTTCATAAAAATCAGAGCTGTCAGTCATTCACCCTCCAGTGTGAAGTAGTCTTTCTGGCCCACTTTTCTTAACACCCAATTAGCATCGGTCATCCTGGAGAGTGGAAATACTCAGAGAGAGAAAGGGTTGGTGAAGGAAGCAGCACCATGAGGGGAGTACTGGGTGGGGAAGGGCAAGAAGAGGGGCCTGAGGGGCAGAGATGACAGAGTTAAGGTCCATATGTGTAGAATAAGGATTCTCCATCTGAGCTGCACATTGGAACCTTTAGGGAGCTTTGAAAAATCCCAGCCCCAGGCTCCATACCCAACCAATGAAATCAGAATCTCTGAGGTGGGGCCCAGGCATCAGTGTTGTTTAACGCTCCCCAGGTGGTTGCAATGTGTGGCCAAGTTTGAGAACCACTACCCTATCTAGCACTTCACAACTTGAATCACCTTATTAAATTCAGATTGTGATTCCAGAAGTCTGAATGGGGCCTGAGAGTCTGTGTTTCTATCAGTGCTGTTACTAGACATCTTCTGATCACACTGAGTAGCAAAGTTGCAGTTTATGCTGCTTGCTCTTCAACCAGGCTCTGTTCTCATGCAGTGAAAGGTGAGAGATGGGAAATATTGGCCAGACTGATCGACACACAACCCTCTTAGTGCAGAGCTCTGGTAAACCTGAGCTAGAGCACAAGTTTCGGTCAGAGGCTCAGGCTCCCCACGTTGGAATCAGATTTGTATTTTACCACCTCCTGGCTAAATGCTTGGTACAGGAACTGAAAGCCATGGCCAGTAAGCTCAAGCAAGGGTGAAGGGAACAAAGAGAGGGGTGCTTTTGTGTGCCTGCTGTTCCATTTTGGTGTGGATGTGTCCACTTACAGATGTGGCCCAGGTGATAGTCTGTCCCCTCATGTTAGCGTACCTTCCTCCAGGAGGCAGGCAGAGGGCAGGTGTATCCTTCTCAACAGCTGTGTTGTCATTATTATCAGGAGGCAAGAGACTCACAGACATGCAATGTGACAAGTACAGTGATGGAGGGAGTGGAGGGTATTGTTAAACATGGAGGAGTGGGGTGGGGTGGGGGTAGGTGGTAGGGAGGTTGGAACAGCACGGTCAGCCAGGGGCATGGCAAGAGAGGAGTGGGGGGGGCATTCAGCTTTCATTTGTAGGAGCCATGCCCTTCCCACCCAACACTGTCTCAAAGGCCGTTTGGATCCAGTTCAGAGCTTTTACTCTTTGCTGGAGAACAGGGTAAAAGCTCTGTGTGTCGGGAGGTCACACGCAGGGGGTCTCATACCCCTTCCATCAGTCCTGAGGGGATCTGTTTTTTAATGTCAAAATGTCACAGACCCCCTCTCAAATGCTAGTTTGATCTTTTGAGTAGCCAAAATAATCATCAAATATTTAATGAGTCCACCCCTTTGCTAGATATGCAGTAAACACACATGGCCTTTGCCTCATGTAATGCATGATTTAATCGAGGAGATAAACATTAATTAAATAATTCCATGAATAATTGATTGATTAAAACCACGATAGGTACTAAGAAGAAAAAAGCATGACTACAATTATTAGATCAGTGAAAATACATGTTTTTGAAGAAGGCCTTATAAATCTAGCAGCACTTTTAATTGACTCTGTATCTTATTCATGACAACATCTATACCCACCTGGGAAGAATAAAAAGAAATGCAGTAGTAGTAGCTTCCATTATTGGGCCTTAAGCTGCCAACTCACCTATCTAATCCTCATGGCACCTCTCTGAGATAATGACTCTTACTATACCCACTTTACAGCTATGGAAAATAAGGCTCAGAGAGATGAAATCCAAGGTCCTAACTAATTCATTCAGTCTGCAGACAATGCTAGGGATGCATGAGGATGCCCAAGTGTTATAACAGCTGTATGACGCTGGAGGCTCTGCTGCCCACAGGTGGGTGTGCCCACAGGTCTGGGGTGTTGAGGGGAAGAGGTGGGACAGCAGGGTGCCTGGCAGCACTAGCCATTCCCTGGGGGAGCGCAGGCCTGCTGAAGCCAGCCTCCTAAAAGCTTCAGAATGCTTCCTTTTCTTCTAGAGAATCAGAAATTGAGTCACCTTTAATGCTCAGATGGAGGCTCCTGCACCTGAACATTGTTTTTTAATATCCATACTAGCGGTTGGAGCCCCTCCTCTCACTGAACTCTGCCTGTCTCTCCCAGAAGCTGACCAAAATCATCATACCAGGAAGTTTGGGTACCCTTGGTGCTCCAAGTTTTGCAGAGTTAGCCTTATTTCCACACTTGAAGGCTGGGGGCAGGAGTCATGTTGGTCATTTATTCTGCTAGGGGCTCTTGGGTGGTGTGCCAGAGACTTTGTGAGAATCCTGTGGCTAATGGCCTTGGATCCTCCCTCCAGGCTGCCCCCACCAGGACCCCTTCATTCTTAGAGGCCCAGAGGATGCTGCCAGTCTATACTGACTTGTGATTGAAGCTGCTCACCACAGATTTCAAAGCTCACTTCTTTGTCTTTCAAACCCATGTGGGGTCGGAAAGAGTGACGGCTCCTGAGATGCTTTTAGAAACCCATGTGCAAGGGGAAGTCCTTGGACAATGCTTATCCCAGTCAGGGGCTGGCATTCCTCTCTCCCCAGAACATGGCTGCTCAGGGAAAACATGTGAACTTCATGCCATTTTTTAATTATGTCTAAAATTTATTATACAATTTTCCAAGTTCTTAAACAGAGAGTCCTGAACATAATTTAATTTTTTCTTGATGACTCAATATCAACATTATGAATGTTCATTATCATACTCTGCTTTTTAGGTTTTCACCTCCTCTCTCCAAGTTCATCTATCAAATGTCACTGCTGACATGTGTATGCGTCTAAATGCCTCTTCACCCACCTGCCCATCACTTTGATGATTCTGATGTGGTGAGCCAATGTACCATAATGTGTTAGCTGTAGTTTCTACAGTCAGATAGCCTGGAAAAGTTACTGTGCCTGAATTACATTATCTGGAAATGTAACGGAAATGTATGGAAAATAAGGCTCAGAGAGATGAGTTTTCTTTTTAAATTGATTTCATTTTTTAGAGAAGTACTAGATTCACAGCAAAATTGAATGGAAAACATGGAGAGGTCCCATATATTTCCTAGCCCCCACACATGTCCAACCTCTCCCATGTCAACATCCACACCAGGGCGGTTGGGAATATTTATCTCAGAAGGTTGTTTTAAGGATTGAATGAGATTATGTATACAAAACATATAAAATACCTAGTACAGTGCCAGGCACATAGTAAATCTCAATATGTGTAGCTTTCACCATCATCATCATCATCATCATCATTATCATCAGTAATAATAATAGTTGTGTGCAATACACAATTATTAGTGATGACCGTTAGGTTCTAAGGATTAAAGTGAGCAGCTTTCGTGTGAGGGTCTGGGGAAAGCTATTTGGATCAGGGCCAGATGACTTCTCAGCACCTCTGTGCTTGGGTCTGTGTCCAGACAGTGAGAGGTCTGACTTCTGGAGAAGTGAGGCAGGATCAAGCTTCACCTCTACCTAGGTGTAGCCTAGTAATGTGACTTGTGCTCAGCCATGCCTCTCCTAAGAGTCTGAGGTAGGTACGTTGAGGCTCCTAATGGTGCTCTCCTGACCCCCTGTGTGTATGCTATAAGCCAGACTCCCTGTGGGCTTATGAAAAAAACTGAACAAACAAGGAAGGTCTGGTGTGTGGGCCAGATGAGTAAGATTGAAGGTGGTTAGGATCCAAGGTGTGTCTTTAGCCCTGACCAGAGGAAGAGCTGCCGAGACGGTTCAGCACCACGGACAGCTCCTCAGAGTGTCTCTTCATGGCTCCTCTCCGCGTTCCTTGCTGTAGCCACTTGCAGATCACACTCAGCCAACTAGAAACCTTCCTTGCCCCATACCACGGCAGGACTCTGTCTTTCTGCCTGCCTCTGAGGTAGTTGAGGGTCTAATGCCTTTTGGGCATCCCTGTGTGTGTGCATGGAGGGGACATGAGGGGCACCAGAGGTGCTCTTGTCATTCCAATCCCTTAAGCTCCACTTTTCTTCTGGGAAACTCTGAAGAATGAGGCTTGGACAGGGCCTGGACTGCTCTGCATGAGATGGGGAGACAAAGGGTGTGGTCTTTGGTAAAAGAAATAGGCCCCCTTTTCCCTTTTGAGGTCAGAGAAGAGAGGACTAGAGATGCCCCAGGGATTCCGTGATTTTCTGTTAGCCTCTTCAGTGGACCACTCCTGCCACGGGCTTCGATCCGGTGTCTATTCTGGCATTAGCTGCCCTGAGCATTGGGTCCTCGACTTCTCCCTGGGGAACCAGAGACTGACATCTTGGTCATTTACCCTGAGTGGAGCCCCCTCCCCCAGCACAGATTGGATTCTACTTGTCCCACCCTGTTGCCTCCTCCTTGGTTCTCTCTCTTCCTAAACCACATTAATCCTGTCCATTTCACTCCTGGTCCTCATCAGAGAGAACCCAGAGTTTGCCCTCAGATCCTAGATGAGTTTAACTGAGAAAAACTATGTATGAAGGATGGCCTGCATGCTGTGCAGTGCATGTATCCCCCCAAATATTTTAAAATCCACCCTGTCTTAAGACAGTCCAATGGAGAGCAGTGTGGGGTTGACCTGTCTGCAGAATGGCTCCTCCTGAGCTCTGGATCCAGGCCATGAGTATATAACTAACCGCCCTGTGAAACACATTGCTGTGTCAGAAGCAGACCAATTTACCAAATGTCACTTTGCTAAAAGCCATTTTGCCAAAAGTCAATTCACTGAATGGCGAACTTGTCAAATGACCAATTCATCAAATTGACTTACTTCCTTTAACTATTTGGTGTGAGTCGACTGGTTTGCATTTTGTCTTTATTACAGCATTTTAAGGACTGTTGCATTTATCTTTGCCCCTGCTCCTGGTGTTTGAACTATGGTGAACCCACCTCAGTCTCTTCTTGTGACTGTGGTGAGATGGGGCTGGGATAATCCCACCAACCCTAAAAGGCCATTGTGAAGAAAACTTAAACCAAATTGGTAATGAAAATACAGAAATTTAGCAAGTTGAGCTTTGGAGAACTAGCTGGTCTGTGACTTGGTTTCCGGAGAAGTGACTCTGAAGGGGCTCAACTAGGGCCCTTGGGCCTCCTTTGGGGATGCTTGTGAGGGTCTTGCTTTTCTATCCTATGGATGCCTCTTTATGGGGACCCATGGGAGGCTGCATGCTTGGCTTAAGAACCAGGAAAGGCTACTCCTCTCCCAAGCTTGTTCTCATCTATGGTCTTGGTAAATTGTAGCACATCAGTCTCTACACCCCCCAGGGGGAGGAAGAAGCCCAGGGTCCGTTTGTAGCAGATGCAAAGGCTTTGATAGGATGTGCAGATGTTTCTACCTATTTTTGTTCTTATTTTTTTTACTCTTCCTCTGGTTCCTGTTATTTTATTCCATTTTATAATGTATTCTTTAAACTGCCTTAATTCCTTCCTGAAACAAGACAGAAAAGGAATCTCGAAACAAGACAGAAAAGGAATCTCGAAAGGCTGTTCTGTTGGCCCATTTCCCCCACTCCTGCCCTGGGTTTCCCAAGGTCCTAGCCCTTCCAGCACCAGCATCTCAGTCCACTCACTTGACCCTGAGGTCTCTTCCTGGAGCAGGGCACTTCAGGGAGACGTGGAACCCAAATATTCACTCCCATTCTATCTGGGAGATGCATGCTTGCTAGCACAATCAAAATGCTCAAGTGATCCACAGTGCCTGCTTTCCCACTTCTGCAGCTGTTTGAAGTAGGTCCCCAGTCCTTCACCACTTTGGGGTGTCATTTCTACCATGCTGTCCTCTGTGCTGTTTCCCCTCAATCTGGGTGTTTCCTCACTGCTTAGAACTGTGAGCCCCAATTCTCCTGGTATTTGTCGCCTTGAAAGATTTCCCACCCATTTATCTTCTTCAGCAGGGACTGAGGAGGGAGGGCACTAGCTATTGTTACATCCCTACAAAGCACCACACACTGAAATCAGTGCTTTGTATGTCATTAAAAAAAACATTTCATTGTAGTATAACATATATATATGTTATACTCCCATGGAACCAGTACTGGATCAGGAAGTAAAACATCACAAGTACTCAGAAGTCCCCGCACCTCCTTCTGGTCATGAATTCCCCTACCCCAGGGCAACCACGATCCTGACTACTAACAGCATAGATTACTTTTGCTTGTTTTTGTGCTTTATATAAATGGCACATGTGGTAGTTAATCCTTACCAAAACCCAGCAAGAGAGAGCTGTGATTAGCCCTCCTTTACACATGAGCAACCAGGCTCAGAGAGGCTGAGTAACTTGACAAGGTCACAGAGACAATAAATGGTGGAGCTTGGAGTCAAATCCAGGATTGTCTGGCTCCAAAACTCATTTTCTCTCTCTATCTTGATTCTTTCTCCTGCTGCTCCCCATTCCTTGCCCCCACCACTGTGTCTGCTGGAAATTTCTGAGGTTATGGGTCCTTACAACTCAGAGGTGTCCAGGACAAAAGCCTTGTCTCCCGAATGGCCTCCCTGCTCAGGACCCAGCAGAATGCTTGGAGCTTCCTTGGAGCTCAGTGCGTGGTGGTTGAGTACAGTGAAGGCCTTACCTGGCACGCTTAAATTAAGAGGGGCCTGCATTCCCCCTGCCTTCTTCACCCACCCTATTGTCATTACTATTTTCTTGCTGTGGTAGCCGGGACCCGTGTCTGCTGGTTATGTTTTCTGTTTGTCCTCGAACCACTCACTGCTGCCTCTGAGCAGCTTTTCCTTGGCAAGGCTCTGTGGTTGCTTTGTGGGGTATGTACCTCTCATCCGATATCTCTATCATGGGAATTGATTACAGTGATGCTTGGTAGCTGAAAAGAACAAAAACAAAAACAGCCTGATTGGAGGAAATGTTACCCAGGATGGTTTTATGGAGCTGCCATCTAGGATTGCTTGATGTCTTTTCCTAATGAGGTTTCTGCAACATTAACTCTACTGAGCTGAAGGGAGGGGGAGGCCACAGGAGGATGCAGGGCTTCGGGCAGTATGGCAAGCAGAGAGGGAGGGCATCTCTCCAACCAACAGAGCCTGGCACGCACTGGGTGCTCAGACCAGCCCTCTGCTTCTACAAAGCTCAAACCTCACCATCCGTGGTGTCAGCCTCCAAAACCACCTACAAGAGTTTGGACATAAGGAGTTCCCTGGGAAAAGGTTGGATATGCAACATTTAAAAAGATCTCAGGACCACACAGAGCATTTGTGAGCTTTAATTCCATGAATCTTATAACCACCTCAGGAGGGGGAGAGGTGGTGAAGGAGAGGGGACAGAACTGGACTGCCCAGCAGTTAGTAGGGGTAGCTTGAAGACTTGCCTGCTATATAATTAATTGTCACCTGTGTGCCAGACAGATACTTGCACACACCTTCGTATATTTACTCCTCTTATAAACTTACGTTACAAATGGTGAAATTGAGGCTCAACAAGGCAGCCAGTGGGGCTTAGCTTGCTTTTGAACCCAGGTCACCTAGCTTCCTAGACCAGCTACTACCTGGCCAGCACCTTTTCTTCTCTTGGGTCTCCTTTGAGGATGCTGACTTATCTGATGGCTTCGCCATTTACTCCAACTGGCCTTACTGTCAGGGGAGCAGAGGAGAGGGAGTCAGGGGGGCACACAAAGACTAGCAAGGGGAACTGGCTCCTTAAAAGAGGAGCCAGACCCCGGGAGGAGGAGGAAGCAAAGGCATCTGCTGGGGTCTGTCCTTTGCTGTGACAACAGCAGGAAGTCTGGAGCCCAAGACCAAAGGAAATTAGGCCACCAATCTCCCTTTGCCCCACCCGTGTGTCCCTTTGGCACTACTCCCTGGTCTTTTGTGAACCCTCCTCCTTCCCCCTGCCCAAACTTGACTTCTGAAGACGATGAAACAAACTCATTCACTTGAGAACACACTAAGAATCAGCCACTATAAGCTACCAGTTGGCATCTCCTGGGAGCACCTGAGATTTATGAGTGGACAAAGCCCCAGTCCCTGCATTGAGATTGGAGCTTGAGGCTGCATGGTTCAAGTTCCTATTAGCAAAAGCTCTCAAGAATCAGCCTTGAAGGTCACCTGAAAACAGGTGCACACACATGCAATCTGCCCACACAAGGTAGATCTGTGGCCACTGAATGTTGTCCCATGGGCTGGGAAGAACAGGACAGGGAGGATGATTGCAGAATTAATTTCCCTCCTGGGTGGGAGGGGAGGCTTGAAGGTAGGCTGAGACAAGGGGGAGGGGAGAGTCCTGCCAGACCCCAGGAGCACCTCAGAGGGTGTGAACCCCGGCATCCCACCCAGGGGGCACTGCCAGCCTCTCCCCTGAAAGCGTATCCTAAAGCAGGGACCTGTGGTACAGAGCAATCCTAGGGCTCGTTCTCCCAGCTGCTGGCCTGGAGCGGTGACTCCTGACCTCAAAGGAACTGGTTACCTCAGCCTGGTTCTCACCAACACCGGCTTAGGCAGCGTCCCCCTGCCCTCAACCCCAGCAAGAATGCAGGGAAGTCGCTGGGGCCAAGGTAGTGCCACATTGCTCCCCCCTCCTGTGAAGGCTGGCTCTGTTCCCTGTGACGGTGGGCAATGGCAGGTGACATGTCAGAGGCTGCTCTTCCCTCTCTCTGCCCACTGGGGGGCAAGGTCTATGTCCAAATCTCTCCTTACCCCACTCCCCCAAAGAATAGTAATTGGGGCCTCTGCTCCTTGCTTTGAAATGCTGATCAGGTACAGGAGCTGCAATCCAGTTTGACTTAGCACTTGCTGGGGACATGAAAACATTTGTAAACTTCCTTACGCAGCACTTCTCAAACCATAATATGTATGTGAGTCACTGAAGATCTTGCTAAAACAAAGATTCTGATTCAGTAGTGGGGCCAGAAAGTCTGCATTTCTGACCAACCTCCAGGTGACTCTGCAGCTGCTGATCCAAGTGCCAGAGACGTAGGTGCTGAGTCACCTACGGTGGGACCCCAGGCGGTGCTCACTAGCAGCAGCAGTGTCAGCCTGCCCCATGGTGGGTGCCCAAGTGTGACGCACACTGGGTGTAATTTAATCCTCCTGACCTCAATGGGGTGTCAGCATTGTTGGAAGGGGAGACTGAGGTGCCAGGAGCCAACTGCACGTCGTGTCCAACAGCATGGAGCGGGCCGGTGGCAGAGCCAGCCTCAAGCCGCAGCCTCCTGATCCCAGTTCTGGCTTCTTCAGCCCTGACTGCCCACCAAACCCATGCCCCACCCCCCCCACAGCTCATACCCCCATAAAGACAACTATAAGGCTCAAGCAACGAGCAGTGGCAGCCGACTCACTAGCCGTGCCGAGAGTGCCACACAGAGCCTCAGTTAAGGCCCCCGACCGCATGATTATGCCCACTCACTCACGGAGGAGGAGGAGGCCGAGGCATGAGGCCCCCTGGTGGTACATGGCCAGCTGTGTCTGCTCCAGGGCCCAGGTCCTTAATCTGACACTCTCATGACAAAGAAGTCCCAGGTGAGATGGTCTGGAAGAGTCAGGCTGCCGTGGTTCCCTCCTGGCTGGGCCCCATGTTGAGGCTCAGGCTAACCAGTCAGGACACAGGGGGGCGAGGGGCCAGTCCGGGCTGCCCAGAGCCTTCGTGTGACTTGGAGCAGCCACAGCAGGCCTGGAGCTCTGCAGTGGGGCAGCCGAGCAGGCGGCAGAAACCCAGGGACGAGTCTGGCCTTGGCTGGTACCCAGCGCCCCAGCTGAGTCCCCCGCTGATCCCCTTAGATGCTGGTCTGCCAGCAGAGCCCAATCTGGTTAGAGCGTGAAGGGGGATTAGCAGCTAGAACATGGGGTTTCGACCTCGGCTTCCCAGCCCCTGCCTCCTCTAGGCCTGGCAGATTCTGGAGGGATTGACAGAGTGTGCGGGAGGAGGGGCAGCAGGAGCAGGGGTTTCCAGGATGGTGCCCAAGTCACGGTGTGGGCCTGGCTGTCCCCATCCCTTCATGGGAAGGGGGCCAGCTGGGGTCTCTGGGATGTCCCTAGACCCAGGGTGCTGCTACTGGCAGCAGCTTGTCTCTCGGGGCTCTTGATCTTGGAAGCTGGGGTTCAAGCTGGGGATCTTTGCCTGTAGTACTCTTACTCTGAGCTCCACCAAAGGGGACTCTCCGGACCTCCACTCCCTCTCTTTCCAGGAGAGTTGCTCACTTTCCTCAAGGGCTGCCCATACCTCCCTGCTGATACTGCTGGTGTCACCTTGGAACCACGCGAGGACGTCCGACTATTAATGCTCCTGCAGGATGTGTGAAGGGCAAGGCAGGGCTGATTATAACAATGGCAACAAGTGCTTCTCCAGCGCTTCTCTCTCCCCCCAGAGCCCTCATTTCCTAGGCCTGCCTCTGGGTAGACAGAGCGATACAAGTGTCCCCAGTGCACAGGTGAGGAGGCTTGGTCTCTTACAATGATGACACAGAGCCAGCCTGCTTCAAGCCCCTGCCTTCCTCTCTCAGCCACACGGCCTGTCCTGACTCCTTGTTTTGGTCAGGAAAATGCAGAGGGATTGGAGCAAGAGAATCATGTAAGGATCTTCTATAGTTCAATTCAGCTAAAAATTACTGAGCCCCTACAATGTGCCAGGTCTAAGGAGACAATGAGAAGCAAAAGAGACAATGTCTGCCCTTGGGGTATTATGGTCTGGAGGCAGAGAAAGATGTTAACCAGAAATTGGTATTTCATGACATTCAATACACCAATATTTCATTACAACTCTGGATTAATGCTGAGAAGGAAAAGCATGGGGGTCCTGAGAACCTGGAGTAGAGGGAGTGGTCAGGAAAGGTGTCTGTAGACTCCAGTGTGAAGGACGAATAGGAATTCACTGGGTAAAGAGTAGAGGAAGAACATCAGGCAGAGGGTACAGCAAATGCAAAGGTCCTGTGGCAGTAGGATTTGAGGAACTGAAGGGACATCAGCATAAGTGGAAGAGCAGGCAGGGGCAAGAACACAGGGCACTTCTTACATCGGATCCTGAAAGGTAGGTGCACTTCTCACCCCATTTTGCAGATGAGGAAACTGAGGCCAGAGAGGTTAAGTGACCTGCCTAAGATCACATGATTTAAATGGGTGAGTCAGGGCATATGTCTCCCTCCCCAGTCCTGCTCCTTGCCTGGCGGCTGGGTCCTTGCTCTAGGAATGTGCTTTCTGCTGTCCAGCCTGGGACTTCCTTCCGAGCCCCTGTCTACCCCATGGCTCGGAGCCCTCTGCTTGCCTCTGGCCAGGACCAGGCCACCAGTTGCTATCTTTCCAGTTCTAGAACCCTCCCTCCTCCAGGATGACCTCTCTCAACATATCTCGTTCTGCCCTGACCATGCTCCTTTAGGACCTGTGACAAGATCGCCATGGAAGGAGGGTGGAGGCAAAAATGACTAAGTTTGAAGGAGATACAGGAGGCTCAGGAACTGGGAAAATGTGATGGTGCCTTTTGGGTTTCCATGCCAACTGGGTGAAATGGAGATCATAAACTTTATTTCAAATAGTTGAGGAAACACAATTGTCGACCACGTGGGAAGTCAACTGGGGCAATAGATAGATAGATAGATAGATAGATAGATAGATAGATAGATAGATAGATAGATAGATAGATATAGATAGATAAATGATAGATAAGAAAAAGAATCGCTTTGTTTTTGGTTGCGGTGTGGCTGGCTGAGAGGGCTTCCAAATCCAGGGAAGGCTTCTGGCTCCCCCTTGAGGGAAAGCTGGAAACAACAGTCAGAACCTTAGGAAAGCGTTGAGTGGACATTTTTAGGGCGGGACGAAAGTCAGCATTTCTTAAATATTGCCAAATGGAGGTACTAGAACAGAAGCTTAAATACGTGAACTCAATCTTCTCCAAAGCCCTGTGTGGTAGATATTTTTATGCCCATTTTACAAATAGGGAAACTGAAGCTCTCAGGTGCATAATTTCCCACGGTTCACGGATGGTAAATGGTAGAAGCAGAAATTGAACCTAGATCCTTCTCATTGCAGAGTTCAGGCTCTTTCCACCATTCCCTCTGCTGCCAGCATGCTGAATTTCCCTCATACTTCCAAGGATCACTCATTTTCCTCTGTTCCAGAGGCTAGCCTCTTCTAGAGTCTCAAATCTAGTTTCCTTTACTCATTTAAACAATGTGAGCTGTGCTCACTGCTCTGGGCTGGCTTGGGACTGTGCCTGAGGTCCCGAGATCAGATGAGCCCTGCCTCACCCCTGGATCCTCACCTCTTGGACTGGCTCATGATGTCCTGTCGCCTTTCTGCCTGGGGACAGTGTTTCCCTTGTGTAAGTTTTGGTGCCCCAGAGCTATGTCTAAAAGACCCTCTCTGGTCTAAGCGGTCACCTTCTCTGGACTGCAAGGATTTTTCTTGCCAACACCCTCTCCCCAGTACCTACTGCTGCTCCAGGCAAACCCAGCTACTCCTGGATCATGCCGGGCTCTACATTGCCTCCTGCCTTTGCACAGATTGTTCCTGCCCCTCCCTTCCCACTTAGCTCCTGGTGTGAGTCCTTATAGAAATGCTTTTCCTGAATTGTACTTCGATGCAATACTATTATAAGAAGCAGACACTTGACACCCATTTATTGTAAGGATCTAGTGTTATTGATTAGGCCATGCTGTTTTTTTATAAAGACCCCTGGGGATAGTCTTGTTTCATCTTAGTGCCTCAAATAGCTATGCTCCAGAAAAACTAGTCTTTTTAAGTGTATACATATATTGGGGATGCTATTAACTGACCACTTGCTCCTTTTCACGCTGGCTTTCAGGAAGCCTAGAGCCCATGCTCGGCCCAAACCTGACAGATGTGTGAGTCACCTGCTGCTGCATTCTTGGTATCCGCCATTGATTTTCCTTCTCTTTGTCCCACTTTTCACTCTTGCTCTCTTGCTGTTTTATAAATCCCTTTAAGACACCTCAAAGCCTTTCTGGAACAAAGTTGGCCAAAATCAATAAACTAATCAATACTAATAGAAAACCTTCCTTGCAAGATTGTGGTGAGGATTAAACAGAATAATGGATGTGAATTCCAGCCCAGAGATTCCTCCCAGGCCAAAGGGCAGCCTGCTGGCTGGGGCCAAGAGGAGGGTCTGCTGGGGGTTTCCAACCCCTGTGCGGCCTTCAGCTTCCTGACTCTGTAGAAGCCTCCAGGCCACTGACGCCTGTGCTTGTCTTACCCTCACCACACGTGCTCAGATCTCCCTGAGGCCCTGTGGGTAGGAGCAGGGAGTAGCTGTGTCTGTCCTCTCTCATCTCACTCGTCTCTGATGACCTACTTTCCCTCCATCCTCCCTGGGATCTCAATTGCCCTCAGAGCCGAGCACCTCACTATGTCTTGGAGTTGTCGGCATGTGGTGGGCACACAATGGGAGGGAGACTAAGACATCATCTGGTCCGGCCCACGCATTTGACAAACGAGGAAACTGAGGCCTAAAGAGGACAATGTTGGAGCCAAGTCCCTGGCATACTTCATCTCATTCGTGTCAAGTCTAAGCATGGCCCTGCCTTCCTCAAAGGCTCTCAGGGGGTCCTCGCGCCCTAAGAGCCAGGACCGTGCTCTCTAGCACAACTTCCAAAACTCTCCTCTCTTGGACTGTTCTTGCAAAGCACCCCTGTTTTAGTCCATTACTTTGAAACATAGTGGCCTAAAAGAACAATAAACATTTATTATCTTCCAGTTTCGGTAGGTGGCTGGGTGGTTCTGTCCTAGGTCTTTCATGAGATTGCAGTCAAGATGCTGGCCGGGGCACTGTCAGTCTGTTTGGGCTGCTATAACAAAAATAACCTAAGTTGGGTAGCTCGTAAACAACGAATACTTACTTCTCACAGTTCTGGAGGTTGGGAAGTCCAGGATCCAGGTGCCAGCAGACGTGGTGTTTAGTGATGGCCTGCCTCCTGGCTCATAGCTCTGTCCTCACATGGCAGTGGCACGCTCTCAGAACTCTTTCATAAGGGCCCCATTCCAGTCACAAGGGCTCCACTTTCATGACATAAGCAACTACAAAAGGCCCCACCTTCTAATATCACACTAGGCATTAGGATTTCAACATCTGAATTTGGGGGAGACACAGACATTGAAGCCATAGCAGGGCTGCATCATCTGAAAGCTCGATTGAGACTGGAGAATCTGTTTCCATGATGACTGGCTCACATTGCTGGCTGTTGGCAGGAGGCCTCAGTTCCTCCCCATGGGGGCCTGTCCAAAGAGCTGCTTGAGTGTCCTTATGACATAGCCCTGGTTTCTACCAGAGAGAGTGATCTGAGAGAGAGTAAGGAGGAGGCTACAGTGTCTTTTATGATCTAGTTTCAGAAGTTATCCACTGTCACTGCTGTCATACTCTGTTCTTTAGAAGTGAGTTGCTAATCCCATCCACAATCAAGGGGATAATTAAGCTCCATATTTTGAAGGGAAGAATGTCAAAGAATTTGTGGACGTACTTTAAAACCACCTCAAGCTCCCATGGATACACCCCAGCTATAGCAAACTGCGTGATATTCCCCCAGCCTGCCTGCCTTGTTCCATCCTGCCTCTGGGCTTTTGTACATGCTGTTCCCACTGCTTACAATGTGCTTCCCTCATTTCCCTTTTCTGTCTGGTAAGCTCTGACTTACTTTTCAGGATCCATTTCAGAGTTCATCTCCTCCCCCTCAGGTAGACTTGGTCAATTACAGAGTTCTCACATCTCTTTGGAAATAGTGCTCTTCCAGCGATTATTGTAAGCTGGAGTGTCTTTGTGGTATCCCCAGCAGGTAGTCAGCTCTCAGCACAGACTTGCTGGACAACGAATGGAGATTTCGTTCACTGGTTTCCCATGTGTCCTTATGAGTGCTCTAGGGTATTCTGTGCATCTGTGGTTACTTCTGCATGTGTGAGCCTTGCTGTCACCGGTGCATGTAGGTGCTCCATCAAGGTGTGTTTGGCGCCATGTGGGGCTCCCACGTTTGCCTTGGCTCGTAGTTACTGAGGAAATCATATGACTTTGAGCCCCTGAGTGTGGGCCATCTCTTATTTACCTGTGTGGCCTGCATAGCTGTTGCTCCCAATCCAGTAATTTACCTGTCAGTTGACCTTGCCCAGTGTCAGCATCCATTTAAGAAGGAGAGAACCAGTCCACAGACCAAGGGAACAATAGAGCCAATATGGGCTATACGGCCATGGTAGCAATTATTTGCATAACACAGAGAAATCGGGTTGACCTACAGATGTACAGCCAGGAGGTGGGGGAGCTGGGATTCGAACCAGCCTTTCTGAGCTCAGGGCCCTGTGCACTCCACTGCGGTGCTTTTGTTTTGTTGTCTCAGCAGGAAAACTTAGAGGGAAGGGAGTCCCCACAGCTCAGGGGACAGTACATAGGGGGCCCTGTTGTCCATGTTCTTGGGGCTCGCAGTGAATGGCTAACGGGAAGGAGATGGTCAAGCCTCAAGGGCCTGGCCCAGAAGAAGGGGCTGGGGGTCTGTGGGACAACCCGATGTTGCTTCCCACAGCAGGACAGTCAGCCCCAGGCTGTTCGAGGTGTCTGATGCAGGGCCCTCCAGCAGACCACCTGGGTCCCTACCCTGGTCCTGTCTTGGGTGAGATTCTTAACTTCTTGGAGCTCAGTTCCCTCCTCTTCAAAATGGGCAAAGTAACAGTCCCTACTCCAGTTCCCACTCCCAGGGGAGGCTCTTGGATCCGACTTCTTGGGTTCAAATCCTGGAGCCAGCACCTGCCAGCCGTGTTCCCTCGAAGAAGCTGCTGAGCTTCTCTGAGCTTCCCTGTCCTCCTTGTGAAATAGCATTTACCTCACGGTCAGTGTGAGGGTCAGGCGCATTCATGCACGTGAAGTGCTAGGCAGTGCAGCTGGGGGGACATGCTTAGAACACGGCAGCAGTTGCTGTGGGAAGGAAAAGCTACCCAGATGGACAGGTACTAGAAGCCCAGACTTGCCAGAGGAGCTGGGGGAAGGGTCCAGAAGCTGGCCTGGGGCAATGCCTCCTCCTTCACATAAGGACACTACTCATGGAGAGGTGATGAAGTCCTGGGTGGTCCCTGTCCTCCGAGCCACAGGGCAGGGATGTGGCACTGCACCCCCAGCCCAGTCCCCTGTGTGGGCCAGGCTCTCAGTGGTAGCTCTGCTGCCTGCAGTCCTGAGAGCGAGGGATCTGGAGTCAGACCCAGCTTGGCGTTCAGGACCGGGGTCACCCACCTACCGGCTGGTTACCTGGGAGCCAATGGCGCTTTCTTCCAGAGAGTGAGCTGTAGTGCATTCGCCACAAGCCACAGGGTGCCTCGGAGCCTGTTAGGAAGCCCCTTCCTCTTTTGCCTGTTCCTTTGCAGCCCTGAACAATGCACCTGGGGTGGGGGTGGGGGTTCTGGCAGAGCTGACCTCTGTGGGTTTGGCAGGCAGGGTTAAGGTCTGGCAGAACTGGTCACTGCTGCCCCAGACTTCCCCTTGCAGAGAATGGGAAGTGACTGGGCACTGAACTCCAGCTCATTCATTCATTCATTCATTCAACAAATGCTTACCAAGGGTCATTATGGGCCAGGCACTGTCCCAGGTGCTGGGAGGCAGCAGTGACTGGCCTGGGCTCTATCGGGCCTGCCCCACCTCCCTGGCTCATCAGGACCCTCTGGAGAAATCTCTTCTGAGCAGTGTGCTTCTCTTTCTGGCTTGTTCTCATAGGGACCTGAGTGAGAACACCATCCAGGCCATCCCCAGAAAGGCTTTTCGTGGAGCTACAGACCTCAAAAATTTGTGAGTACAGGCCTGGGATGGAGAGGGGCTGGGGGCTGCTGGGTCACCCCTGGCTGTGTCCTCATGGGTCTCGCCAAGCCCCGTGGTCTAGGCAGCCAAAGAGCTGGTCTGGGCTCTGAGGTTTCTGGTGCCAGCATGGTCTTCTGGAACAATCTGAGGTCAGGGGAAACAGGCAGCCTTTGGGGATGAAGGGAGTTTCATGAACTATGGGGTGCTTAGGGGAGGCTCTTGGTCCATGTGAATGGAGAGTCTCTGGGACCTTTCCCTCCAGTGGATTGAGAGAGCTAGGTTTGAATCTTTTCTTTCGGGCACTTATTATATAAGCTGCAGCAAGTTTGTTAACTTCCATGAGCCTTAACATATTGTTCTGTAAAATGGGGATATCACATTTCCCTCATAGGCTTGTTCTGAGGTTTAAATGAGATATGGGAATAAATACATTTTGTCAAACGCTATTTAATTGTAGTAGTTTATTCCTATTATTCAAATATATTCTGGTCCAGGCTTACCACCTCCTCAAGGTCTGACTACAGCAGGGATGGCAAATGCCAGGCACACCTGTCACTCCCCAGCCCCCTACACCTGTAATAGGCGTTGATAATTGATCACTGCATTCTTCCCACGTTTCCCAAATCACAGCCTCAGTGTATTCTTAGAGCAGCACTCCAGGTAGCTGCCGCTAGGCGGTGTCACTTGGCACTCGGGCTGGCATCTGTCTGCCAGTTCTAGCCGCCACCGCTTCTGCGATAGACTCATTTTAAAGCTGCCAATGCCCTCTAGGTGGTCCCCAAAATGAGAGGAGAAGTGCCTGCTCCCCAGGAGATATGCAAGGTTAGGTAGAGGAATATAACTTTTATTTATATTTATTGCTTTAACTAAAAATAAGAAATAACTTAAGCTCTTATTATTTACCATTTGGATTGACACATTTGCACTGAACACATGATTGGGGTCAGGCCTCTTTTTTTTTTAATGAGTGGAGTGCTTGACAAAAACGTTTGGACACCTCTGCTCTCGGCAGTGTGCCTCCTCTCTAGAACCTTCCTTTGCTTCACAGACAGCTGGACAAGAACCAGATCAGCTGCATCGAGGAAGGGGCCTTCCGGGCTCTGCGAGGGCTGGAGGTGCTGTAAGTGACATGTGGGAAGGGAAGCAGAGGCGAGGAGAGTCCAGCTAACACAGGTGCTGGGGCCCAGCCAGCTGGAGCTGGGGCCTGGGAGCAGCACAGGAGGCAGGAGACCTGGGAGGCAGGTTCCGGGCCCAGGGCAGAGGCCCTGCTCTCTGCTAGTCTAGATTTGCTACCAGGGGTGGTAGGACACACGCTCAAGGGGTCATGCCCGCAACAGTGTGACCCAGGCTTACCGTGCTTATGATGACACCCAGGGCGAGTGGCTATATCTTCCAAGGGTTTCTGACACATGGGGAAGGACTTACTTGCCCTCCTCTTTCTGTCTAAATGCTCCCCTTTCTTCCAAGCCAGCCCAAGCCTGCATGCACACTCTCGGTCTCCTTGCTCCTTCTCTGCTGTTCTACCAGATGCAGAGTCTGGTGCATCTGCCTTGTACCTACTGTCCCAGCTCAGGGCTTTCCCTGAGGGTGGCTCTGTGTCTCGTGCTCTTCGGCGTAGCTCCCTGGGGTCCAGCTTGAGGGTGGATCATGGAACACAGTGTGAGAGTCTGCCCGTTTGCCAGTGAGCAGCCCTGCTCTCCCTCCCATGTAAGCTTCTGTTGGGCAGATGCTAACTGATTCTGGTTTTCTTGTCAGGACCCTAAACAACAACAATATCACCACCATCCCCGTGTCCAGCTTCAACCACATGCCCAAGCTACGGACCTTGTGAGTCAGCCTGATGTCGGGAGCATAGCACCAAGCATGGCCCGTGCTGGGGCAGTGGGGAAAGGGGGCCGAGGCTCCCGCAGGTGGGGTGTGGGGTGGGAGGTGGGGGCTTCTCTTCCTCTGCACCCCCCGTGGCCAGCCAGGGTTGGCTGATTGGAGTTGGAGTCAGGGGAGGTGATCTAAAATGGAAGGATGTTGAATGTCATTTATATCTGATTTTCCTTAAAAAACGAATGATTTCTTTTTGTGTCTGAAAATGACTTATGTGATTTGGGGCAGTGGGTGTGTGTGAGCTCAGGGAGGTGAATCGCTGGGCAACATCCAGCCGAAGGGGTGCCCCGAGCATGCTGGGGAAGTT
>CM053506.1:20030214-20212012 GCA_028627145.1 Eidolon dupreanum
TTGGACGGGAACATGGAGCTTCAGAATTTAGGCTAAGATTTCCAAGCATATGAATCACAGTTTCATGTAGTACAGTTATGTTCAGATTCAAATTCAGCAAATATCTAACAAGTACCTGCTACGTGCCAGGCACCCACAGAGTTTCATCAGAGCCCTTGGTGATCCTGGTTCAACCTGAGTCAGAGAAACACCATGTACCCTATTCTCTCACATCAGCCTGTATCTCGGGAAGGAGATGCAGGCATGGAACATCTGAGGTCACAGCCCACTGTTTCCGCAGGCCAGGGGGAGGCAGGCCGTGTGCCCTCTTGCACCCTTTCCTCCGGCTCCTGCCCAGCCATGTGCGCCTGCAGTAATGGCATTGTGGACTGTCGCGGCAAAGGCCTCACAGCCATCCCTGCCAACCTGCCCGAGGCCATGACGGAGATGTGAGTACAGGGCAGAGCAGGCGTGGGGACACAGGCCCTGGGGCTGGGCCAGGCTCTGCTGGTCCACCTGAGGGCTTGCACCAAGGCTCTTCTGTGGAAATGGGGAGACACAGTTTTCCTTGGCTGGGCAACTCTGGAAGGCTGGGAAGGGGTATTCCTTCGAGGTCCACCTGCCGAGCTCAGCTAGGTGACTCCGCTTGAAGTGGTTTCTTAGTATTAGCATCATTCGTGGGCCCCTTTTGGCCATGGCAGCCTGGGATAATGGATCTCACGTTACAGCAGCCCCTTTACTCTGCCTGTGCTGACCCATCTACTCCAGACAGTGCATGGGGGGAGCAAAGGGTCTGGTTTGGGTGGGTGAGCCCAGCAGGTGACAGCTGGGACTGGGGTGATCTGACTGGGAGACTCCTCTGTGTTCTCTCTCTGCAGCCGCCTGGAGCTCAATGGGATCAAGTCCATCCCCCCGGGAGCCTTCTCTCCCTACAGAAAGCTTCGTAGGATGTGAGTGCCTCCTGCTGCTTCCCGAGAGTTAGCTTGGGGCAGGAGGAAGAGCCTGGACCAGGCATGCCACAGCCCTGGGCAGGTCCTGAATGCCTCTGAGGGCTGAGAGGCCCTGGGCTAGCCAATACCTGGCCTTCCTGCCCTACAAGTGGCTCATCTATGACGTGGAGATGGCAGTGGTATGACCTCCTCGCAGGGTTATGCTGAGGCCTCAATGCTGAGCCTAAGTCTGGCATATGACCAGAGCTGACATACTCTCATTTCAGCTTGGGCACCAATAGGAGCCATTGTGGATGTGAGAGGGGGTGTAGGGGACATCTGGGAGGTGGGGAAAAGCTTTGTCAAGAACCAAGGCTGGAGTGTCCTGCCCGTGCATGACCCTCAGACTGCACAGGGAGAGAGTGGCCATGGGTTTTTTGAATGGATGGGCAAACGAGGCCCTCATTTTTCCAGTGTCAATTTTCTAGTGCCCTCCCATGCCATCTGGGAGGTAGAGGGGACCAGGCAGGGATTCGGTCACCCTCTCTCCTGTTCACCTTGCAGAGACCTGAGCAACAACCAGATCGCGGAGATTGCACCTGATGCCTTCCAAGGCCTCCGCTCTCTGAACTCACTGTGAGTAGCTGCACCAAGCTTCAGCGGGAGTCCAGAGTGTCCCCCAAGTTGGCCAGCAGGGCCCAAAGCCCCTCCGGGGGATAATGGAGGGAGAGCACAGACCCTGCCCATCTGGCCTCAACGAGTCTCTGTTTGGCCACAAAGTCTAGAGTTTCTGTGCCTAGTACCCCCTTCCTCAACTGGAGGACCTTCTGTTCCTGGGATGGGGAGAGGGGAATTGAGGACTGAGTGCATGGAATCTAAGCAAAGCAGTTGCCCCTGGCAACTGTGATGCTCTCCCTGCCAAGGTGGGAATTTTCCCAGCATTCTTTGCAGTAGTCATTTGACTCTGCCCAGCTTTCATGCTGGCCTGCCTCCCCGCAGAGGCTCATGCGCCTGAGCCTACAAGGACGGCAACCATCAGTTCCAGTTGTGATATCTGCCACACTTGTATCTTTCATTCCCAAAGTGCTCTGATCCCAAGTTGTGGTGGGTGATGCAAAGAGAGCATTTTCTTCTACCTCTTCTCAGTATTATTTCCCTTTCCTCAAGGGTTCGTTGGGGTGGGGAGTGGAGCGGGGTCTGTCAAACTACAAAACAGGCAGCATCAGAAATTCATCTTGGAAATGTTACTTCATCTTTCTTTTTCTAAGAACCTTGCTTGCACCCCCGTGTTCACCAAACCCCTCACTCTCTGATGCCTCCTGGTACTTTGTCTACACAAAGAGTCCATTCAGGGTGCCCTTGAGTCAGGCGAGCTCCCCGTTGGTAGGGGCCTTTGGTTACTCTTAGGGATAGTGTTTTCACCTGTCCCTTATGTGAGACAGCACTGGACACATGCCTCACATATATTAGGGGCCTAGGAAGTAGAACGAAATGGAACTTCTTGGCAAGTGCAGGGAGTAGCCAAGTCATGCCTCTTCTCCTGGAGTAGCGTTGAGGTGGTGGATTCTTGTGAATGGCACCACTTAGGCTGTGCAGTACAACCTACACAGCTGTACGTGACGGTCTGGTGATGGATCACTGTCACCAATGGAGGAGATCTGATCCCAGAGGTGGACTGCCAAAATGCATGGCTCTTCCTCTGAGAAGCGAGTAAATCTTCTTCTACGTTGGATATGACAATAGCCTATCTAAGTGGGCTTCTTTTGCTCATGGGTACCTGGTCACAGCCACCTCCCCACCATATGGGAGTTTTTGTACTGAGGTCATGCAAATTGATCTCATTGACAGTGTCCATCCACCTTGTCCGCCCCTGACCTTGTCTTTCCGCATCAACTCCTGCTCTCTCCTCTCCATTCTCCACACAGCAGATTGATGGACCTTCCCGAATGCTGGTCATATTCCAGAGGCTTCCTGGTGCTGGATGGGTGAAGTCCAAGCTTCTGTCCCATTTGTTTCCTACACTCCAGTCACGCTGGGGCTCTCCCCATCGCCAGCTCAGATGCCACTGCAGGGACTTTGCTCCCGCATGCCCTCCTCCAGGAAGGATCTGGAAGCCATGTCTGAAGAGACAGCACACATTGTTTTTGCTCAGACGGAATATGACTGGCCGGGGATGGGGTGGGAAGGGGTGTGGGGCAGGGCGGGGGGGAGGGTGGCTATGGGGGCTGCTTGTGTTATTAAGAATAAAATACACCACACTTCCCAAACCCCCTTGACTCTTTCATTGTCTGCCTGAACCCATTCCTCCCTGCATGTCTTTTTTGAATCTATTTTTTTCTAATACACACATTTGTGCTCAATGCGGAAGACTGAAAATACTAAAGTGTAAAACACCCACCTGCAATCCCACCACCCAGATCTCAGCACAGCAGCACTTTGGTCTGTTTTTCCTGGTGTTTTTCCTGTGCCAGCAGACTTGGTTGACATTCTGGAGCTCGTACCACACGTGCTGTCTGGCTTGAGTGTGTTTCTGTAATTCTGTGAAAAAAAAATATTAACTATTCCTGCCTATGAGATTTTTCTCTTCTTTAAACAGTCTCTTTTTGGATCTCAGATCAGGTTAATTTTCCACAACGTTCCCCAAAGGGTCCCTTTGCAGGCTTTTGTGGGATCTGTGTGAGGACAGCGAGTGAGGGCTGCGCGTGTTGTAATGGGGATCACGGCGGCCTGGAGCCCATAGGGTACCTTTGCACAAACTGGGAACAGGCGACCATCGTTAAACACACTGTTCTGCCATCTGCTGGCAACCTGTTACGGCAAACCTCCAGGCTGTGATGGCTTAGCAGCGGTGCCCTTGTGTGGTGCACGACTTGCAGAGCAATGCCTGGCCTGGTGGGCTACTCTTTAACTCTTCCTTTCTGCTCCCTTTTCTCCAGGGTCCTCTATGGGAACAAGATCACAGACCTCCCCCGGGGTGTGTTTGGAGGCCTGTACACCCTACAGCTCCTGTAAGGACTCCTCCGATGGTGTGCTTGGGCGGGGCCCCAGGAAGGAACCACTTTTCCTTTGGCCTCTCAGACTGGCCTTTTTGGCCTCTTTGGGAGGGGGCGGGGGGAGCGCTCATTTGAGGTAAAGAGCCTGGAGGGTGTTAGACCTGATAGGGTGAGAGGCTATGGGGCTCTGCAGAGGCAGCTCAGAACTGACAGCCAAGTGTCTGAGCTGAGAGGCTGATGAGATGCATGAGGTCCGTGTTCCTGAGGAGCTCAGCATGGTTGGGAAAAGAGCTGTGTCCTGCAGGGGGACATGCAGGCCCAGCTCAGCCTCCTTGAACCGTGAGAGTTCAAGCAAGTGTTCTTTCCTTGCTTCGGATCCAAGAGGCATAGAACTATACACTCCATCTCAGCTGCCTGGGGAAACCAGCAGAACTCTGGGAAAGAGGAGGGGCCTCCCCAAATGTCTTTGGGAGGTGGCTTTGCTACTGTGCTCTCTGCTTTCTGAGAATTCTGTGAGGCACCTCTAGCAGTTCTTTGAAAGAGAGAAGAGTGGGTCGCTAAAATGGTCCCGGTGCACAGAGAAGGCAGTTGGAGGTCTCAACTCCTCTGTGTGGAGTGGATACCCAGAGTGCCGGATGCCCTAGGAAGGTGCCAGGACGTGTGGATGGGTCCAATGCTGTGCCTCTCCCCTGACCACCTGGCCCTGGCTCTGCCCATAGGCTCTTGAATGCCAACAAGATCAACTGTATCCGTCCTGATGCCTTCCAGGACCTGCAGAACCTCTCGCTTCTCTCCCTGTATGACAACAAGATCCAGAGTCTCGCCAAGGGCACGTTCACCTCCCTGCGGGCCATCCAGACCCTGTGAGTGCCCTCTGCCCTCTTCTCTCTGTCCCAGTAGGTAGACCTATGGACGTAGGGGAGGTAACAGCCTCCAGGTACAAGTGACTGTCTTGCCCTGTGCCTTTTGCTCTTATGGAAAAAAGAACACAGTCTCTGAGTTAGATGAACATGAATTTGAATCCCAGCTATGCCTCTTATTGGCTGTGTGACCCTGGGCAAGTTAATTTGCTTCTCTAGACCTCAGTTTACTCATTCATAAAATGAGGATATCATCTTCTCCATAAGGTTGTCATGAGATTAAGGGAAATATTTGTACAGAGCTTAGCTCATTGTAAATGCTTCTTAAATGCTGGCTACGGTTATTATTATTATTATTATTACTATTAGATAGATTAAAAACAACTTAAGTGATACATCAACCAATACCAGCTAATTCTTCTTCTTTTTATTATTAGATTCTAAAACACATGTTGTTTCCATGTTAACAGCTATGAAATTGGGATGCATATTATAAAAAATGGCATATTTACTTGGCATCATTTTGTTTTTTCTTGATATTGCATAAAATAATCATGTGTCTTGCAATTGATAAGGTCTTAAGTCAGATGAAATCTAGTAACAGCAATGATGGTTACAAATGAAAAATTAGAGAGCAACAGCTCTAGGAATTTGTTTTAATCTTTTATTATAGAATATTACAAGCATATTAAAAATAGCATAGTGACCCTCCCAGTACTTATTACCCAGCTTTAACTCATGGCTGGTCTTATTTCATCTACACTTCCTCCTCTCCCATGCCTCCCAGACTATTTTGAGGTAAATCCCAGACATCATTTATCATCTACGCAGACCTCATACATATTTATAAAAGGCAAAGATTCTTTAAAGACAGAACCATAACACTATTATTATATCTAAAAATTTAACAGCGAATTCCTTAATATCATCAAGTATCTAATTACTGTTTGAATTTCCAAGTGTCTCATACATTTAATACAATTTTAAAAATAATTCATTTGAGTCAGAATTTAAATTAGGCCTATGCAATACAGTTGGCTGGTATTCGTTGATGTATCACTTAAGTTGTTTTTAATCTCTAGGTGATCTCTCCATCTCCTTCTTCCTTGCAATTTATTTTTTGAAGGCACTGCATTATTGGTTTCCCCCAGCCTGGACTTTCCTGATTGCGTTTGGGGAATGTGGTGTAGTTTTACATACTCTCCTGTCCTATCTCTGTCCTGCAGTAGAACTGTCGATCTAGGAGCTTGGTCGGGTTCCAATTTTTTTCCTTTCTGTTTTTGGCAAGATGACTTCATAGATAGGATTGTGTACTTCCATCTGGAGGCACATGATGTCTGGTGTTCTCTTTTTTTGCAATAAACACAGCCATTGATCTCTATGCCTGGACCCATTCATTCATTATGGGTCTGGAAATGGTGATATTTGAATTCTAACATTTCTTCTTGATAATGCTGTTGTGGTTACACTATAAAAAAGAGTCCTTATCTTTTAGCTGGAATGCTTCTGTAGAGGGAAATTTCCTGTCACTGACAACTTGGTTAAACTTAGGTACTACATGGTGTCCTTTATTCTACATCTTTAATTCTGGGACCTATAGTTGGACTCAGTGGTCTAACCTGTGGGTCTTGTGATATGTCCTTGATGGGCATTTATTATTAATCAGTATTAATATTGTGACCATTGTTGTTGTTGCCATCTTTGCCACACTGTTTATCCACTGGGCAGTGCTCTGTCAGATAATATCCACATAGAGTGCTGGGTTAGGTGCAAAACAGGATGGGTAGAAGGTACAGCTCCTGCTCCCTGGGGACCCTGCACGTCAGTGGGGGTGTCAGCCACAAAGACAAACTCATTAAAGCCCACCCGCCTGCGGCCTGCTCCTGCTAATTAATTTACTTATAGCTAGAGAGAGGAAGATGGAGCACCACCGGGAAATCCTGCCAAGTATGTGAAATTGGAGGTTACAGGCAGACATGGGCAAGATGGGTTATTTTACACAGTTGGCAGAACATCCGACAGTAATGCACTAAGGAGATTTCAAGGCTGGGGACCCACACACAGAAAAGCCTGGGGGTGGGGATGGCACTGGGGATCTCATGTGAGGAGCATATCCCTCTTAAGGTGGAAAGAGAGGGAATAAATCACATGGATGTGCTCACTGAGGGTGGCCTCTGTGTCCATTTACCTGGCTGGAATGGATTTCTTAGAGTGCTTCTGCCTTCCAGACACCGTACCTGAGATCTTGGCCTCTGTTACCAGGGCAGAGCTGGAGCAGAAGGCTAGAACAGGAAGGTTTCCCATAGATGGGATATAATACATATAATATATGTTAAATATTAAATATACAGTAGCTAATGTAGCAATACTGATAACAATAGCCACCTCTGCTTATTGAGCCCTTGTTAAATGCCAGGCCATTGTTCTTTACATGTATTGTCTTATTTAATACTTAATTGACCTAGGGAGGTAGGTTCTATCATCCCTAACTTTACTTATAAAGAAACTAAGGCAGAAGGAGCCTACGTGACTCATCCAAGGTCACACAACATCTAGTAAAGCAGGAACTTGGTCCCAGGCATCTCTTCAGCATCACTGAGAATGTAGTTATCTTCTTCCACAATTATAAGAATAGACCTCATTATTAAAGGCTGTAGAACAAAACAGAATTTTCATGAACAATTATTAACCTATTAACAACTAAAATGCAGTTTGGAACAAAAAGAAACTCAAATCCAAGTTGCAATCAGATACGCTTATTTCAGCTTCAGATCATAAAACCCTTAGACTGAATCTTACATCAACCTGAGTAGATTTAAACTCAACAGATCTTGCTTGATTTGTTCATAACTCCAAGACTGACTGCCTTATGTCACAGTACTGATTTTGCTGCAGTTTTACTTGCCCCAAGAGACTAATAAAAATTTTTTTTTGATCTCGGAAGCTAAGCAGGGTCAGGCCTGGTTAGTACTTGGGTGGGAGACCACCTAGGAAGACCAGGTGCTATAGGCATAAACAATAAAAAAAATAAGGGATTGTACACTGACAAGGTCCTTGCAATCTGTGAGGTCAAACAAGGGTTACTTTGCCTAAAAAAAAATGTTTTTTGGTAGAAGAGGGTAAAAGGGGGTTTCCAAAAATTGTTAAAACAGCTTTAATGGGGTATAACTTACATACCATAAAATGCACCTATTATAAGTGTATAATTCAATAATTTTTAGACAATTTGCAATTATTCAGTTCTCACTACAATTCCAATTTTAGAACATTTCCATCACTCATCCAAAATCCCTTGTGCCCACTTACAATCAATCCCTATTTCCAGCCCACCGCTGGGCAACCAGAAATCTAATTTCTGTTTCTACAGACTTGCCTTTTCTAGACATTTCATAAAAATGGAATCATGCACTATTTCATCTTTTGTGACTGATTTCTTTTGCTTAACATGGTGTTTTTCAGGTCCATACTGCAGTATGTATCACTACTTTGTCTCTTTATTGCCAAATAATTTATCATTGTATAGATAGACCACATTTTGTTTATCCATTCTAGTTGATGGACATTTGTATTTTTCTTGGGACCGTTATGAATAATGCTGCTGTTATGAATATTTGCTTACAAATCTTTGTATGGACAAATGTTTTCACTTCTCTTGGAATTTCTGGGTCACATGGGAAATTTACGTTTAACTTTTTAAGAAACTACCACTGTTTTCCAAACTGGCTGCACTGTTTTATATTCCCAACAGTAACGTATTATGAGGGTTTCAATTTCTCTACACCCTTTCCAATGTGTTGTTTGTCTTTTTGATCACAGTGGGTATAAAGTGGTACCTCAGTGTGTGTTTAATTTGACCAATGATGTTGAGCATCTGCCAACAAAGATTTTTAGTTGTGCTTCTTAATGCATATTCCAAGAGAGACACCGAAAATCGATCTTCTCTCACCTTCCACTGTCATAAATGTTCACGGAGATAGAGCTGCATGGCCACACGTGCAGCACATTTCTGGGTGAGCCTTTATATGATTAACTTTTTCCAAACAGGTTATTTTTCTTCCTTCTGTGTGTTTTCCCTCCCCAGCTCCCTGTGCTTTGAAAATTTTGAATTTTGTTTAGAATTTAGGATTTTTGTGAAACATTCTAATTTGTGTCAAATACTTAGTTTCTACAGAGGCCACTTGTCTCTGTGGGTGGTTCACGTTTTATAGTCGGTTTGACATAAATAGCCTGTTCTTAAAAGGCATGTATTCTACTCAGCACCCCTTGAACATTTTAATATGTGCCTAAACAACATAATTGAATTAATTTTAAACAGAGTTTTCTACCAAGATTGTGATAAAGGGAAGCAATTAGTTCAGACAGAGGCTAGGCACTAAGGCGCAGACAGATGGGTGGCTGGGAGGATCCAGGAAGCGTCCCTGAATCCTAGTGCATTTTAAATTAGCTACAAACTCTGCCATGTGGAGTCAGCAAACATATTTTCTCGGTGCAAATTGACAGTTTAAACTGGGGAAATAAATGCCGAACTGAATGTAGAAAAGGTGGGAGGGGCCTGGCCCACCTGATGGAACTGTAAGGAGCCAGGACTCAGGCAGGAAATGGGGGTGGGGGACTCTGCAAAGCGGGTGGCAGGGACAGCTGGGCAGGGATGGCTCAGGCCAGAGGCCACCGGGCAGAGCCCAGAGAGAGAGAGAGAGAGAGAGCAGTCAGGGTCTGAGCTGAGCTGGGCAGGGTTCCTGCCTCTCCTTAGAGAGCTCTGCAGCCCCAGCAGGTGGAGGGCCTGAGGCCAATAAGTACGTGGCCTAAACTGATGGTAGTCAACGGAAAGCAGCCATGGCATGGTGAGCCTTCAGAGCTGGCCCCTGGTCTCTCTCCCCGTATTTAAGTGCAGAAGCATTGGTTCTCAGGTCCGGGCTGGAAAGCAGGGTATGCCTGCAGGGCACGCCCGGTGGCCCAGACACAGGTGGGCCAGCTGGTTGGCTGCTGGGGTGGTTCAGATGTGACTGCTTTGAGCCTGCTGGGGTGGTCAGGGCTAATGGCAAAGGGAGCCATGTGGTTGCTCACAGCAACTGGGCTCTCTCAGTCATCATCACCTGTCAGCTGCCCCTCCCTGCATATATCCTGCTGGTAACACAGGCAGCCCAGCAGAATTGGAGTGGTTCCCCAACAAGTAGCTGAGAGGTTTAATTGGTGTTAAGAACAGCCTATAAAATGGCCAAGGGGCGGCAACCCCTATGGCCTAGGGTGGGAACGGAGATTCCATGTAAAGCTGAGGGGCAGCAGCAGTCACCTTGAGATACTTCCACTCCAGCTGCAGGCCCAGCCTTGCCACCCCTGCCCCAGCCCCTTCTTGAGAGAAGGCTGTGAGACAGAGGCTGCTGCTGCCCGAGGCCACAAGAAGGGAACAATGATTCACAATGCCAAGGGGTCCCAAGGCCTCTGAGTGCCCATTCTGTCACCTCACCTGTGGAAGGATAGGGGTGCTCTGGCCATTCTCCAGGTCATTTCTGCCTCCACTCATGTTTGTGAAATGTCTCAGGCAAAGGAGGAATGGGTGAGTAGAAGGAGACAGGACAGAGGGAGGCTTGAAGGGGAAGTGTGACAGAGATAGCTGAAGCTCCAACGCCTACAGAGCCCCTTCCCTACTGTGGCGCTGTGGCAAGACTTCTCTGAGGAAGGTGGGTGCACCTGGGTGGTGCCCCCAGGTGGTGCATTTCTCTCCAGAGCCAGCCCCAGCCTTCAGGCAATGAGCTAGCAGCAAGGCCCTGTCAAGGTGGAGGTCAGCTCAAGTTTGCAGCCCTTGCTCTGACCCAGATTTGCCCCCCTTGGACAGGCATCTGGCCCAGAACCCTTTCATCTGTGACTGTAACCTCAAGTGGCTGGCGGACTTCCTGCGCACCAACCCCATCGAGACCAGTGGGGCCCGCTGTGCCAGCCCCCGGCGCCTCGCCAACAAGCGCATCGGGCAGATCAAGAGCAAGAAGTTCCGGTGCTCAGGTAGCTGTTGGCCGCCTGTCTGTCTGCAGCCTGATCAGGGACGCTGCGTTGTTTCCCGGATGACTCCAGCAAGGGTGCCCAAGGCCATGCTGGATCCATGCTAGAGGGTGTCAGCCCCAAATTCTAGGCTTGGATATGAGTGGTGTTCAGTCCCACCTCTTGTGTTACTGAGGCCTGGGGAGAGGGAGCTTGCTGAAGGTCTTAAAGGAGGACCAAGATAAGGACCCAGGTCCTCTACCCCCAGGCCAGTTCTCTTTCATGCCTTTGAAGACACTTGAGAGGCCTGGGACCCCTCTTCAGTGAGACAGGTGCCTCCTCCAGGCTCTGGGGCAGCAGAAACAGCATCTGGCAGGGGCAGCGTGGGGCAGCGTGGGGCAGCTTCTGAGCCTGGATCCCGGTCAGGGCCTGACGCCTCCCTGCCTCATCCCAATATTGTGCCATTGCACATGAGGACTTGATGACTCTGGAGCTGCCTGAGACGTTTAATTGGTGCAGTGCTGCCCGCACCGTTGGCCTGGGCAAGGGACATCTGTGCTCTGTGAAGGTCTTCTCCACTGGGGCTGGGCGGATAGGCTCTGGAGCCTTGGTTTGGAACCTCAGCCTCGTTCCTGGGGTGCCTTAAGCTGGGCTATGGGGCCGGGGCCTGGGCTCTTCCTGCAAGTCCTACACAATTCCCCCAGCATCATGGCATTTCTGCTTTCCTCCCCAGCCAAAGAACAGTACTTCATTCCAGGTAGGAGAGTGGGGGAATCAAGGCCAGCCTGAGTGGGACGGTGACAGTGGGTGGGCAGGGGCTGGGGTGGCAGGCTGAGGGGACCTACAGGACCCTGGGGGGCCAGGCTGCCCAGAGTCTGCCCTGGGTCCTTCATTCCCTGGCCCCTGGCCTCTCACCGCAGGCACGGAGGATTACCAGCTGAACAGCGAATGCAACAGTGACGTGGTCTGTCCCCACAAGTGTCGCTGTGAGGCCAGCGTGGTGGAGTGCTCCGGCCTGAAGCTCACCAAGATCCCTGAGCGCATCCCCCAGTCCACGGCTGAGCTGTGAGGCCCCCAGACCTTTCACATGCTCACCTGCCCCCTGTTCCCACTAAGCTCCCTGGGCCTGTTCCTGGTTTTTCTCTGGCCTGGCTCTATTTGGGGACCACTGGAGATGCCAGTGTGGCAGCTGCTGGCTTTGCACAGGAGAAGCCCTGCAGTGCTGGGCCCCCTCTACTTTTGACTCACAGCCATTCGTGCCCTTAAAGCAATCTCTGGCACCCAGGGCATGTTGCTGGCCTGAACCAGGGGTGGCTTTTCTCAGTCATGCTTTTGCCATTTGAGGGGGACATGATTTCATTAGCTCAAGTTGTTTTTTTCTCTCTCTAAAACCATAAATTTGTGCACATATATATCCATGTGCTTGAATACTTGACATATCTATCACTCACATATGTAAATTTTCATGGCATTTTTCATGTTAAAAATATCCCCATTCATAATTCCCCCTCCTCCCAACTTAGGCACTTGGCCCAGCATTCCTTTAAAATAGGATCGATTCCCCTTGCCAGATAAATTCTTCTGGGAGTCCCCTTTGTTTGAATCCCAAATTATATCAGTTTGGAAGGTACTTCAATGTCTGTCTCCTATGGATGTGTAAGTTCCCTTCATTGCCTCTTACAGACGATTAAACAACAATGAGATTTCCATCCTGGAGGCCACCGGAGTGTTTAAGAAACTCCCCCATCTGAAGAAAATGTGAGTTACCTAATGGCGGAAAAGTTGTGGTCAGAATGTGGCCCTAGGATGGAGAAGGGAGATACAGGGTGTGGGGGTGCTCCCACGGGGTGGGGGGCTGGACAGGGCTCTTGTGCATGGGGATTGGGTGCAGGAAGTGGGGCCCTGAGCTTCGTCACCCTTCCACACCTCCTCTCTCAGCAACCTGAGCAACAACAAGGTGTCAGAAATCGAAGATGGGGCCTTCGAGGGTGCGGCCTCTGTGAGTGAGCTGCACCTGACCGCCAACCAGCTGGAGTCCATCCGGAGTGGCATGTTCCGGGGCCTGGACGGCTTGAGGACCCTGTGAGTGTGCGGGCCGGGGAGTAGGGCAAACGGCCAGACTGCAGCAGGCAAAAGCCAGAGTGTGGTGTTTGCATTAAAGAGAGAGAAAGAGAGGGTAGGAGGTCTCCTCCCTTTGGCCCCGGCTTGCAAGAGGAGGGGACAGCTGAGGACCCTGGCTGCAGTGGGCCAAGTAATGAGATGTCGGTAACTGTGATGAGGCCTGCTTTCTCTTCCCCTGAGGTGTGGGATCGATGCCTGGGAAGGGGGTAAAGGGAGGCAGGTCCTTCTGGAGGTCCCCTCTCATTGTCCTGTGGTCAGGTAGGTCACAAGAACATAGCACATGTGTTCAGTTCAGGAGTGGCTGGCACTACTGCAGTCAGGAAAGGCTGGATGGCCCCATGGTGGGGACATTGCAGAGGTGACTCAAGTGGGTGAAAATGAGGGAGCAGTGGTGGCCCACAAGTTTTGGGATTCTGGGATCCCATGACCCAGAGCTCAGCCAGAGCTAACCAAATATCAGGACCCAGTAGGACCCTGGGGTCATCACCCCTCACACATGCGCAATACGAGCCACTCTGTGCCCAAGCAGCACTGGCTCCTTAGATGGCCATGAAGACTTTTAGCACGTCTGATAGACTGCGTCGTCCAGACTTCCTGCAGTGAAAGAAATGCCCCATGTCTGCGCTGTCCAACGTGATAGCCACACTTGGCTACAGAGCACGACGTTTGGCCATTGCTATAGAGGCACTGAATTTTGAATTCCATTTCATTATAATTAATTTAAATCTAAATAGCTACATGTGGCTAGTGATGATAGCTCTGGGAGCCACCTGCCTGGGTTTAAAGCCCAGCCCTGCAGTGGGGCTGCGGATTGGCTTCTGAGCACATACCATGGTATTTGTGTAAGGTAAATGAATGTATGAATTCTCTGTGGATTTGTGTTTGTTTTACAAAAAGGAGATTTTATTATTTGCTGTGTTTTGCAGCTTGCTTTTTCCCTTGTGAATTGCCTATTCTGTGTCTGGCTTGGTTTCGTTTTTGGTTGGGGAAAGGAATTGAACCAGGTTTTAAGGTGAACAGAGAGTTTTACAGATATGAATGAAGAAGAAGGTTATACTAGAAAGAAATTGTAGCTGGGAAAAGGTGTAGTGATGCAGGCTCCAGCCACACACCTGGAGGATAAAGGATTCTGGGGAGGTGGGCAGGTATTGGTCTGGGGCTGGATTGGACCGGCTCCCAAAAGTCATAGAAAAGAGTTTAAACATGATTTTGTGGGCAGTTTGGAAGCCACTGTGGGCTTTAGGCTAGAGAGGGACATGACCGTTGGAAAGCCTCTCAGGTGCAGACCCAGAGTGTGGCTGGGAGGCACTGGGCGTCCAGGGAGTGAAGGTGGTGGCCGGCGGGCCTTGTGGGCGGGAGGCAGAGGAGGGCATCTAGAGGCATGGAGGGTATGCCCGGGAGCCGGGGCGCCAGGGATGCTGGCTGTGCTTCCGCTGCCCGCGGCTCAGCGCCTCTGGGGGAGAATCTGTGAATTGGCCGGTGGCGGCAAAGCACAGCGCGGGCATTTGGCCGAAGGGCACGGCTTTCTCGTCCTCCCCACCCCCTCTCAGCATGCTGAGGAGCAACCGCGTCAGCTGCATCCACAACGACAGCTTCGCGGGCCTGCGCAACGTCCGCCTCCTCTCGCTTTACGACAACCAGATCGCCACCATCTCCCCCGGAGCCTTCGACACCCTGCAGGCCCTCTCCACGCTGTAAGTCCGGCCGTCAGAGGACAGGCGGGCCTGGGACTCTGACGCCAGCCATCTGCACCCAGCAACCTCACCCACCTGCGGTCTCGAGGGTGTGGCCTTCTCGGTGGGGGCTTTAAAGGACAGACTCGGAGGATGGTTGGGTCTCCATGGTTTGTTGACACGTGGGTCCTGCCACGTTGGGACAGTGCCTCTTGGTTGGGTGCATGCGAGAGTGTTGGCGGTCGTGCGGACAGTACGTGGATGGCAAGAAAACGCTTTGCTGGGACTGCGAGACTAACAGAGTGTCTTCACGGTCACACACCCACGTCTTCCAGGAACCTTCTGGCCAACCCTTTCAACTGCAACTGCCAGCTGGCCTGGCTGGGCGACTGGCTGCGGAAGAGGAAGATCGTGACGGGGAACCCGCGATGCCAGAACCCAGACTTCCTGCGGCAGATTCCCCTGCAGGACGTGGCCTTCCCTGACTTCAGGTGTGAGGAAGGTAACTCGTGTCCCCAACCCCCGCCCCCAACCGCGGGCAGGAGGGGAGAGGGTGAGCTGGGACAGGCCATGGGCATGCAGAGTAGGTGGGCAGTGCCCTGTGACATGCCCCTGAGGGGAGGGGTCAGTGGGGAGGGCGGCTCTGTTGATGGGGAGGGGATGAGGAGCAACGAGGCCTACCTGGTGGTGTCTTTGTGTAATTATAAGAGCAATTATTGGCTTATTGTTTTAAAAAGTGGAAAAATACAGGTAAAAGGACATAAACATTACCTATTAATCTGTCACTCAGAGAAAATCACGATTAACATTTTAGTGTATTTTCTTTATATAATAAGTTTGTTTAACCCAGAGACTTGCCTCCTGGCTATTCCTCAGTGCTGCAGACTAATGGGTTCACCTTGTACCCACAGACTCCACATTGCCTCTGACCAGTCTTCTGACCTGAGCAAGTTATTTAAGCTCTCTAGCTCTCAGTAAAACAAATTCATTCGCTTAACTGACCTATTTTGAGGAGTACTATGTGCCAGGGCCCGCTCTAAGTACTAAGCTCCTTCAGTTGAACAAAGAAGAGACACAGGTCTCTATCCTCATGCTGCCTGCATTCTAGGGGTGAGAGTGGCGCCCTTACTGCATCATTAAGGAGACTGTCTTTGATACAGTGTCCAACACATAGTAGGTGCTCAAGAAATGATGTGGCTGCCATCCTCCTCCCTGCTGTGTCTGGGTCCACTTTGGATCTGCTGCAGAAGAGATTGACCCAAGACCTATATTAACTTCAGAACAGGTCCAAGGGGCTTTGTCCCTGGTGGAGAAGGGTATAGCCAAGAGAAGACCTACTAGTGCATGAGGGAGTGTCAGAGAGGGGTGTCTGTTCCTAGGCACCCTGCAGCAGGGTTCTGGCTGCAGGAGGTCCTAAGAAGACCTGTCCTCTCACTGATGTGGCTCCGTGCCTTCCTCCCCAGGCCAGGAGGAGGGGGGCTGCCTGCCCCGCCCACAGTGCCCCCAGGAATGCGCCTGTCTGGACACTGTGGTCCGATGCAGCAACAAGCACCTCCAGGCCCTGCCCAAGGGTGTCCCCAAGAATGTCACAGAACTGTGAGTAGCTGAGGCCTGATGTCAGGAGGAGAAGGTGACCAAAAACAGATATTAGCTGACTAGCAGCTTGAAGTTAGGGCTTTGCAGGAGACACTCGTGCCAAGGAGGCTTTGAACTTCTCTTTGATCTACCTGATGGTGCGACTCACCCATGGCAAGTGCTTCATCCCTCTAAACTAAGCTCTGCCTTTAAAATAAGAAATAACATTACTTATTCTGCTTCACATCATCTCATGAGCATTCTGCTCTGCAATGAAAACTCTCACAAAAGTTATTTTTACTGGCCACATAATATTCCACCACACGAATCTACTGTGATCTACATAACAAATCCCTTTTTTGGATATTCTAGTTGTTCCCAATATTTTACTATCATAAAGAATGCCGAGGTGCATGTCCCATCAGTGAGACTGCTAGTCAAAGAGCTGTGCATTATTAGCACCCTGCTGCCTTTGGCCTGGTGGCCTCCCGGAAGAGTTGTGTCCTTTGCGCTCCTATTAGCCTTGTGTGGAAATGGCCTGCCTGCCCTCCTGTCAACACTGGGTGTCGTGGTCTATAATCTTTGTTCATTTGAGTTTGGTACCTGAACTCATGTGGAGGTGTGGACTTAAATGTGTATGACAGATAGAGGGATGGAGAGCTGGGCTTCTTTGACAGACACCTTCAAATGAAAGGGTTTGGTCAGTCTCCAACTCTTCCTGTCCCTTGGATTGGTCTCCTGGTCTCCATAGCTAAGCTTTTCTTTTTCCCGTGGGGAGTGCATGAGGTTTTCATTTTATTTCTTTCATTACCAATGAAGTTGGCTGTTTCTTCACAAGCCTATCAACCACTGCAGTCCTTGTCCTGTGACTCGCCTATCATGTCACCTGCCTATTTTCTTTTTTTTTTGTCACAGTGTTAGAGTCCCTGTTTTCTCCTTGGTGCCTCAGAGCAACCCTGAGAATAATGGGACAGACAGGACAGCCTGTCTTCTTTGACTTAGGAAGCTGAAAGTTACCTGACTTCTCTAAGCCTCAGTTTCCTCAGCTGTAAAATGGGGCTACTTGGGTGTATTGAAGGGCTGCTGAGAGGATCAAAGGAGATGGGTGGAAGTCACTTTGTACGATGCACAGTGATGGGTCAGGGTGAGTACAGCCCTGCTGCTGCTGCTCTCTAGATCTTTGGAGTGTGAAGGAGCCATCCTGAGGGCTCAAGTTGGTGGAGATCCTGTGCAGGGAGCCCAGCTGGGACTTCGGTTCCTAGTGTTTGGATTACTGCTTAGCAAGGATGGCTAGTGCGGGGTGGGGTGGAGGGTGGCGGGGGAAGGGGAGGGCATGTTCACATCTTGAATACCAAGCTCTATCCTGTAGACATGGGGAGCCTGGGGAAGTTTTAGGAGAAATTTTGGTGGGCTTGGCTTTAAGGACAATGACTTGGGTGGCAGTGTGTGTAGTGGGTCCCAGAAGGGAGAACAGAGGAGGCTGCAAAGGAACCCAGATATGGGTGATGGTTTACAGTCAGGGGTGATGTGAGAATGGGAGTGATGATGAGACACCAGTGGGTGGTTGAAGCCAGTAGTCACAGGACTGGCTACAGGGGGAGTTGGAGAATCACAATTAGGGCCCGGAGCCTGGATGGTTACGACATGGAATGTGGTGCTGATGGAGTCAGGGGGAGCCAGTTTGACTGTGAAAACAAAGAGCTCAGGTTTGAGCATGTTTGAGCCTGGGGCTTCCATGGGATGGACCTCACACACCTTGCCATCAAGCAGAGAGGAGGCCTGGCAGCTGGTGAGGGGCCTGGCAGGTGGTCCTGAGAGGTATTAACATGCAAATAAGATCTATTTGGCCAGGGAAATTGCAGAGCGGAAAGGAAAGGGGAGTGGGGGTGGGGAGCCTCAGGATTCAGACCTGGGTAGAAGTTCTGTTGGGGAGAAGGCTGAGAGGGCAAGGCAGGGCAGCGGGAAGGGAGCCAAGGAAGGCATCATATCTCAGTGGCTTTTACCAAGTTTTTTGAGTGGCACCTATCCAAATAGCCTAAGGAATTAATGCATTTTGTCCTCTGATTAGCAATTCTGGGCTGTTGTATGGTCTACAGGTAGGAGGGAAATGAGTGAGAAGTCCCTGGCTGCAGAGGAAGGTTCTCACAGTGCGGGCACTGCCAGAGGCAGTGATGGCGCACTAACTACTGTGTTCTCACCTGTAGCTACCTGGACGGGAATCAGCTCACCCTGGTTCCGGGACAGCTGTCCACCTTCAAGTACTTGCAGCTTGTGTGAGTATCCAGGCGGCTTGAGGATCCCAGACTAGCCTCAGAGGACGGGAGGGCCATTGGCATCTGACTGTTGTGGCTCAAGCTTTCCAGAAATTCTCCACTTAAGACTGATCCTGGTGTTGTTTTTTTGTTTGTTTTTTGTTTTTTAATTTCACCCCTTCCCTCTAAGAACATTTGTGCATAGAGCTGTCTTGCCACCTAGTGGCCATGCTTAGGAATTGCATTGTTTCAGGTTCCCTTGGGCTGGCCCCTGCTTCTTCTGCCCACCCCATGTCCCCAAGCCTCCCTCTAGGTTGACAGTTGTTAATGCGATCAGCCTTGCAAAGGTTGGATGGTAAATTAGTCCAACTTTTGCCCCCAAACCAAATATGAAATAAAGAAGTTTTTCTTTAGGCTAACACCTGCTTTTCTGTTAGTTCTGCCTTTGACCCTTTCCATCTCATGAGCATATACGAAATATGCTGCAGAATAAGTTCGGCTCCTCTTATCTGTCCAGCCTAATGAACACCTCACTTCAGTTGTCTTTATCTGCTTATTGGCCAGATTCAACCAAAAAGAAGTCGAGAGAATATTCCATCTTAGTGTGGCTTGGATCAGCACTACTCTAAGTGTGGTCTGTGGACCAGTGGCAGCCTGAGAACTGTTTGTGATGGGTCTACAGTTAGATAAGAAACTTATGCCAGAATGCAAATCAACATGATGGCTTCCTTCATTGAGAAAGTGTTGCTATGAAAAAAAAAAAAAAAAGCGGTTAGCTACAGTAAGTCGTGTGTTTGGTTTCATAGGTGATTGCATTTTGGCACAAGTTCCTTGTAGTGGCAAGTTCAGTTCAAGGACTGGCTACTTTGAGCAGCACTGGCTTACAGAATTTTGAAGCTCCAGTTTATCTGTATTTGCTAATAATCTAGTAAATGTGTTTCGACTGTTCCATTGTGGGGTGTGTGTGTGGGGGGGAGTGATTTGGTAGCTGGTGACAGAGTGCCAAAGACAGACCTTTCTTTGGTCTGATGTGAGGCCGTGCCACTAGCGGCTCAGATACACTTGAGAGGGAACGGGGGGACCAGAGGGCTAATGCTGGGCCACTTCTTGCTATGAAACCTTCAGTTGGGGGATTTTGTCTTTTTCAGAGACCTAAGTAACAACAAGATCAGCTCCTTAAGCAATTCCTCCTTCAACAACATGAGCCAGCTGACCACTCTGTGAGTCCCAGTGGGGCGAAGTAGGGGAGGGCACGTGCTGTGGCCAATGAGACTTTCCCCAAGCCCTGGTCCCTGACAAGTATCACATGCAGACTTCCTCACCTGACAGGAAATTCATCAGGGCCTGCCAGCTGAAAAGACTTTTAAAAAACACTTTTTTTTTATTGTGAAATATAGCATATATATGGAAAAGTGCAAAAAATATAAATGTATAGTTTAACAAATAATCATAAAGATAGCACACATGTGTAGATACCTAAGGCAAAGAATTAGAACACAGACAGTGCCCCCAGAGTCCCCCATCTATTCTTGATCCTTATTCCTTCCTCTCCCATCAGAGGTAGCCCCTACCCTCACTTTTGTGATCACTTCTTCAGCTTTTATAGTGTTGTTGTCTACAAATACATTTCTACACAATGAAGTTTAATTTTTCCTGTTTTTTTCAACCTTATATAAATTGCATCGTACAGAATATATTCTTTTATATCTGGTTTCTTTTATTTACTATGATGTCTGTGAGATACATTCCTGTTGTGTGAAGCTGTGGTCTGTTCATTCACTGCTGTATGATATTCCTTGTAGGAATGTGCCATGCTTACCTTATCCATTCTACTGTTGATGGATTTTTTTTTCCAGTTTGGATTATTTTAAACAGTGACCCTCTGAACACCTTTGTTCCCATATTCTAAGATATTTTAATGATTACTTTAATTATGCTCCAAGAAAGCATTAACGAGCGAGCATCCCTTATATTTCCTAGAGCTTAACAGTGTATATCTCACTCACCTTCCCAACACTTCATTTCATGGATAACGTACCAAGAACGTCAGAATTTTTCCTTAGGTTCTACTGCAGTCAGAAAATGGGGTCCTGAACCAGTCAGCCCCCAGGAGCAGAATGTGGGCATGATGCCTCTAAGTACAGGTTCTACCCACCTGCATTTATCTGCCCCAGAGTCTACTGGTCAATGAGTTCCTGCTTCAGAGTCTTCTTGAGACTGTGTGAAGCTGCCATAGTCTAGGCAGTAGTTCTCAACCAGGGGCGGTTCTGCCCTCAAAGGGAACACTTGGCAATCTCTGAAACATTTTTGCGTGTCCTAGCTAGAGGAGGGCAGGGGGAGCTACCAATTTCTGGTACATAGAGGCCAGGGAGGCTGCTAAACATCCTACAATGCACAGGACAGACCCCAACAAAGAACTGTCAACAGAACAGAGGCTGAGAAATCCTAATTTAAGCGATCCTGGCAGCTGCAGGGGAAACAGCCCCTTTCTGTGACAGAAGCATCTCCTTTCTCTTGTTATCATTTTGAAAATAGCTTTAGTGTGGTACAACTAATGTACAATAAACTGCACATACTTAATATCTACAATTTTGATATGTTTTGACTTATGTTCACACCGTGGAGCCATCACCATAATCAAGATAGTGACCACTTCTATCACCCCCAGAAGTTTCCTCGCGCCCCTTAATCCCCGCCCCAGCCCCAAAGCCCCAGGCAGCCACCAATCTGCCCCCTTCCTTCCTTCCTTCCTTCCTGCAGGATCCTCAGTTACAACGCCCTCCAGTGCATCCCTCCTCTGGCCTTCCAGGGGCTGCGCTCCCTGCGGCTGCTGTAAGTCTCCGCTTCATTCCTCCAGGGTAATCCGCCCCTCTGAGGGCCCTGACACCCACCTGCTGGGCCGCAATGTCCCCATGTCTGGGACCCAGCAGGGCCAACTGTGTTCAAAGGTGGGAGGCCAATCCACTCTCATTCAAGCCCCTAACTGAGGCTGAGGAGCGAATGGGAGACTAGCTGATAAATGGGGGTTGCCGTCTGCCTCAAGTTGTGTTTGCAGTGTGTGTGGTGGGGAGGGGGCATCCAAGGTAAGGTAGCCCCTCATTTGCATGTGAGTCTCCGGTTCAGATGGCGAGTGTTGCAAGAGATTAATGATCCTTTCCTAAAAATTCCCACTGCAAGGTTTTTGCCCTGTGGTCACGGCCCTCTGTCATGCCTGTTATGATGGCCCCTCATGTATCCATGCATGAACTCTCTGGCAGCAATCTCCAACCTGCCTCCCGCAAGGTGACATTTTTTATCCCCACACTATGGCTTGTGCATTAATTTCCTTACCAAGGAGAAGCCTACCCCTCAGGTTCCTGGCTTCACATGTTCCATATTTGTCAAGTAAATGGAGATAGCACTTGCGTTAATTACAACAGCAAAAACAGAGCCCTCCAGGAAGCTGAGGGGCAGCGTGGGCAGATCATTAGGGGTTCCCTCTCCTCTGCCTGTGGGCAGGGTCTGTCTCTGAGCCGGAGGCCACTCACAGCACCGATGGAGGCATCCGGAGGGGAAGCGCCATGCCCTTCTTCACAGAGGGCCGTGCGTGTCCCTCCCTCAGTTCTTGCTTCTCTGCATGGCACCGACAGCCTCTTCCCTCCTCAGGTCCCTGCATGGCAATGACATCGCCACCCTTCCAGAGGGCATCTTTGCAGACGTGACCTCCTTGTCTCACCTGTAAGTAACTCTGCCCCATTCTTTGAATTTAAACAGAATTTAGATTCCAAGAAAGAGGGACCCCCACCTCCTGAGACTATCAGAGTTTGCTGCTTTTACCCTGAAACTAATTTAGTTTGTGAACTTCAAATGCTCCTCTCTCAGACTTTTACACATCCAAGGTTTCCTCAGTCCCAACAGTGGAATTTGAAACAATTCTTCACAAGCAGTAATAAAAGTAATAATGGTTGCTAAGCATTTTGCCTTCATGAGCTAATTTAATTCTCACATCAATCCTACAATATAGCTTCTGTTGTTCCCACTTTACACATGAGGAAACAGGCCCAGAAAATGTGAGGAACTCACCCAAAGTTGCATAGCTGGTAAGGGCTAAAGTTTGCCGTCTCGAAAACCCATGCTCTTAAGGACATCAGCATTGTGCCTCTGACTTTACATGGTGAGGAGTAAGCTCCAGAAATTTACTGCCCCCAAGAAGTGTATAATTGAATGTAGAATCACATCCAAAACCATTTAGCTGGCAGTGCCATGAGAATCCTTAAAAATGAGTGCACATGATTCTTCAGAAAACGAAACCTAGAATTACCATATGATCCAACAATTCCATTCCTAAGTGTATACCCAAAAGAATTGAAAGCAGGGACTCAAACAGATATTTTTACACCCATGTTCATAGCAGCATTATTCACACAATTGCCAAAAAGCGAAAACAAACCAAGTGTCCATCGGCAGATGGATGGATAAACAAAATGTGGTGTGTATATATATAAAATATCCTATTGTATGTGTTTCTATGTGTGTGTGTGTGTGTGTGTGTATACACACACACAATAGGATACACACACACACACACACACATGTACAATAGGATATTATTCAGCCTTAAAAAAGAATGAAGTTCTGACACTTGGTACAACATAGATGAACCTTGAAGACATGCAAAGAGAAATAACTCAGACATAAGAAGACAAATATTGCATGATTCCACTTATACGAGGTATCCAGAATAGTACAGTTCATACCTACAGAAAGGAGAATGGTGGTTGCCAGGTGAGGTGGGTAATGGAGAATTTTTGTTTAATGGTAGAGTTTCTGTTTAGGGTAATGAAAAAATTTTGGAACTAGATCGTGGTGATAGTTGTTCAACATTGTGAATGTAATTGATGCCACTGAATTGTACACTTAAGATGGTCCAAATGGCAAATTTTATGTTATATGTATTTTATCACAACAAAAGTGAAGAAATGAAAAAAACAGTGGGCTAATTCTGGAGGCAGGGCCAAGTGTAGTGCATTCTCTCCTCGAGCCTCAGCTACAGGCCGAGGCAGTGTTCAGGCCATATTCACTGAAGCTGGGACCCTGGGTGTCACCGCATCCTCTTGCTCTCTGCCCCACACCCAAGTGCCAGGGCCTGAGTGGGCAGGCCCACCCAGGTCAGAGAGTCTTTTGGGGTCCCCAGCAGCTCTACTTGAAGTTCATTCATTCAACAATCTCACTGGATTTACTCAGTTCTAAGACTTGCCTTTTCCACATTTTAATCTCTGAAATTAGAGGGCATATTACAAATGATCTGTATATTTAATATAGAAATATTTCTCCACCCCTCCCAAAGCATGGAGAAACGATGGTGCATCTAACAATCTTAGACTTGAAGAAATAAGAAGTGCCATTCATGGAGGATCTGCTTGGGACAAATACTTTGCTACATGTGAGCTCTTTATCTGTGGTGTCTCATTTACTCCATGACCAAAACGAGAATTCGATATTGTGCTGTGTGCCAGCTGAACAAATTCGACAGGGGCTGCCTCGAGCCCACGCTGAGGATTCCAGGGCCAGCGTGGACTCAGTGAGGGGAGTGCAGTTACTGATTAGCGACAGCTGCCTCGGGAGTGGGAGGGGTGAGGGCTCTGTCCTAGGTGGTAGGGTTTATTATTTCCGTTTTTCAGTCCCAGTTTCTGAAAAGCTAAGCAGCTTCCCTAGGTCATAAAGGTAAGAAATGACAAAGACAGGATTTGAGCTTAGGTGTGTCTGATTCCAAAGCTCTTTATTTATTCTTTATTGCCTCAATACATATGTCCTAAGTAACCACAGTGAGTCAAGTGCTGAAGAATTTACTAACACAAGGTTTCTGCCCTCTGTGACCATCTGGGATATTATAAAATGAGTTCAAAGGCAGCAGCTACTAACTCTGGAGAACTCTGAGGAGCGATACAGAGGAGGTGCCATTTGTGTTGCCATTAGAAAAGGACAAGGAATTTGCCATTTGGTAAAGGTGGGGAAGGGCATTCTAGGAAGAGGGAACAGAGTATGCAAAGGTGTAGAGGCAAGAAAGTAAATGACATATTCAAGGATGCTATGCTGTCCAGCATAGGATATAGGGAATTTGGTTGGGTGGAGGAGTGTAAGGTGGGAAGAGATCAGTCTGGAAATGGACACTGGAATTCCATCGTGATGGGCCTTTATTCTATAGATAGAAGGGAACCATAGAGAAATTAAATTGTAGAACACTCCTGGAAAGCCATGGTGACATGTGGAGGCTGGACAGGATGCAATGAGGCAGGAGGGAGCCTGGCTGGAGATGGTGACTCTGGAAAAAGGCAAGACAGGAACAGTGTTCATTGCTCCCGGCGACTCTCATTCACAGGAGCTTGTTTCCATCTGTGTTTGGTGATTTTTGGTTGTGAGCTCATTTTTTCTTCGCTGACGTTAGGAGTTCTGAGGACCCAAAGTAGAGGTGCTTCTCTCCAGAGAGCGTCTGTGGTTGTCTATGCTTGATGCTCAGTTTTGCTACTGTTCTGAGCCCATGAAGCCTCCTTTGCTTACACCTGGGCTTTGCCAGGTGTCTGCTTCAACTCTCTACTTCGCCAGGCAAGTCCTTTTCAAGCATCTGGTCTGACATTCCTGCTTTTGGATTTCTCTTTTGTGTATCTCTTGTGCTTGGGTTTAAATATACAGTTGACTATCTTTACTTCTTCCCCATGAAACTAAACAATATCCAAGTACTTTTGGCCTTGTCTCTCACTCAAAATCTAGAGGCTTTGTTTTTTAAATGGGAGGTGAAAAAACAACATATATTTTGGACAAACTAAAAACCAAAGCTCCAAAAACAAATTTTGAACTTACACCTATCTACAAATTCAGTCTTTCTCAGAAGAACAGTAACATCAGGCCAGAAGCCAGATCCAATTTGTAAGAAATAAACCAATAAGTAAAGATTAAGCAGTAATTGTAGAACAGGGCATGGGCATTACTGATTAGATGTGTTTGTTAATTACATCTAAGCCCCATTTGTCTACAAGACGTCTATGTGAAAGAAATCTTCCATTATTATGAAACAACCTTGTGAACAACCTCTGTCCTTTATGCTCAGTTTTAAAGGAAACTGGGCAGTAGCCTGGGAAATGAACACGCACTTTTATTCGGGTGTGTGCACATGCAATACTGATGAAATGCATGTGTATATGCACGCGCGTATTCCATAAGGATTTCTGAGCACTTACAAGATGGCAGTATGGATTCACCTTATTAAAGGCCACATGCAGTCTGAAGGGAGGGGTGCACTCGTGGCTCTGTTGCATGTTAGGAGTTGCCCAATGGTTAGCATCTTGTGTTCCTGTTTTGTTTCCCAGAGATGCCCTCTGTTCTAACTGTGCCTCTGACCTGGATCTCTGTTCCTTACTGGCAGTGTGCATGAAGGGTAGGTGGGCCAAGGGCGTGGTTGAGAGTGAGGTCTGCTATTTTAAACCCCTTGAACTCTAGATTAGGAATCAGGACATGGGGCATTAGGTCCTTGTTCTCACCTGTACAAAGGTTATTTCTAATGTCTGTTGTGGTTCTAAAATGCCATACTGATTGTGAGCGCTCATCACTGCTCTGGGCTTCAATACCCTGCATATCTGTCTGCTGCTGTTTACTTTTACATTTACTATGCAGTTAGCTTATCTGTCATCCATTTGTCTGTCCATCCATCCATCCATCCATCCATCTGTAAATATTTACTGTGCACCAGATCCTGTGCCAAGTTCTCTGACATCATTCTTCATTTCTATAGTCTGGCATTTTGTTGGCTCTAATCTGCTGCACCCTGGAAAGCTAGATTTCTGAATTCATTAAGGATTCGGTGTAAAAAGTAAATTTGGAACGAGTAAGTAAATCATGCCCATAAGACAAAATAGCAAGTAGTTGATTATGACAGTTAAGGTACTGTAATTTATTTGATGAAAATACAGAAAAAAGAAGATGGTACACCCTGATTTCAAAGATGTACATATACGAACACAAGAACTGGAAGGGAATGCATGATAATTTAGTTACATTTTATGGGGTGATAGTTAATTCTTCTCTTTTTGAATGTCCTTTGCTTTCATACTGAGGTTTCCATTTCTCATGCTTTGGGGCAGGCATTCATTCTTTCAGCAAACGTTTATAGTTGCCCGTCATTGTCAGGTCCAGTGGGAGATTTTGTGGTTCCTGCTCTCAAGAAACTTCAGTCCACTAGAAGGAGACAGTGATGCACTTGATTAAATTGCCTGGTAGGAGGATGGGCAGAGGAAGTATAGCTCAGGCGAAGGAGTTTTTGAAGTTTTAGTATATGCTAAATTCTACAGTTGGTGCCTCTGTGAAACAGCCACAGGAAAGCTATTTGGTCCCAGTTACATTAATAGAAGCTTGGCAGGGTCTTGGCACGAACACACCTAATATCTACTGTTTCACCAAGGGTCAATAACACTGAGTTATTTATACTTTTGTTGGGGACTGAATCCACAGTACTTTTGGTCTGACAAGTGACCTGGCTAGCGTCCCCACCACGGCGCCTGTGACTCTCCACTCCCCCACAGCAGTTTTTGTTGGAAAAATGGTCCCCAGGTGAATGTGAACTACTAGTACTACTGAAATAGCCACAAGAACTCGGCCTTTGGATAAATTAAAGCTTGAAATATCGAGTTCAGATGTGGCTCAGAGTCTGCTCTATATAGAAACAAGGAAAACATAATGGTCAAGCCAGAATTTAAGAGTTTTGAATAGCTTTTTATTGACTTTGGTAGTTTTTATTATTCTTTATTCTTTTTTATATTGAATCAGAAAGAGACACATATTTGAGGTATGACTTTGCTGCCATTTATGGGCAAATATATGTAGGATTTGGGAATTGGGATGGTCCTACAACATGTCCAGGGCCTCCACGTTCACAATGGCCACAGATTTAGTCTTTTTGGTGTTTTCTGTAAGTGAGCTACAGGACTGAAAAAAGCAGCCATTCTCATAATAAACTTTAAACTTGCACTCGTTACCAGACCATACTCCTGCAGTGTACTACAAAAAATATTTTTAAATAAATTCTGTATTTATTGTATGAATAACATAATTACATTAACTCATATCTCTTGTTGTTGTTATTATTATTATTATTATTATTATTATTATTATTTTAACACATTAAGCTTCAAAGATTCAAAGCATCTGACTCTCTCTACCCGTGAGAAACCCTGGTTCTCTTCAGTGGCAAGAGGAAAGTGTCTCCTGTCCCATTAGCCAGGATGGATGCTGTCAGCAAATCAGGACAGAAAAACATTAAATACGTGTCGAGGTTGAACTGGCTTTCTTTTCCAAGCTGAAGTATTCCCTCAGCACCCATTTTAGGTTAAATGTGCTTGTCTCCCCCTCTTCACCCCAGATTGCAGGCTCTTCATTGAGTCATGAAGTGAGCCCCAGAGATGTAAAGTGAGCTGCTCAGGGTCGGCTGGGCAGTGAGCAGCTGCGCTGGGGCCGGAGTCCAAGTCTTGCTCAGCCTGCTTCGTAAGATTGCACGGTCATCAGCTGTGCTATTTTGGGGAATTCCTGCTCAGAGTTGCTGCTGCTTTCATCAGACTGCACACATCTCAAGGGGAACCACTTCCTCTGTATTGTCCAGAAGCAGGTGGAAAATGGCAGTGTGTCCACAGGTTACTTAACGAATGCACTCATTCTCATGTACCTTATACGGTTTCAAAATAATGTTATTCAAAATAATATCAAAGAAGCTCAGGCACGAGGCTCTGACTCTTCTATTTGCTGGATCAATGAACTCTGCCCCCTTCATACCTTCAAATCCATGTCTTGTTCATCTCTCAGTCTCTCACTGTGGTTTAGGAGATTATGAGCTTGCACATTAGATTGGTAAAACATTAAGAGGCTACATGTGTACAGTGCTGGGGTGGGGATGTGCGGGAGCAGGCGTGGCCTTACACTGCTGGTGAGTGTAAGTCCATACAACCTTTTTTGGACGGCAGCTGTTCACATTTTTTTATGTGTGCTTCCTCTACAACCTGAACCCCACTTCTAGGTGTCTGTTCTAGAGATATGCCCACACCTCACAAAGAGGCATGTGCAAGAATATTGACTCCCATTGGAAATGAGTGGACTGTCTGGCGACAGGGAAATTGCTTGGTAACCTATGAGACACCCATTCTTTGGGATGCCATGGAGCAGATTGACAAAGTGAGGTAGATCCATGTATGCTGCTCTGGAAAGATCTCCAAGATAGGCTGCTTAGTGACAAAAAGCAAGCTGCTCAGTAATGATGTGTAGTGGATGGACTTGATTTGTGAGGAAGAACCATACGTGTAAATATGGGGAAAGACTGGAAGGCCACACACCAAAGCATGGTGACCATGTCCTTGGCAGTTGCAGTGGGTGTAGGCTTTTTCTTTGTAGCATGTTTGCATTGTAATTTATTTAACCTCTCCCCATTGATGAACACTGAGGGCTTCCAGTGTTCCAATGACAAACAATGCTGCCATCAATATGATTGCACGGATGTCTTTTTGCACTTCTGCAGGTATATCTGTGAGATAAACTCCTGGAAACGGAATTGCTGGGTCAAAAGCAACTGCACTAGTAATTTGATAGAAGCCATAAAATTCCCCTCCATCGGTTTTATTCCATTTTGCATTCCCATCAGTGACATAGGAATGTGCCTTTAAAAAAATTGAGGTAGAATTCATGTAATGTAAGATTAAGCATTTTTACGTGTACCATTCAGTGGCATTTAGTACCTTCACAATGTCGTGTGAGGGGAAGACCTTGGTCTGCAATGTTTGAAAGTAATGATGAGAATGCATTTATGTGCTCCTTGTTTAATTAAAAGTGAAAAAGAAAAATTAGAGAGTATGGGCTTCAGAGTCAGATGCTCTGAGTCTGGATCTAGGGACAGGCCTTCACTAGTTGTGTGACCTCAGGAAAATTACTTATTCCACATGGGGCTCAATTCCCACATCTCTGAGACAAAGAAAAAAACACTGTGGAGTTAATGAGAGGGTTAGATGCACTTTCGTGTGAAAAGCAGCTGGCCCATCTCAGAGGTAAGGTGTGTTGGTTCCTTTTTCCCCTGCGCACTCTGGAGGTAATGAATTCACAGGCTCTGGCCTCAACAGCACGAGTTCAAATCCCACCTCCCCCCTTTTTCTGTGCCATCCTAGGCAAGTGCCTTCATCTTTTTGAGCCTCAGTTTCAATGTGTAAAATGGGGGTAGTAGGGTATAGTGAGGACTAAGTAAGGTAACACATATGAAGGGCTCAAAACTGCTTAAAACCACAGTACACACTCTTGAAATGGTGGCTGTTAGGATTTTTGCCAGCCCCTGGCCTAGTGGCCTGCACCCTAGGTGCCCAGTGGTGAAGGACCCCATGAAGCTGTAATGCCTGCTTCTCTCTGTTCTCTGACCCAGGGCTATTGGTGCCAATCCTCTGTACTGTGACTGCCACCTCCGCTGGCTATCCAGCTGGGTGAAGACAGGCTACAAGGAGCCAGGTATTGCCCGCTGTGCTGGGCCGCCAGACATGGAGGGCAAGCTGCTCCTTACCACGCCTGCCAAGAAGTTCGAATGCCAAGGTGAGCCCAAGAGCATGAGAGAGGGGTGGCGGGTACTGGGTTGCGTCCCCACCTCCCACTGCTGGTGGCCACAAGACCTGCCCAACCCTGGCTGGGCCTTCCAGATGCTCCTGTGTTCCTGTGGTGACCAGCTGGGTGGGGGGTCAGGTGCAGGAATGAGGCACCTGCGGCTTGTTAGCATGGCTGCCTTCTAGTCTTGACATAACATGAATGAAAAAAGGCAGGCAGAAAATCTCAGGCTGTAAGGGCTTTAATCCTTCCCTGGGGTTATATAAGGAAAATAAAAATAGCAGCAGCGTTGCTGGAAGCTCCGAGCCTCTCAGCAGTACAAGCACTCAGGCCTCCCTTTGGTGGAATTGTGCTCAGCAATTAGCTTAAATCCCTGAGCCACTGGACCCAGCTGCAACTCTCCTGACATTTGCAGAAATAGAGGGCCTGAGCGTGATCGGAGGTTTGTAGTTTGCTCTGAAGGCAGCTCGCCCTGGGCATCTATAAATGCTTGTTCCGGGATTGACTGACTGATGGCCCAAACCCCAGGAGCCCTGCTGAGCAGAGGGAGGTGTCTGAGTGGCTGCCCCAGGCCCAGCTTTGTGTGTGTGTGTGGGGGGGGGGGCGAGGGGACAGCTGGAGGAGTGCACTGGAGGCTGTGGGGCACGGCCTCTGCCCTTGACAAGCTCATAGACCACCATCAGAAATGAAACTGACAGCCATAGGTTAATGAGGAGGCCCTGGGCCACCCTGGCTGCAGGATCCTGTCACAGGGACAATTCAGAGGGGCCTAATCTGTGGCTTGGCTATTGGCTGTTGGCGATTTCAACAATTTAGGTTAAAGCATTTGCTCAGGATTTATTTAATCAGGTAAGATTGGTACTGGTGAGATTTTTTTAAAAACTTTTTATTAAAATACAACGCAAATAACAGAAAAGTACACTGATCCTAAGTGAATGGCTCTCTGAATGTTCACAAACTGAACACACTGAAGTAACCAGCACCTGGATCAAGAAGCGGAATTCCACCTGTACCCATGAAATCCCCTCACACTTCATTTCAGTTATTACCAAAAAGTGTTTCTGTTTCTATTCATACTCATGCCTCTTCAGCAGAACCAATATTTCTCCACTTAAGGAGTCTTAAGTGGAAAACTGAGTTAGCTGGCTGTTCTCACTGTTTATTCTTATAAGGCTTGAATGTCCCCCACAGGAGGTGCCTAGGGAGCTTAGCTACCAGCTCCTTGTCCACCTCCAAGTTCAGGGAAGGGCCACCAGTGAGTCCTGGAGGGGCTGGAGAAGGTCATGCTCATAGCTGGAGAGGCGACAGGACAGTTGTCCTTCCCCGTTCAACCTTGGAGAGAAACAACTTCAAGATCAATGGATCTTTTCTTCCTAAGTGTGGCCTCCTCACAGAGCTGAGTCTTCTCTCTGCCAAGGTGGCCACTCTAGTCATCCTGATCAGCAGATGACATGGCTAGGGGTAGTTGTCTCAGAAGGGTGTGAGAGGACCCAGAAAAGGTCGTCTGACTTAAGCGCTCTCACACCGATAGCCCTGCCCTGACTGCCAGGTGGAAGGCTCCTGACGTGTCCAGCTCCAGCCCATTAAGCACTTTTTGCAGATTAGCAAATATAGTCCCTACAGCTCCATGGGGCAGGGGCTGTTATTAACCCCATTTTACAGAGGAGGTTCTGGAGGCTGCAGAGGGGGACTATGAAAGGAGGGTGAATGTGACTCAGAGGAAATACAGGGAGTGGCAAAGGTCTCCCTGGGGAGAGAGCTTCCCACCCCCTGTTTCTGAAGAGCTGGGACGCTGGGGGTAGGGAGGTAAGGTGCTCCTTACCAGCACCCTCCTCCTTACACTAACACCCCCACTTGCCTCAGGTCCCCCCACCCTGGCTGTTCAGGCCAAGTGTGATCCCTGCTTGTCCAGCCCGTGCCAAAACCTGGGCACCTGTCATAATGACCCCCTCGAGATGTACAGGTGCGCGTGCCCCACTGGCTATAAGGTGAGTGGAGGCTGAGACGGGGAGGAGGAGGGCTGCTTGAATGTGCAGTAGGGCAGGGCTGGTCGGGCTTGTTCCCCACTCTGCCCACAGTGCCTGAGAGCAGGGCCTGGCCCAGAGCAGGCGCTTGAGTGAATGTTTAATCAATGACCCAACATATGAATGAATGAGCAAATAACACCTGGGACACACAAGCCAAGCGACTAAGGGGGCTGGCTGTCTGTTGGCTCACACTAACCCCTGGGTCTCCCTGGGGTCCTTATCACTCGGTCCCTAGGGCCGAGACTGCGAGGTATCCCTAGACAGCTGTTCCAGTGGCCCCTGTGGAAACGGCGGGACCTGCCACACACAGGAAGGCGAAGATGCCGGCTTCACGTGAGTTGAGGGGGCTGGAACCTGGTGGGCGGGGTGCTGATGGGGGCCAGCACTCAAGCCTCAGTGCCCTCCTCCTCCAAATGGTTGGTCAGCACCACCACCACCACCACCCTGCCTCGTGCTCTGGGGGCAAATGGGGGATGGGCTCAGAGGCAGCAGACAGTCCCCAGAAGCCTCTCCACGCCCGCTCATGTGGAGCCCCTGTTGTCCAGGGGCAGTGAAAGCAGAGCAATTAGGGGGAGCCAGTCACTCGGCAGGCAGGTTGGGGCTGGGGCTTGGAGCTAAGCCTCCCACTCCTGCCCCTCTTTCTACTCTTGCCAGGTGCCATGAGGGTCTTTTGATGGCACTCAGACTCCATGGCCAAGGGAATATGCAGTGGCAGTGTCAAGGGGCAGTTTGGGGCATTTTTAAACCCTTATAACCTCCACTAACCTGAGGCCTCTAATTGAAGCCAAATGTCTGCTCATTGTGCCAATGCTCCCGGCAGGCAGGGCCCTGAGCTAGCTCCTTCCTATCAAGCCACCACCCAAATCCCCTGAGACAAGGCTGGGGATGCCTACCCAGAGGTGGGAACAAGTCCTGGTCACACCCTCTGGGGCCTTTTCCCCCACCACCCACCCCGGCCCCACCCCCGTCATCTTGTGGGTCACCCTGGTCACACAGGGGCAACCGCTCAGTGAGGGGATGGCCCTCATGATGCATCACTCAAGTCCTCCCAGTATGGACATCACCACACAAGCCCCACACTGACCCTGCTTCCCCCAGGACCCCTCAACGAGCCCCCCAACTCCCAGAGCTCTCCCAGGTCCAGAGCTTTTCTGAGAAATACTTGGTATTTAGTTGCTGAAACTAAATTGCCAAACAAACTGGCTCTTCTGAAAATGATGTTGCACCTCCTGACAGAAATGGTCAAACCTGTCTCTGCAAACCCAAATTACCAGGTATTAGAAAAGAAAACACTAAATGGCTTCCCAGCCCATTGTCACCATGGAAACGGTATACTTAAGATACGCTTTGTCCTCCTCTGGGCTTAAGCAGCAGCTTCTGCAAAGTCCCCTGCTCATTCCCTGGAGTCCTTGGCTGGGGGACATGTCTGTGGAGAGTTGGGGGCTGAGAGGACGCCCCCAGAAACTCCCACTGCTGGGCAGAGAGGGGATGCAGCTAGGGGAAGCCCCGTTCATACTTTGCAGCCATACAGGTTGGGGGCTGTCAGGTGGGCTCTATATGTAGAAAAAGGGTGGGCACCTTCCTGAGTTACCCTTCAACCCTGAGGCTTACAAGGGCCTCCTCGGTTATTCCCCCAGTCTCCTGGGACTTTCTGGAATACAAAGCTAATATCTCATGCTGCTTGAGCCCCCTCTGTTGTCCCCCACCAATCTTCATGGGGGAGAATTAAACCCTAGGACATACCCTGCAACGGTGGGCTTCAAACCTTTTTGCTCATATAACACCCCCTAAACAAAATTTTAAAACTACATACCCCCTCACACATTCTTAGAATGACAGAATTTTTCCTTGCAAGTTTAATTTTTTGTTGCAAAGAAGGTAATTGTCAAGATATTGTAAATATTATTAACATTTAAAAATAAAATTGTCACTCTTTTATCATTCTCAGTGGAATCTGAATAGCACGGCAAATGGATACTGTTTAAAAATTACATGAACAAGCTCCTCTTTCACAGTTGGAACATTTACCTCATTCTTTTTTCTTCTTGAACTAGTATTTCCATTTTACTCCCCGTGTTTCCCCTCCCCATTTTGCATCTACTGTAATGTTTTCATGCTAATCTTTTCTTGCATACCCTGCTGTATTTCTCTGCCACCAATGTGGTTATATAAATTTAAAGTTTTTTTCTTATTTTTTGTGACCATAAGCCTCTGATTCAAAGTTTCTTTTGTACTGAGTTATCATTATATATCAATATATATCAATATATATTATTGAGTATATATCAATAATATATACTCAATCAGAACATTATTGTTACAAAATTTGATTGATAATTAGTACACATAAAAGCAAAATTTTATTAGACCATCTCTTAGAGATAGGTAGAGTTTTTTTTTTCTTCTCTTAGTTGGTTCATGTGTCCATGAGTGAATCTTATAGAATGAGAGAGGATTCAGCAGCCTACATATATATGTACACATATATATAGCTATAAATGCTGGAAAAGTTTGTTCACATAAATAAACTGATAGAATTAGGAGTATAGCCATATCATTGAAGTCTTTGAAACTCCTCTGAGTTTATGTGCCAAAAACTCCAGAGTAATCTGTCATCAAAAATTATTTTTAATGCTCTATCAGCTGACAATTTCATGAAGTCTTCCTTCAATTATTTTTAACACAGGGAGCTGAAAACCTCTTGATTTGCAAAAAACATTTTTTTATTCACTTTAGAAAGATCAATATTCGTTATTGTCCCTTTATTTGGGTCTGAGGATTTTAGGCCCCAGGTATGTGCCACCATGGACTTGGGCTGGAGAGGGGTGTGTGCCTTTCTGGAGTTCTGAGGCAGGTCGGTCTAGAGAAGAGTTTGCAGAACTTGATCTGGAAATTAATTTCTCAGACCTCATACCCCTTGGAAAATTAATTTCTCAGACCCACATACCCCTTGGAAAATCCCAGGTGCCCCAGGGGAAAGTGTGCCTGGTTTGAAAATCACTGATCTCCAGGGCCCTCTACAACCTGCCCTTGCTTATCCCCCAGCTCCATTCTCACCTTATCCCTAAAGCCAGTGCTCCCAAAGGCCTGGACTATCTGGATGAGTAGGACACCTCCTCCCAGAGGACTCCATCCACAGGTCTCCTCCAGGCTTTTGCCCATGCCTCTGCCCCTACTGTCTTACCTCCCTTTCCTGCTTTCCCCTGTGAGGGTCCTTGACTAACTCATCACCTCCTCCAGGAAGCCTGCCCTGAACACTCCCCACAGGGAAGAGCTAGGTGTCCTCTGCCCCTTTGTCCACCCTCTCTGGCCTCAGTACTGCACCATCCTGATACTTACTGCCCCTCCTCTGATCACCTGTCTCCACATCGTCTCTCCCACTTGACTGTATGGGGCAAGTCGTCTTGTTCATCTCTAACCTAGCACCTAGTAAGGGCCTGGCCCAAAGTAGGGACCAAAACTCTGGTCGATGGTATTGACCAGTGGCCACAGGCTTCCACCAGTATCTCAGGAAGGCTGCTACCCTGGCCATGGGGGCACCTGCCCTGCTTCTCCTCTGCCTCTACAGGTGTTCTTGTCCCACTGGCTTTGAAGGACCAACCTGTCAGGTGAACACAGACGACTGTGTGGAGCACGCATGTGCCAATGGGGGCATCTGTGTGGATGGCGTGGGCAACTACACCTGCCAGTGCCCGCTGCAGTATGCGGGTATGCGGGATTCGATGTCTGTGGGGAGGTGAGGGCCCATTCCTGTGGGCAGAAGTTCTGGGGCCCTGCTTCAGTGTCTGCAAGAGGTTTCTTCTGAGTCAACCACCAGGAGCACAGTGGGGGCAGCTTCTCTCCTGCCTCTACCTTGTTCTTTCCCCAGGAAGGGCCTGTGAGCAGCTGGTGGACTTCTGCTCTCCAGATTTGAACCCGTGTCAGCATGATGGCCAGTGCGTGGGCACCCCGGATGGGCCCAGGTCAGTGTTGCCCATTTCCAGAGCCAGGGAAGGGCGCGGCTGCCAGGTCTCCTCCCCTCCACCCCTCCTCCTTCCTACCCTATTTCCTCACCTGTCCAGTGGGCTTGGTGTCAGCCATTCAGGGCTCCTGTGAGTCAGTGTGAAGGGGGGTCATGGGGACAGCTTTTTGGCCAGACAGAACTGGGGGCACAGCATGGATGGCTGAATGGATGGCTTAACCACTGAGCCTCAGTTTTCTCATCTGCAAACTGGACACACCAAAAGCTTCCTCCTGGGGTGGTTGTAAGGATGGGACAAGCAAATGTATAGAAAGCACTTAGTTCCATGTCTGACATCGGATAAATGCTTCATAAATAGTTATTATCATTCCAGATTCACGAGTTGTCATCCCCAGTAACAAAATCCCTAAAACTCTGAAAACTAAAAGCTGGCTTGATAGCATAATTGGATCTAACCTGAATGTATTTGGTGATAAAGGCTGACCTACATGGATATGGGGCTACTTCCGGGCACTATTTTTCCCTAGTTATGGGGACAGTTTATATATGAATATATTTAATTTTGCTGCAGAGATATGACTAAGGGACTGCCCCAGATCCCGCTGGCCTCGTACATGATATACAGTTTTGGGCACAGATATTATTTTTCCAAAACCCCCCAAATTCTGAATTCTAAAAATTATCTGGCCTTAGGAAGTTTGAATAAGGGGTCCTTGACTATTGTCACCATTGTTGTTCCTGGCATATGTGAAAGTGCCTTGTCACCTGAAGGCTGCGAGACAAAGGTCATGGGGTTTTAAGACATTGCTCCCATGTGCAGTTTTGAAACGTAATGTCATTTCTGGGTCTCCTGTCCCACCAGACAGGGTAGCACGGGTGGTCAGGGCACTGCTCCTTGAGGTCTGTGGCTGAGGGATGCAACCCCAGCCACTTGGGCTAGGTCAGGGCGTGGAGTCACCAGGGAACATTTGGTCCAGCAGGAGCCTCCTGAGGTCCATGGGCAGAAGGAGGGCCGAGGGATGATCGAGTCCTGGATTCGAGACTGGGGGGCTACCTGGGAGACTGTCCATATGGTGAACAGACACTGCCCTCCTGGGTGAGCTGCCATGTGAGGTTGGCATGTCAGACCAAAGAGCAGTGGCAGATCATGTGGCATACCCACTCCTCAGAGAGGTTAGACCTCCAGAGGTGGGATAAAGCAGGGCTGCACACTGTCCCACACACTGTGCTGTGGTTGTCCCGCACACCCAAGGTGAGCACACAGTGGGGCAGGGTGCATGTTCTTTCAACCTCTGGTCTTGGGAGAAAGATGATACCGACAGACACTCAGCTATGCCTGGTCCTGAACCTGGAACCCAACTAGTATTCAGTACATTCATTGAATGAATGAATGAAAAATGCATGAGTGAATGAATGAAAATGAGGAATGAGTGGTGGCTTAGCTACTGAAACGCTTTTCAGACTGCCGCTCAAGACCCAATAGTGTCTTGTATTCAATTGGGTGGGTCAAGATTAGCATAAAAAAAAAAAAGATCAGCATTAAAAATAAAATATCAGAGAACTTCATGCCATTTTACATAGTAAGGGTAAGTACGATAGCATGAAACTGGTTTCAGGGGTGTGTGTGTGTGGGGGGGAGGGGGATAGAAAGGAATTTATTACAGCTTGCAAAACACTGGGAATGAGAAAAAAAATCCAGGCAAGAGTACCTACCTGCCAGGTTGTGCAGTTTGCAATTTGCAGTTTGCAGTTTGGAAGGGTTTGCTCAGGGATGGCTAGGGTGTTCATCAGAGGCTTCACAGAGGAGGTGAGGTCTTGGCCCAGCTGGACCAAGGCAGGAAGAGAGAAGAGGGTATTCCAGAATCAACCAATGTCAAGGCAGGGAAGTGCCAGTGGGGTGGGGGTTGCTGCCAGTAGAGACAGGTCTTACCACAGGGTGGATCCAATGTGGCAGGACAGCAGCATCCTGCAAAGCTCTGAGGGGGTGAAGGCATGTGCCCTACACTTGACAGTCAGATGGTCAGTCGAAATGAATTTGCAGGTGAGCACTGAGGCACAGTATGAGCTGGGGGCTCACAGAGAGGCAGGCACTAGCCCTCCTGGGGCCAGGAGGCTGGGCTGGTGGAGGTGGGAAGGCTGGGGAAGAGGCATGGACGAGCCCCGTGACTCAGGGCTGTGTGTGGGAGAGCTGGGCAGGTCAGGAAGGGGCTGAACTTTGGCGCTGGATGTACTGCTGGTGGTTGAGTCTGGGTCCCTGACAAATTCCCACCTCTTCCTGCCGCTGGTGTCCACACTCCCAGCCCAGAGCACACCCAAGCCCACACAAACTCTCGTCCTAGAAAAGTGTCCTAGGATGGGCTGGTGGCATCTTTATATTGAGCCCCTGGGGAACCCCGAAGACCCATGAGGCCTTGAGGTTCCCTGTCACAAACACAGCTCCTGTGCCCCGTGGCTTCCTGGCTGACTGCCCGCCACCTCCTGCCTGTCCCCAGGTGTGAGTGCACACCAGGTTACACAGGTGACAACTGCAGTGAGAACCTGGATGACTGCAGAGATCACCGCTGCCAGAATGGCGCCCAGTGTGTGGATGAAGTCAACAGCTACTCCTGCCTCTGTGCTGAGGGCTACAGGTGAGTAGCCCTAGGTGCACCGTGAGGGACTGTCTCCTCTTAGCTGTCAGCCTCTGGGCAGCAGGAGTCCCCAGGCTAGTGGGAGGGAATAAGGGTCATAGCCTGGGAGTTTTGTCCTGGTATTTTGACTGTGGCTATGCCTGTCACAGCTGTGTGGCCTTGGTAAAGTTTCTTAACCTCTCTGAGCATAGGCAGAGGGTCCACAACTTATTTAGTGAAGGGAGTGAGAGGTGGGTACAGCTTAGTGGGCAGTGCCCCATCACCTCCCTGCCCAGGGCACTTCTGAGTACACATCCTGCCATAAAGGTCATTTACTTCCTTATCCTGGCTCTCCTAGGAGGTTGGGAGAGGAGAGCACCTGCCCTCCTTCTGGTTACCTACCTCCCATGCTCCACTTAGGTCTTTTTTTTTAATAGTTTTATTGAGATATAATTCATATACCATATAATTCATGTGATTCAAATGTATAATTCAATGGCTTTTAGTATATACCTAAAGTTATGCATCCATTACCACAATCAATTTTAGAACATTTTCATTACTCCAGAAATAAATTCCATACTTCTTCTGTCACCCTAACTTGCCTCCTTCCCAGCTTTAGAAAACTACTAATACACTAATATCTGTGTCTATAGATTTGCTTATTCTGGATATTTTATATAAATGGAAGCATAGAATCTGTGGTCCTTTGTAACTGGCTTTGACTTAGACTCATGTTTTCAGGGTTCATCTATGTGGTATAACATATCAGAACTTCATTCCTTTTTATGGCTGAAAAATATTCCATTGTATGGATATATCGCATTTGTTTATCCATTCATCTATTGATAGACTTTAGAGTTGTTTCCATGTTTTGGCTATTGTGAATACTGATGCTGCAGATTGTTGTAGCATATATCAGAACCACCTGTTGGTAGTAATGTCCCCTTTTTTATTTCTTTAGTAATACAAGTCTTCTCTCTTTTGCTTGTGTCTTCAGTCTCAGTTTTGTTTTTTGTAAAATGGGACATGAGCGGTGAGTGATTCTTAAACTTTAATGTGCACATGAATCGCCTGGCATCTTGTTAAAAATGAGATTCAGTAGATTTTCCATTTCTAACAAGTGTCCAGGTGACATTGATGCTGCTGGTCCAGGGACTGCACTTGTCTCTCAGGATCCTTCTGGCTCTTAGTTCTCTCAGGAAAAATGTCATTAGAAGCATCTTCTGTCGCCTTAAGGACCCCATTTCCCAAGAAGTTTAGTGAGTTCATCTTCAGGATGTGGGGGAAAGGAGATGACTCCTGGCCCCTTCACCCTGCCCTGTCTGACCTGTGTCCTTTCATTCTCAGCGGGCAGCTCTGTGAGACCCCTCCCCGCCCACCTGCCCCCAGGAACCCGTGTGATGAGACCAAGTGCCAGAACGGAGGCAACTGTGTGGACCAGGGCAGCCATCCCGTGTGCCAGTGCCTCCCAGGCTTCGGCGGCCCCGAGTGTGAGAAGTTGCTCAGTGTCAACTTTGTGGATCGGGACACTTATCTGCAGTTCACTGACCTGCAAAACTGGCCACGGGCCAACATCACGCTGCAGGTGTGTGCCCAGGGCACCAGTCACTGAAGGGGGTCAGACAGTGGGGGACCTTGGTCTCAGGTCAGCGCATCAAGACTCATCCCTGCCCAGGACAACGGGGAGACCCCTGGGTTGGACACCCCTGGATGTGGGTGTCACTATCTCAGATCAAACTAGTTTAAGCATAACTGGAAGTGTTATTGGGTCACAAAATCAGTCTCAGAGAAGGGCAGGCATGGAGATGGTCTCGTGAGTGACTGGATCCAGAGAAACAAACTTACTAGGATCCTCTCCCACCATCTCTTATCTCAAATACTCCTTGGCTTCAGCCTCCAATGCTGCAGACAGGCTTTCTCCCTGTGGCTGGAACATGGGCAGTGTTAACTCTGGCCTTATGTCTTTAACCAGAAATCCCTGCGGTCCCTTACTTATTTTGCAGTTTCATGTCTAGATTCCATCTCAGAACATCATGTTGAGGGGAAAAAGCAAGCCCCACATCAATAACATTGGTGAATAAGATAGAGAGTCTGCTAAATACATCTTGGGTAGGAAGAAGGGCTATGATAAAATATTTAAAATTTCTCTTTAGTCACCTCTCTCTTTTCCCAAAATTTTGTTTCCACTTTTTTTGTCCCCTTCTTCTCCTTTTTCTCAGAACACTTCTGCCTCTCAAACACACTCACTCTGCTCTCCTCCCCTTTATCACCTCTCCCAAATCCTGTCCACTGGCATGGTCCACACAGCAAGACCACAGCTAGCCTAACTGCTCCCCAAAAGAAAACTAACCCAAAATGTTTCCTGCCATTGCCTCAGGAACGTCCTAAAAGAGGCTCAGTTTTCCCCACTATTTCCATTGCTGGCTCTTTCTTGCTCGCCTTAGTTGACAATCTCAGGAAAGACCTGTGATTGGCTGCCTTCAGCCACATGCCCATCTCCAAACCAACCACCAAGTCCAAGGAGATGGGCTGCTGTGATTGGCCTAGCCTGGGCCATGTGCCCCCTCTATAGACCAGGGGGCAACGTCTTTACCAGAAGAAGGGGGGGTGGGGGGAGAGGGACTGGCAGGAAGAAAGGAACACGGCTCCAGCAGCATCCCAGAGGGGTCTCCTGCCCAGGGCACAATGCCAGCTGCTCGTGCAGCTGCAGCGACAGGCCTTACGTCCTGAGTGGCTCCTCCAGATGTGGGTGGCGCTGGCCTTCCTGAGAGCCTTCCTGAACTTGTCCTCTCTGTAGGTCCCACCCGGGCCTCATGGCGGCTTCCTGAGGTCCACAGGGTGGGCTGCCCCGCAGCCAATTTTACTCTCCTCCCTGGGTAGGTGGGCTGAAGGGCTCTTACGTGCCCCCGTTGGCACACGGTTTTCAGGCCTCAGCTGGCCCATCTGCCCTGGCCACACTGTTACTGGATAGGATTTGAACCGGGAGCTGCCAGCCTCTGTCAGCACTCCCTGGAGGGCATGTCATCTGGGCAGACAGTGGAGGACCATTGTGCACATAGAACCTCTTTTCCAAATGTGGGTCCTCCAGTGGTTCCACCTCCCAGCCTGTGCTGCTGCTGCATGGGATGTGGTGGAAGAGAAAGTGCCATTTCCTATCAGGTCTCTACGGCAGAGGACAACGGGATCCTGCTGTACAATGGGGACAATGACCACATCGCAGTGGAGCTGTACCAGGGCCATGTGCGTGTTAGCTACGACCCGGGCAGCTACCCCAGCTCTGCCATCTACAGGTAGGGCTTCCTCATGTCCACCAGCCACTCTCAGGGATCTCCTGGGCCAAGAGCAGATCATTTTGGGGACCACCAGGACCTGAGCCGCCTGAGTGGAACAGGCATTCGGATCATTGAGTGCAGCTCAGCTTGGGTCTGGGGCTCTCTGATGCCTGGGCAGTGGTCCTACCCTTCCCCATCTCACCACCACCTCACAGGGGGCTCCTGAGTGGGGAGGGGGAGACTGATTAAGATGGAAAGCCCTGGCCCAAACTTCTCAACTTTCTCCAGGGCGTCCCAAGAAAGGGAGCAGGAAAGACTAGGCCATAGGCCACCGAGTCCCCCCAGTCCCCACCCTGTTAGATGTGGTCCCTTGTGAAGCAGCTGCTGCACCAGGGGCCTTTCTGGGAAAGTGTCCAGGTAGGGATGGGCCACACTGAAGCCCATTCCCTGGGGTGGGGGCACCCCATCTTCTTCCAGTGCTGAGACGATCAATGATGGGCAGTTCCACACTGTTGAGCTGGTCACCTTTGACCAGATGGTGAATCTCTCCATCGATGGCGGCAGTCCCATGACCATGGACAACTTCGGCAAACACTACACACTAAACAGCGAGGCCCCCCTCTATGTGGGAGGTGAGGACCTGCCCTGCCCCAAGCCTTTCCATCAGGTGATGGTGACAGCCATTCCAGGTGGGGCCTCTTGTTCTCTGGCCTGCAGCTTACCAGGAGAGCTGGTAGCAAGGCCATTGAATTGTGGGGTATGTTCCAGGTATGGGAGAGGGACCTAGTGAATGGATTGTTCTTGCCTGCCTGGATCAGGCTGCTGCCCACCCAGCCCAGACTAATGAAGAAGATGAGTGACTGAGTTGGGCCTGAGGCCTGGCCTTGCAGGGTTGGGGCGGGAGGGAGCGAGGGCGGGGAGCTGGGATTTTCCCAGCTACCTTCTGCACTGTGGGCAACTTACCTTTTGGTTTTGGGTGAGAAGGGGCTTGTCAATTATTCAGGGTCCATCCCCAGTCTTGGGGTTCTCAGAGGCCCAGAGCCACTGCAGTAGACCCAGGCACGGAGTCTCTGCCTTAGCTGGGGACCACCCAGCTGGCCTTACAGACTTTGCCCCTAAATGGTCCTTTCCACCACCTGCAAACCTTTCCAGGTCTGGATGAGGCAGGTCCCCAGACGCAGCGGGGCTGTCTCAGCACTGCCTAGATGTCGGGCAGATATGACGGATGGAGAACCCAAGCTCTAAACCCAGCTCTGCTGTTTACTAGTTGTGCAGTTTTGGACAAGCCACTGAGCACTGAGCATCCAATGGGTTGTAGTGACTCCTACCTCAGAGAGTTGCTGTGTAGTGGTGACCACAAAAGCAGGTGACAAAGTGCCATACACCTGAGTTCTAGGCTCCAGTCCTTTCCTCCATCTGGGGTCTCCTGGAGATAAAAGCTGGAATTCCAGAGGGAAGGAAGGGTGAGGGCAGCCAGACTTACACCCAGAGCCTTTTTTGTGGACTGGCTGCCGCCAGGCTCGGCACTCCAGGTCCTGATCTCGGAGGAAGCAGCTTTTCCATTCCTTCTGGGAAAGGACTCTGGACCCTCCAAGGTAGCAGAGGACCTTGGCCCAGGGTTACAGAGACAGAAGGACAGAGGTTGAGGGCAAGAGGGAACACTGTGGAGATGCCCCACAGACCTCAGAGGTGGGTGCCGGGCCCAGTCTGAGCCTGACTCAGCCCCGCTCTGCTCCCCTCCTCGCCGCCCCAGGGATGCCGGTGGACGTGAACTCAGCTGCCTTCCGCCTGTGGCAGATCCTCAATGGCACCAGCTTCCATGGTTGCATCCGAAACCTGTACATCAACAACGAGCTGCAGGACTTCACCAAGACGAGGATGAAGCCAGGCGTGGTGCCAGGCTGTGAGCCCTGCCGGAAGCTCTACTGCCTGCATGGCATCTGCCAGCCCAACGCCACCCCGGGGCCTGTGTGCCATTGTGAGGCTGGCTGGGGGGGCCTGCACTGCGACCAGCCAGCTGACGGCCCCTGCCACGGCCACAAGTGAGCGCAGGCCCTGCCCACCTGCAGCCTCCCTTCCCTTCCGTGCATTTCCTCTTCCCTGTAGTGAGCAAACGCTACTTTTAAAACCTCCAAATTGGAATATGTGGCCTGATACAGGGTTTTATTATTTTTTTCTGGTTTTCAGTTTTTATTAAGAGGAAGGATCCCTGGGGACAAGCACAGACTCACAGTTTGCTCCCCCAGTTTCAGTCTTGGGAACAGGATACCACCCCATGATGCTAAGGCTGGGAATGTGGGGTACCCTTGGGTGGGCCTTGGCTTGGCCCTGGCCTGTCCTCACAGGGCTTTTTCTCTCTCCCCTCCAGGTGTGTCCACGGGAAATGCGTGCCCCTCGATGCTCTTTCCTACAACTGCCAGTGCCAGGATGGGTACTCGGGGGCCCTGTGCAGCCAGGCGGGGGCGCCTGCAGACCCGTGTGGGGGCCTGCAGTGCCTGCACGGCCACTGCCAGGCCTTGGCCACCACAGGGGCACACTGCGTGTGTGACCCTGGCTTTTCGGGCGACCTTTGTGAGCAAGGTCAGGGGCCCCCCTCCTGACGTGCCCTCTCCAGGGTCCCTCCCCACAACTGGCTTTAGCAACTTGGTGTTTTCTCCCTCCCAGCCTCAGCAGCCCCTCGGTGACCCTGCCCCACTCCTGCATCTTAGGCCGCTGCTGGGCTTTAGCGCCTTTTGCCCTATCCCCTGCCCTGTGGGCTCTGAGTCCCAGTCCCAGACAGGGCCTTGTCTCTCCCTGGCTCAGCTTTCCTTGCTGCGCCCCCTATTGGGGTAAGTGCCCCTCTGGCTGGGGTCTCTCCTTATAGAAGAGACCACGGGGTAACAACTCCTGCCCAAACCTCTGCATCTTGGTCCTACCGCCTGACCAGGGAGCAGCAGGCCTGAGGGTTGCAGACTCCTCCTCAGGCCCTCCCTGGTCCATGTGACCAAGATGCTTCTGCTCGAATAGGGACTGCAGAGGGGGCAGGGGGAAGCCTTGAGAAATCCAGAACTCAACTCCTCTAGCTACAGGGAGTCCACCTGAGCCCGCAGCCCATGTGTCCTGTGGGACCCTGGCAGCTAGAAAGTCTTCTTTCCCCCTGACCTCCTTGTGGGCCCAGGAGGAAGCCTTGCATGTGCATGTCGGGCAGGGAGGATGCTGGGGACGAAGTGGGGTCTGAGAGCTGGAGGACCCCGTTCCAGGATGCTGCCTCTCCTCTCCCCTCTCCCCCTCCCGCCTCCTCCTGCTGCCCTGGGCAGTGCTGACCCATGGGTGTGCCCTGAGGCTTTGTCTTGGTGTCTGTCCCATCCAGAGTCCGAGTGCCGGGGGGACCCTGTCCGGGACTTTCACCAGGTCCAGAGGGGCTATGCCATCTGCCAGACCACGCGCCCACTGTCGTGGGTGGAGTGCCGGGGTTTGTGCCCGGGCCAGGGCTGCTGCCAGGGCCTGCGGCTGAAGCGGAGGAAGTTCACCTTCGAGTGCAGCGACGGGACCTCCTTTGCCGAGGAGGTGGAGAAGCCCACCAAGTGTGGCTGTGCCCTCTGCGCATAGCGCCCAGTGCCAGCAGGGAGGGCGAGGGCTGGTGAGGGGCGCGGCCACGGGGAGACCTGGGCTGGGGTCAGGCCATCACCGGGGTGGCTCCTGGGACTGGGGCAGCCTTTCCCAAGCATACTGCTCACAGCTGGGGGCCGAGAAGGCAGGCGAGGCCTGGGTGCAGACCACTCTCTCCGGAAGTGCCTTGCACAAATAGGCGCTTAATAAATATTTGTTGAATGAATGTTTGCGTGAGGTCAGGCCAAGAAGTGCAGAATGGTGATACTCCCTCCTTGCCTGCTACCTGGGTCTGAAGAAGGAACAGGCTCCTTCCCAAACCAACCTTTCTCTCTTGTCTGAGGTCCATGCTGGCCCCAGAGCCCCTTGTCCCCAGCAAATAACCTTGAATGACTCTCAGCCTCCCGTGGGGCAGCCAGCCTGGCTGGCTCTCAACTCCTGCCGCCCAGCACCTTCAGGCAGTAGGCCAGGCTGCAGGGGGGTGGGGGAGGGGGGAAGGGCCCCCTCCTGCTGGCCAGGAAGGGACTGACACTTGCCCCTGGGCTGATTGGCAGCACAGCCGCTTCTCCATCGGGAACAACACTGGGGCTGGAGGTGGGTCCTAGGACCAGACATCTGAATCCTAAAGTTATGGGATGACCATTGTAGCTTCAAGGAGGGGGCTCATGTGGAAGAAACGGTGACTGGAACTGCTTGGGGTGGGGGACCCCGCCAAAGAGGACAGGGGTGTTCTTGTTTCCAGCTGCATAAATATCACCACCTCCAGACACTAGCCACCAAAGGGGCATTGGTCCTGCCATCAACCAGCCATAAGCTGCTGGCAAGCCACTGGCAGGAGTAGAAGGGCCAGGGCCCGGGCCAGGACAAGAGCTCCTCCTGAGGAGACAGGGTTCTGGGCCCCTCGTGCTGCAGACCACTGGGGAGCAGTGGTCTGAGCATCAGAAACCTCCGCTGGCTCTGTCGCTCTGGGCAAACTCTTTCCCCATGGGCCTCGGCCTCCTCAGCTGTCAAATGGGGAGGTGGGGTGACTGAGGCAGTGGAGACCCTCCCACCGTGGCTCCAGAAGGGAGGCTGTGGGAGTTGGATCTATTTTCATTAATCACATCAACAAGTATTTATGTGCCTGACTGGGGCTGGGTACTGTGGGTGTTCTGCTCTCATGGACGGATGCCAGCTAATCACAGCACATCGCGGGAGTGACCAGGAAGAGTTGAGCCAAGTGACGGCTCCAACCGCAGACACGGCCCTCGGCTGGAGTTGCTCACCCTGGGCATTTGCAAGGAAGGACTCAGTGTTTGAAGAGTCACAGAACACATGACTGTGCAACTACAAATGCTTTTCTTCCATGCAGAATGAAAATGTAGAAAGATTATCTTTGAGCCTAAATAGCGAGCTGGCTGGAAGACAGGTCACACTCTCCTGTCCCAGATGTCTCCCTAGGAGCATGCCCCTGGGGGATCCTGGTGGGTAAGCAGGGTGAGCACACCCCTTTTTTGGCTCCTTCCATCTGCAGACAGAAGGCAGGGTTGGGGGAGTGTGTGGGGTGGGGTTGGGGTGGCATTGCACCTGTGTTCTCAGCCACCGTGGTGGCACGGGGAGCCCTTGCTGCTGAGTAGTAGAGGGCTGGAGCCTCCTGTGGCTCTGGGACCCTGGCATGTCCCTTATGCCGGGACTCAGGCCAGTGAGTGTGCGTCTTGAGACCCTGTAATGGGAAGAGGGACCTGCCCTATCATCCTGGGGAGGTGCCCTCCTGGCTGAATCTGCCCTTTTCCTGTCGCTCTGGGCAAGGCCACAGCACCCTTGCCCCCTGCCGACAGCAGCCTGGGCCTCGCCACATAGCATCCCTCTCTTACCTGGAGTTTCTGGGCCACTGAGGGACCTTGGAGAGCAGCTAGCACCAGGCTGGACAGGCAGGAAAGTTCAAGTGCAGCTAGTTTGTCCTTTCCATGGAAGAGGTGTTCTGGGACCCACCAACCCTGAGAAACCTTTCCCTGGCCACCACCATTCCCTGTTGCCCTGGAGAAGCAGCTCCCTAGGCTTGAGGGCCCTGACTGGAAGGGGCCTCTTGACTTTGCAGAAAATGGAAAGGGCACCTACAGACAGGTGATGGCTACCTAGAGTTCTGCAGCCCCAGGGCTACGGGGTAAGGAGGGCAGAGGATGGAGTGCTCACGGGCAGCACCCTGGCCCCGCTTGCCCAACCTCCACAATGCCCCGTGTCCCAGCCCAGCTCCACACTCACGCTCGGTCGAGCTGGAGGATTGAGAGCCACCACAGGGTGAGGGCAGCAAGGGGCCAAGGCAGCCAAGTGCCCCAGGACCAACTTTTCCTCAACTTAGCCACCAACGTGCAAGTTGCTAAGGACCCGGATCCCCGCTCATCTTGCCTGTTCACGTTTGGCCCCGTTGAGTCCCAGTAGGCTACTGTGAAATCATCTGAGAAGTCATCACCACACCTTGCCACCCCCTTGGTGAAGACCTTCTGTTCACTTTGATGTCGCCATCGGCTGTTTCCATTAAACACGCACTGAAGAGACACAGGCAGGCAAGTCCTGAGGTTGCTGCTGCCCTGGCCGCACCACCGGCAGCAGTGGCCCGGGCTCCCTGTGAAGGTGTAAGGGGATGGAAAAGGCCGGACTTTGTCTCCTCTGCCTGCTGTTAGCTTAACCACGAAAGTATCTCTTTATACAGAATACTTAACAGATTCTAATATATATTTGTATTTCATTTTGTTATAGTATTTTTATATGTTAAAGTCAACATCCAGTGTCTTGTTTGATTTTCAGATGCTCTGTGGTTGTGACATTCTGTTTGGGGATTTCTGTAGCCTCATTTGGGTCACTCTTTAGAGAGACTGGTTTAGAACAGGCCTGTGAGGGAGACACACTTGCCCTTTGCCTAGAAGTGTTGTTTTAGAATATATTGGATATTGTCTGTTGTCTTCCACGTGAACATGACATTGATTCACTCAGGTTCTGTCTTGTTGGTCTCTTTTTCTGCACTGAGGATGAGCCAGGGCTGCCGATGTGCATCCTTCCCAGTTCGAGGTTCCTGGGTGGCCCACACACCAGCCACCATTCAGGGATGGCACCCAGATGCGGCACATGTGGGACATCTGCCCTTGGAACTCTCTGGTCTTCCTGAAGTAGCAAAGGAAGTCTGTTCCTAATGCAGAAGGAAGGGAAGGTCTGGGGGATGTCCGGGTGAGGACAGAGCCTGGCATTTCACAGCACACACAGAGATCCAGGAGGGTGCTCGTCCTCATCTCCCCTCAAGTATCTGCCGTTACACTCACGTTTTGTAAGTTTGTGTATAGAGCCACATCCATATTTAATCTGGCCCTGAAGGCTTCAGAGCGTCAGGATAACAGATGAGAAGCACAGTGAGGCTTCTCAGGTTGTCTTGTAAAGTTAACCTGCCTGTCACCAAAACAGCAGTTCTCAGGGAATGGGTGGAGAAAGGAGGCGAACATACTTCTACAGTGGTTCTGGTACGGTTTCAGACTACGTACACAATTGCATACAGGAGTTTTGTAGGATGAGCACCAAAGGGAGGCCCGGCCCCTGAGCTAAGAACCCCCAGCTGGCCTCCCTCTGATGCCAGGACCACAGACTGATTTCCCACTAGAAGACCGGGCTGAGGCGATGGTCATACAAGCTGCACTTTGCAGCACATGGTCACCTTAAAAGTGGCCAGGGATAGGAACTGCAGTGCTTTTAAGGCAATTAGGGATTTTGGAGGAAATGTAATGAACCAGGAACATCAGAGAAAGTGGCTTAGAAGAGGGTTGTAAGCTCAAGTGTCTAGAGTGGCCAGTAGGTTACCTAAGAAAGTCAAGAGGACACACGTCCTTCTGGCCCATCATTTGTATTGCCACTTCCGATAAAGCAGCAGGTACAGAGACCTATTTCCCTACTGGAAAAAAAAGGGGGTGGGCAGGACAAATGGTTAACTATGGTAACTAACAGGGGTAGTGGTGACTTGAAGGGCATGTTTTCCAATCTTCTAAGCTCCAGCTGAATTTTACCATGCACAAATTGGGTCAGATCTTATCTTTTTTATTATTATTATTATTTATGCTTACAGCACCTGGTCTTCCTAGGTGGTCTCCCATCCAAGTACTAACCAGGCCCGACCCTGCTTGGCTTCCGTGATCAAACATCAGGCTTGTTCAAGGTGGCATGGCTGCAGACCATGGACCGTGGCTCCACTGGGGTGTGAACTCAGGACCTTGTGTGTGTAAAGCAGATTTGCTAACCGCTACACTATGGAACCACATCCTATTTTTTTTAAAAAGATAAGCCTGAAATCAACTTTTCTGCAAATACTCATTTTTTAAATATCTATAAAAAACACAAATGATTGGGCCACTGGTTTGCAAAGTGAAAGTAAATAAGTGGCTCATTTCACAGTTAAAAGGACATCTCCAGCCCAGTGGATGGGCATTGCAGGGCTTGGTTGGGGGGTGGAGGCAGTAGGACTGCCCAGGCTTCCACCTGGAGTTGCCAAGTTTTCCTGAGATGGGTGATAATGCATCTATTGTCCCTGTAACCCTGGCCCTCAGAAATAATTTTAGAGGTTATCCCTCATCCCAAGCCAGTTTGCACCTCTCAGTTATTCTACCACAGGATGAATATTGGAGGGAAAGAGGTCTATTTTAAGGATGAAAAGTCTTCATCTGGTATAAGATAATTCCCCAAATTCAAACTGAGAACAGGTGGCCTGACTGCCAGCGGCCAGGTCATTTTCACTGGGAGTAGTTCTGCACGTTAATGGCCGCTGTCAGATTAACCTGTTAATGAAATCACTGCTGATTCTATAGGAATCACTGGCCCACTGGACTCATCCCAAGTAGAGCTGAAAGAATATAATGAAACAGGTCATGAGGCAAGTGAATGGAAGGATTGCTGGCCATCTTTTGGCAACACCTCAAATGGGCTACAGAGAGCTTAGGGCAGCCTTCCCTGGTTGGCTGTGCCTATCACCTGCTTATGCAACTGTGGCTTACCTGAGGTCGGGGGTGTGAAGAATTCAATTGCTCCCTGCCCCTCAGGATGGAGCACTGGCACCATTCCAACTCTGCCATGGGAATTCCCTAAGATTCACCCACTGTGTTTTCTTTTTTCCTGAAGTTTAAGCACAACCCATAACACAGCCATAGATCCAGCAAACAATGCTCCTTTAAGTCCTGATACAGGTGCCAAGGCAAGAGCATTAAGTCTTGCTTTTTGATTCCTTCTGGCAACTTATCACCTTTGCTTTAGGCTACGAGTCAAATGCTGGGCTTCAATGCATTTGGTACCCTCTCCAGTGACCACACGAAAACACTTTAATATCAAAGAAGTTTAATACGCTGCAATAAAATAAGCGCCTAGAAAAAGCTCATGGAATAGATGTCAATGTTAGAGAAACCCCTCCCACACATCCTCTAGCTCCAAACCCCGTCCCTCAAAACCAAACAAGAAAATCTGAAACAACAGAGGAAATCCTTCAAGCTTGGATTTCTGTGAGCCCCATTACCAATAACAAGAACAGTTTCCTACAATGGCCTAATAGAAAAGTAAAACACAGAAGCACAAAAAGTCCACAAGATTTCAATATTTAAGAGACTTGGTACATATTCAAAGTTAAAATAACTCCAACTTTTATAGCTATACATATTGTTTTAAAGCAACTTAATATATTTTTAAATTTCATATATACACTCTCAAAGGTTCTTCAGGTGAGGTATGTAAACATTGTCTAATGAAAAATTTTCAATATTTCAAACCAACAAATTCACAGCATACATTGAATTTTCATTCATTAACGACACAGTATTTTCCTACACTCACTAACGTAGTGGAAATCCAGGCCCAAGAGACACACGCTGATCATTCAATAACCATTTGTAGAATTTCTCATTTCACTGTTTTTGGGAAGACCACCTTCACCCAGGTCAGGGGCACACGCTTGGTGCCAGGAAAGGGCTAGGCCCTCGGAGACGCTCTCCTTGGGCATCTGGATCACTGGCTAAGACTCACAAGACAGCAAAAAGGAGCACACCTGAACAACTACGAGATTGACCTTGGCAATGACAACACTGGGGGGAACCAGACCTTTAAAGGAACGGTAGAGATTCATCTTAGAGCTTGCCCTAAACTCATTCTGAAGGGTCGTGGCCTAAAAAGAATAAAAACCCAACATGGCACCTGAGCTTCAGTTAAATTGCATGGGCCTCCTATGACCCCTGGGCCCCTCAGAGGCGTTAACTCTGGCCTAAAGGAGGACCCTGGGCTGTGCTTTTCATACAAGTTGGGGTTGAATTTCTTAATATCATAATGCATACGGGAAAATAATGCCATGAGTTCATAAAGATGACCGATGCCTGTACACAGGCACCGGCCAGTGACCTTGGAGGAGCTCGATTTTGAAAACTACTTGTTCCCTGAGGGTAAACAGCAGGCTTCTATAAAGTGAGGCTAATCAAGGAATTATTTATTACAAGGTAATAAGACTTGGGGCACCTCAGGCCAGAATTCTATTTTACCCCCACATAATCTACAATGCCCCCTCCCCGCCCTCCCACCACAAGAAGTAGTCACCTTCCCAATGATACAACATAGGCAAGTTTCTTTCCTCTTGCTTGCTTTCAGGCTTAGCAACGGAAAGTTTTATCCTAATGCACCCACTTCAATCTAAAAAAACACTAGTGAAAATTTCCAAACACCATCATAAATACAAAAGAGAAGACATATTCCAAAAGCCTAAAAAACTACATTATTCTGTTAATGGTTATTCAGGTGTGGGGTATTTTTTTGTAAAATTTAGGACGTTCACAAGGAGAGGCTGCTAAACAGCTCAGAAACCTGTTGAACTGGACACGCTGGGAGACTTGAAGTGACTGCCTTCTGTACACATGACCTAAATGGTTTAACCCCAGACACAAAGGGGGTTCAGACATTTCAAACCCAGGCACAGAGTAGGACTCTAGGAAATGGGCTAGCTTTTAAATGTATGTCAGATATAGTCAAAGGACTTTAAATTGATCGCTTAATTTTCAAATTTACTCTATAACCAAATGAGCTTTGCTTCAACTAGATTCTGGAAGCCCTACAAATTCATGGGAAATTTATAACTTTTCAATCTCTATTCCCAATTTTGGATGTGTCTGGTGTGGCAGATTTCACATCCATTGCTAGAGTTCTAAGACTGAAAGGAGCGTGCAGACAAACAGAAGCACAATTTCAAGTACAGCAACCTCTCTGACAAAGGCAAGAGGTCTTAGCAAGAGCTGCTCTACCCTGACCCTATCCTCTGAGACAAGGGCCCCTGTGGAGCCCAGAATAAATGTTATTATCTAGGATCTTATTGCTTATGGGCAACATATCAAAAAGAACATCTGGAAATCTGCTCTGCAGATCCGGGGACTGACCACTGACCAGTTTATCATACACACGCATATATATATAATATATAACATAACCAGATGAGAAGAGGGGCAATTAAAGCTTGGATTCGATGTAATATTACAGATCGAATGCCCCAAACAGCTCTCAACCTGCTGGTTTTTGTTCTTTCTCCATGTGTGTAATGAAAGGAAGTCCACTGCTCAAAATATATTCTACAATACTACAATGCAAACCAACATCACTCAGAACATGAATCTGTATACATATAATAAATATCTTTTAAAAACTATTTACAACATTATGTCTTGTGAACATTTAGATGAGAGCAAAATTTACTTCCTGCAAAGGTTAAAAAAGTTTTGACTGTCTAGTTCAGTGCTAAATTCCCTGGCACCTAGTTACCCATTCACATTTCATCTTAAAATCAAGATTTGCTTACAAATAGTATCTTAGAAAAAACATTCTCCAGCATTACTGTTCAAGTGTCCCCATTTGTTTAGAAAAGACAAAGAGAAGCCACGATATGCAAGGTATGATTCAAATGAATGACAAAAATCCCTGTGTGTCCAGTCCCAAGCTCTCTCAAATCCTGGAGCTGCAGTCCTCAGTCCTGGCAAAATAAGAGTCATGACTCAGACAGGGGCGCCCAGGAATGGGGCACAGGAAGAGGATCATGACCGTAAAGCGTCGGTCCTGTTACATACAGGGGTGCTTGGAAATGCAGACCAGGACTCCTGAGATGTAAAGCTGCACACATCTTAGAACAGATGGTCTTGTTCTGTAACCACTGTTACAGGTAGGGCTGGCCCACATCTGCACAGATGCTGAGAAAGGTAGGAGGAGGAGGGAGTGAGGCGCTCATGAGTACTGTCAAGGTGTGGAAGGAAACATGCTTGTCTCCCATGGCAATGAGAGTGGGAACAGGTGTCTTTCACAAACATGAGAAAGACTAAAATACAACTTCATGCTTTCTTTAGGCGACCAGTGGTTTCTCCATATCCCACAGGTATGGGTTTGGATTTTCTTGGGGTTACAACTAAGGCTCACTTTCCTGCACAAGCTGCTGAAGTGCACAGGTGAATGTACCAACTGTGTATGCAAAAAGTGGGCTGCTTGAGGCAAGCCCTGATGCCATGCCTGGCATAGCCATACTGAAGGTGAGAGAACCATTTTGTTCTGGGATGGGGTGGCAGTGGGGGGATGTACTCAGGTCCCTAGTCCACACTGCATCTGCCCCCAAACAGTGACGGTTTCAATGCCCCACCATTCTGCCTTCACTGTGTTATTTGGGGGGTTAAATGGCTGAGCATAGTAGCTGGAGAGGATGGGTGGCTAGAAAGAACACTTTTTTGGAAAGCCCTTTTGAAAGTTATTTTTTTGTTGTTGTTAAAATAAATACTTTCTATAGAAGCATTTGAACAGGAAAATATGATTTACACAGTGAAATAAATTCCACAGTGATGTGTATAAATATGCACATTATATATATATATATATATATATATATATATATATATATATATTTGAAGCCACAGTCATTAACAGTCTTCTAGAACTATTAAGAATACAGAAACCACTGGTGAAACTAATAACCTTAAGTTATAGTGGCTCTAAAACTAATCCCTACCTGTGGTATAAATATACAAAATTATGCAAATCTTGTTTGTATAGCATCTTTTCCACAAACTAGTTCCCAAATACTATAGCTTCAGCTACAAGACAACATGAGGTGTAGATTATAGAAAACAATAGGGGGTGAAAAGGTTGATAAACTGAATAGCATTTAGACACAGTAGCTAAAAAGCAGAATAAAAATTTTTCTAATATGTGATATATGTGTTCAGTGAAGCGCTTGGGAGGTGGGAGACTTCCCAGAGAAGATGCCTCCTGGAGGGGGGCTGGGGGTGCAAGCAGAAGAGGGAAGAGGCCAGAGGAGGCTCCGCAAGATGAGATGGGCCAGGCCTGACCACGGGGCTTCACTAGCCAGGCCAGAGTGTGCAGCACTTCAGGCTAAAGTGGCTGGTGTGCCAACAAGGTGCCATTGACATGCTGCTACTTTTAAAAGCTGAGAATGGGTGGTCTGGATTTGAGGTTCTAACAGGCAAAGACCAGCCATTTAGGTTGACAATGACCAAAGCTTGGGGGTTAATAAACTGGAACATATACTGCACTTGAAAAAGAAAAGAGGGGCTCCAGGGGATCAAGCTAACTCGCTCTATGCTGACCGGGAGTCAAATTCGCCCTGATTCATAAACATGATGAAGATGGTAGTACTTTCAATTAAAAGGACTTCGTACTTTAACTACTTATCCTAGTAGATAAGATTGTATGTCCAAGATTCAATGACTATTCAATCAACAAAGGAGGGGATGTATTCTTGTTCTTTAGTGCATAAGTATTACTCATGAATAACGTGCAACAACAGCTGTGGCCTGAGACGAAACACAAGACGCCCTAAAAATCAAACGGAAAGCAATGTTGCAATGCTGGACTATGTGAAAAAATGTTTGTGCCTGTCAATATAATCTAATCTTGAATGACATATTGCAAGGGTCAGTAAACCTTTTCTGTAAAGGGCCACACAGTATTTTCTATTTTAGGCCGTATGGGCCACATATGGTCTCTGTTACTTCTTTTTTTTTTATTTTAATGACTCTTTTAAAAAAGGTAAAATGCATTCTTCCAACCTCTGACATATTATAAAACCATGAGGACCTCCTTTTTTTTTCCCCCAATGGGCAGTCTATACTTTCGTGTGGCTTGCCTACTGAGTACTTTGTGTTAAATGGAATGGTCCCGGGCAGGTGAGGAAGACTGTGTCACTATGTTCACCAGGTGAGCATAACTGTACAACAGCCCCTCTGAAGGACAAAGCAAAAGGTGGCACCTGAGCACTGAGTGTCAAACACTAGCTATAAAAGGAAGATCAGACAGAAGGGAGATAACAGAAGGAATTGACCAGCTTTGGCTCAATTCCCAAGGCAAAAAAGCATGAGCAAGGATACCCTCCACCAAGTGCCCAAGGTGGTTCCCTGGGCCCCCAGCACAGCACGACAAAGCCCTGAGCTGGGAGCATCAGAGAGCTCTGGGTTTCGGCCTGAGTGTGATTTCTCTTTAAAGAGGTTAAACCTGCAAGTCTTGTAATCCACCCACTGTAGAATATAGCAGTTTGTTCTGGAGTTTCAAGGGATGAATTGTATTGAAGTCTGACTCAAAGGCTTCTCATAATTCTGGTTGTTTTAAATACCATAATCTTTTCATTTTCTTCTTTCCCCTGAAGACAATTTTGGAGCAAGCACAGGGAGGAAAAAGGACTTACTGATGGGATGTGAGGACTGCCCTGTTGATGTGATACACACAGGTGTGATTTCACACTTAAGGAAAAAAACATTCCAGCATTTCAGTGGGTATCAAGCCATAAGATGACAAAAACTTAGAGGTAAGAATTCAAAATAATTATATTTCAAAATAACTGAAACAGTCACTGTTTTGGGGTCACCGGCAAAAAGTTTCTCACCAACATGAAATTTAACTTCATTTTGAAAAAACAGCATAGAAACATCCTTAAGTTTTAGGGAAAGAAAAAGACCAACACCTTGGAAGCTGACTGAATTTGATCCAAAGCTATAAACCGTAACTTCCCAGTCACACTCAGGTTATATAACAGGTCCCAATTTTCTATTATCTTATTCTAAAGCACATCAAGCCCCTGGTTTTCATTTGTTGGCTTGCCTTTAATAAATTTATTTTGAAAGAAGAATATGGGACTGAAAAAATATCAGTGCCAATTATGTTTTATTTTCCTAGAAGCTGGTGAAAAATATTACATAATGAACAATGCTTTGGGTTTGTGATTGGACTTTGTTTCTCCTCTGTGAAGACTTTTTCCATATCTAAATGTGAGGTTCAGAAAAATGAACATCCAACTAAAGTAGTCTCAACTGATTTTGAAAGAAACAAAATCTTGGCTTACTTTAGAAACAAGAAGTGAAGCTGGAGTCAGGTCTATGATAAAAACAGTGAAATAAGAGGCCAAGGCCACATAAGCTTAGAACTCTGAATTCCTAATTGCTCACGGGCTCACTCTGTTGGCTTAGAGGACCTCACTTTGGCTACTGTGATGGGTGACTCTAAGAAGGAAGATGTGAGGCTAAGGAAGCTCAAGTTTCAAGAGATAGTATGTGATGTTATAGCAACGTAGCATACCTCTTTTGCAGCAAGAATAAAGAAATGTAAAAGGAAGAACAAAATTGAGGTAAGATAGGGAGGAAGAAGAGGACAGAGAAGAAAAGAGGCAGAAGATATGTCAGGGAAGATTTGTTCCTGAAAAATGATTCACTTCTCAAGCAAGGGTCAGCAAACTTTTCTTTAAAGATCCAGATAGTAAATATCTTAGGCTTTGTGGGCCACATGGTCTCTGTTGCAACTACTCAAATCTGCTAGAAAGCAGCCATAGACAATCCATAAACAAATGGGCGTATATTTGTTCCAACAAACTTTTATTTACAAAAGAGTGACCAGCCCAGTCTATAGACCCTTGATAGATCATTTCTAAGCCAAAAGAGAGCCTGCACAAGCCAACCTAAAACCAAAAGGACTAGGTGTGGCTCCCTGAGCCAGCACCTTGGGAAACTCCAGCCCAGTCCCAGGTGCGAAGACAAAACATCAGACTTGTTGATGGTGACACGACAGCCCCTCCAGCTTGCATCACATAGCATGTTGTCCTCTCCTACTCGGTTCTTAGGTCCACTGATCAACAGGAATGCAGCCCATAAATGAGAGTGACAGCTTCCGCCCTCGCCGCAGAATCTATCACAAGGCAGGAAAGAGGCTTAACTTTAATTCAAAGTACCTGTCCGAAAGTGTTGTACTGGTGACCTATCTGAACAGTGAGAAATTCACCTGGGCAGACTGTGATGCAAAAAGGGCCCTGTGAGAAGCACTGTGTATGTGAAGAGATGACTAACTGAACCTCTTCTATCCATAGTATGACAGAAACAAGGAGGCACAAAACCCAGAACTCAAGATTATTTTTTTAGGTAAAGCTTGTGTATAAGTCTTTGATAAATACAGATGCAGCAGAAGTGGCCTAAGGGATCCAAGGGATGAGTATTGCAGATTCACAGACGTTAAGGACATTCCTATGTAGGAAGCCTCAAGAGCAGAACAAAGGTTTGTGGCCTTTGTGCTACGCTGCAAGACTGCTACATGTCTGAGGAAGTGCTAGGGGTGAGCCTCTGGACCTGACTTGGGGAGCAGTATCCATGTTGTCCTCCCAAACCCAGGGAGCCTCATGGGACAGAAAATGGGTCTCTTGAAGAGGGCCCAGCTCTGAGCTTCAGTGATTGCTTCCCAGGCATCTTCCAGCTCCTGCAGAGGCTCAGAGGTAATGCCAGTGTTCTCTGGTCATCAACTTCCGCTCCAACACTGGGACAGCCACTTCATTGAGCACAGGCTCAGGAGCAGAATTCCTTTCTGATGTGGAATCCAGCCTGTGGGGGAGACTGCTTTACATCTGGTGGCAAGCCATACTGTGAAGATGGCTACAGGAAAGAGGTCTTTGTAAGAGGAAAAATAAGGAGAGACTCAATACCAGGCCTGGGCTGGAGGTATCTGGGGGACAGCATCTGCTCTAAGTGTAAAAGGGCCTTTCAGAGTTGGCCCTCAAGTTTTTTTGTTGTTGTTGTTGTTTTCTTTCTTCTATTAGCAAAATTAACTGAATCAGGAAAAAAAAATGAGATTCAACAAATACAAAAATAGTTCTAAGTTTTTAATCTCCTAATTATGTAGAATCCCAGCCTATTTAAATGTAGTCACTACTATAAAGTGTAAGTTAATTTTAAAGATCATCCATTGCATTGTTAGGTGTATAAAATAAATACATACACATTGATAACTTTTCTCAAATGCTTTCTAGAATGAGAGAGAAGGGTATTATCTTGAAGCAAGCTTTTACAAATGAAAAAGACCTTAGAAAAGTAATGGAATGAATTAGAAACGAGGAACTGGAAAAGTTCCACTCACTCACTGCCTCACACCTCTCCCAAACCTAACGCAAGCACCCTTCCAAGGTACATGCAGCTAAGAGGGCACCTTGAATGTATGTACAGGAATCAGCAAGCCTGACATTGGCAAACCTTAGCTGTTTAAGTCACCACAAAAACAATATCCAGTGAAAACTATGTGAAAAGATCTTTTTAAACTTTAAAACCACTTTTTAAAGATTCAATGAACCTACTCAAAACATTAATGCTTCTGTGTAACTTAATGCTGAGAAAGGGTTGCCAGCATACACACCTAGCAGTGTCATTAATACAGGTGGCTCCTGAATGGCCACAGTAAAAGATATTAAAAAGAAAAGAGAATCGTGGGACAGAAGAGACATGGGGCAGGGGGGGAATCGAAGCTTCATTGAAGATAGTAAGCTTCGCTATCTATGACATTCAACACAATTCTGTTTCCCATGAATCAAATGCTTTTCTCCAGTCCTATCCAATCATCAGAAGTTTTCATTGTACATATATAGCAAACCTTCTACAGAATGGGTAGAAAGGCTGTTTATCATGATCTAAATGAACTGATGCATAAAAAAGTCTATCTGGATTTATCTAAATTGATCTGAAGCCATCTAAATGTAACACTTTTTAATATAAAGTACAGAGTAGCAGCTGTCCATACAACCCTATTTTGGTGACAGAGCATGCTAGAGGAGCTGGTTGAGGCTTTAACAACCAAGACTTTTTGTAGAGTGGCCCAATGGAAATGCAGAGTACACATGGTGTTATAATGAAGCAATGTTATAGGCACCAAGATAAAGCCAAAGCCACCCATTTCAGGCTTCACTTGGGAAAGGCAAACATCATCAGTTACAAATGCTGCAGCTCTTACTTTTGAGCTGTGGAACAGACTGACAGGGCAGAGGCAGGAGCGATAACTACAAGCATGAACTACAAACATGGTGATAACCAATCAGAATGCACACCCACTCTACACGTGTACATCCACGCGAACATCAGCTCTGGGTGTAGGGTGTGTGGGCCCACTAGGAGATGCTGCAGCTGCTTCCTCCAACTGCAAGGTTGCTGTGACCTTTATATAACTTTGTTGATTTGACCTTTCTGAGTCTGATGCCGAAGTGGTTTGCAGGATGCTCAGAGAGACTCTGGGCCACATTTAAACCATCTGTCCTGTGCTAATTACCTAGCTCATGACCCCACTAGCACAGTGCATGGGGAAGAAAGAATTTTACTATAGAACTGGGGCTAGGAGACAGTTGTGGCTGACAGCCACAGGCAAATGCACCCAAACAGACATGCAGACACTCGCTCTTAAACTTCTCTATTACTGGAAATAACATTTTCACTTTCTTTGAATATGGAAGTACTCAGAGTAAGAAAGAAAATCAGAAGTCACTCTCATCCTATTGTCAAATTACAGCCACGAAAGGGAAAAAAATCCCAGATTTTTTTCTCCCAAAGTAAGACAAAAACCCTATTAGAATACTAGCAAGGTTGCAAGGCCAAAAACAAAAAGGATGGCAAGAATCAGTAATGGAAATAAATTTTAAAGGTTGTAAACCAGTATTAACACCTGATGACACACCTTTTGTCCCATGGGCACATAATTTAGAATCCATTTTTTTTTAAATGACAAAAGATGAAAGGAAAGAGGAGTGAATATGATTTAAAAAGGGGTAACAGAAATATTAATCTTTTACAATAATTATAAATTCCCTCTGCATTCTTCACATATCATAAAAATGATTTGGTTTAGCTTTCAAACATTATTTAAACAAACAAGACAGAGAGGGAAGTTCACTGCTGGGGTTTGCAAAGAGCATCTGTTCATGTACAGATACTGCAGGGTGCAGCTGGAAAGCTACTTTTATGTGCATGATGGTGGTCTTCTCGGCTACAGTACAAGTGCTTGTGCATCAAGTATAAAATACAAGCCTTTAATCACATAGATCAGCTTTTTAGCTTTTGTAAATTTAAAAACAAAAAGGATAAATAAGGCACTGTACTTTTAAAAACTAAAACTGCTTGGTTCCAAGTTTAAAACCCAAGGAACAACCAGAATATAATATATAACTTCCCTTACTCAGCTTCAGAGAAAGACTCTGCAAGTTCCCTTCTCCATGTGAGATGCATTTTCTGACATCTTAAATTGTGGTGTTCTCCATTAACTGCAGATTTGAAAGGCTTGATAAGCTCGTAAAAGCAGATTTAGTTAATGCAAAATAAAAGGTTACTTCTACAGAACAGTTTTGCTCTCGGCTACAGCCCTTCCAATCACTTTGTATCCAGCCGCCTCCGTTTGCTGTGGGAAGAGGCCAGCTTTGACTGCAGCTTCCGCTTTCTCTGGGCAGCGCTGTTCTCTGGGGTTTGGGTCAGGGGTCTGGCCCGAGCCTTTCCACTGTTCTGCTTCCTGTTTGTGACTTTTTGTGGCCTTGAAGAGGATTCACCTGACCCTTTTTGCTTTGCAGGTTTCCTCACTGTCTCCGAGGAGGTGGGCTGGGTAGGTCTTCTGTTTGTATTCTCTTTTTCTTTCCTAGAGGGGGGGCAGCTCTTCCCAGAGGACTTTTTAGGGATCTTCACTTTATTCTCTTTCAAAGTTGTCTTTCTGGGAAGTTGGCTGACTCTGTCCCTTGCAGCTGGCTTCTTGGCAGCAGGAGTTTTGGTGGATCCATCAATATGCTTTTCTTTGTTGGCTTTCATTGCAGGCGCCTTGTCCTTCTTGTCCTGAGCATTGCCACCTTCGGTTCTCTTGCGTTTATTATGAACTTCTGCTTTCGGCAAGGTTTCAGACGTCTGCTTTCCTTTCCTTCCCTTCATTCCATCGGTACTCCTGGGCTTAACAGGAAATCCATCTGCATCTACTTGCAGGGCAAGCTTGGGAGACATTAGAGGGTTGATGCATACACTCTTGCAACCCTGTTTACCTTCTGCAGCCAGACCAAATGGGCTTTCCATTTTCTCATTCTTGAGCAAGCGCTGCTGGGCTCTGAGCTTTCCTCGAATATTGGAATATTTTCTAAGAATCCGGGTACTAGCTGGAGTAGTTGAGTTTGTGGGAAGATGGCTATTTCTACCTTCCTTAACTTCCTCTATGCTGTCTTCAGAATTGGGGCAGAGGCTGGCGTCACTGCCATCCTCTAGTGGCTCCACTTGGTCAGGATTCTCTCGGAATTTAGCCCAGAGCTTCTGTGTTTTCCAGTTGTTCTTAGCAGGAGTAGCTCCAGGAAATTTCTTCAAGTGTTTTTTCAAGCGTTCAGCCTGTAGTGAACTGGGGTACAGGCTGGAAGGGGAGTACTTCTGATGAGGGTGCTTGACAGGAGGGATATCTCCTGGGAGACGAGTGTTGAGCTTCTTTACGATGACCAAGGACCGGGTTTCGGTTGTCTCCAAGAACCATTTACAAACATTAGATAATTTAAAGTTTGACATAAACAGCATCTGAACAGGAGAAAACTTTTGAGCCTCCAATGAACCCCTGCATTTCCGTGACCTTTTCTTGCTTTTCCAAATCTCCTTCAGTTTATCCGACTTGTTCCTTGCTCTTGGTGTTGGCTGGGCTTCTTTCTCCAACTGGATCCAGCCCTTCTGCACTTTCATGTACTGGGCACTGAAGTTGGCGATCAGCTCTTGGTTCTCCTCCTCGGCACACCATTCCATAAACTTAGGCTGGTCATCGACCACTGCGTCCACATCATCCTCATCTAAGGGATCTCCACTCTCTGACCCTTCACTGTACTTTGGTGTTGGGCTTCCTTGTGCTGCTTCCTTTTCGGAAGTCACTTTTGTAGTATCCAAGGAGTCCAGAGAATGAGCATGTCTTAGATTGTAGGTTGAAGAGGTCAGTCTTGTGAGTCTTGGTACCCATTTTGGGGGCCCAGCAGCGTCACCACTTCTGCTATTGGACAACCCAAGTACGCTGGATGACACATCGCTGTCGTCATCTTTATGCTGGGTGTTTGTACTGTCAACCTCATTTACAACCTCCTCCACACCTTGTGCAGGTACAGGTGTTGGCCTCTCTTCTAACTGTTCTGAGAAAGTACACGGGACACTTTCTAAGGGGTCATGAGCGTGTTTTTCACCTAACTTAGACTGGACATAGATTTCCAGTCTCTCTCCAGTTAAGGGCTGGCCAACTGTGGTTATAGGATCACTGCTGGGGAAAATATCTCCTTCTTCCCTTTTGACTTCTTTTGCCAACATGTTTTTAAAAGTCTGCCTGGTGATGACCCCACCCCCTTCGCCCTCCTGCTCGACATCCTTCGCAGAGAGATTTTCAGAGACATCTGGGTTTTCGGTGTCCTCCAGAGCTTTCGCAGGGAGACCCTCAGGTGTTGTCCCGCCAGGGTACTCCTCTTTTTTAGAACGTTTTGCACCAGGATTTTTAGAAACCTTGATCTCAGGACAAGCAGAGGAAGAATCAGAACTTTGATTTCTTAGGCACCTATCAGAAGAGAAAGAATCTGAAAGTTGACTTCTTAGGCACCTATCAGAGGTCTCAGGGAATTTTTTACCTTTTTTCTTCCTGTCTGAGTTCTCTTCAGGTGAGTCAATGTTTTGTTCGCACGTATCTTTTTCTGAAGACTGTTTTACATCACTGCCCTCTCCCTCTAATTCTCCTGTATCACCTGCTGCCTCACCTCCCTCAGTTTCACCGGAGTTTTCCTCAGTAAACGTGCTGCTTTCCTTCAGGAGCGGGTCACTACCTAGGTCCCGCGTGCCTTCAGTCGCAGCCTCACGACTGATGCTGTGGTCATCCTCGGCCTTTCCCGGGCACATGGGTACCTCCGAGCTCACTGGGGGAGTCTGATGTTCTGAGCACAGAGGACTTTCTGCTCTACTGACTGCTTCTGGAGAAGGATGAGGCCTAGAAACGTCTTCACTGGCTCCCTCAGAAAAGCTCTCAGCAGAGGGAACCAGGTGACAGTCTTGGGGTTCACTCATCTCCTTGGTATCCAGCAGTTCAACTGGCTGTTGTTCTCGTCCAGGAGAAGACACCCCACTTGCTGTGGGAGCCGAGGGCACAGAGCCACCCTCTGGCACGTCCTCTTTGGGAAGGTGAGCGGGGAGGGGACCCTCCAGGCTGGAGGCTGTCGTTTCCTCTGGCCCAGGGGACGGGCTCGGATTCGGTTTATTTGTTAGGGGGCAAACCTCTGGCTCTTGCAATTCCTTTTCAGATGAAGCATCTCCGTCTCCTTCCTTGAGGCAGGTTCTTTCTTTATTAGGCTCTTCAGGGTCGTCTTCTCTGGGAAGCTCCCTATCTACTGTAGGTCTCGGGGTTGAAATGACAGGGGTCTGCTTGAGAGTGGCCACTGCCTCGGACACCAGTGTTGAGCAGCTTGCTTTTTCTTGGGAGTATACATTTCTGGCCAGTGTGCGAACGGTTTGCAGTTCACAACAATCACCATTGAAAAAGTATCCTCGAGTACTCTTTCTGGCTGTTTTCCGAGAAGATAATATTGACCTTTGATTCTCATAGTGGTATTCTGTTATTGGCTGACTGATATAAACGACATCACACTGGTTATCATAATCGTTTATCCGCAGCCCTGATGCTCTTTTGCTTTTCCGAGCTGTCTTGATGGAGGGTGGTAACATCTTGGTTCGCGAATGTCCATTAGATGCTTTGTGTACAGCAGGCATGGGGCTGGGGGCTAACCAACCATCTTTGGAATGATCACACTGGCCCTTATCACTGGGATGTAAATGGTAATCCACCTTATTTCTTCCTAGTGAGTGAAGATGGTTCTCTTGCTTTGGCCTTGAATCTTGTTCACTTGCCTCTAAATCCTGGTGCAAAGGTGTTTTTGAGCTACACTGTAAAGTATTCTCTTTGTCGGCAGTTCTAGGTGAATTCCCCACAAACCCTGAGTCCCAAGCCTCTTCTGATACAGCTCTGAATGAATTTCTTTGAGAAACGATATAGTTGTTGCTCTCTTCATTATTCTCAGCTGCCACTTTCATGGTAATTAGACTTTCTACTAAAGCTGAACTCTGCACACGGTCTTTACCATCCTCACGTGTTTTCACATTTGTGTCTTGCTCCTGTCCAGTGGTTTGCCCCTCCAAGCTCTTAGAGATGTGGAAGTTGAATGAAGGAGAATTAGATGCAGTGAGGTATCCTAGAGTGGAGCTATCCACTGAACTCCCAGAATTAGGTTTAGTGGTTGGAAGCTCAGAGGACTCCTTCTGGACAACTGTCAGGGCATTCTCTCTTCTGTCTACAGAATCTGTCTCAGGAAGAGGCTCCTTCAGGGCCTTTTCTGCCAAGTGTGGAGAGCTCTGAGAGCCTAATGAGTCTACTAATGAATCTACAGAAGGAGGAGATTTTGTATCGAGACATGTAGCATCGTTTTCCTTATGTTTGGTGCCTAGCTGGGCAGAGCCGGCATTGCAGGTGGATGCATCCATTGCTCCAGAATTGGAAGGTCGCGGGTCCTCAGGGCCTGGCTGGGATTCAGTGTACAGGTCACTGAGAACACGAATGAACTGCTTCTGATGATGAGTGCACAGTTTGACCATAAACTTCTCCAGGGGAGACTTCGACTGATTGTTAGAATCTACTGCTATTGCCTCTGTTGAGTTCTCACTAGACAGACAAAGAGAAAGAAGGAATTAGTATGGTTATTTTCCAAAGAACCATATTTACATTACGAAAATCACCAGATCTTACTCATGCTATAAAGAGAGTAGACACTCTTGACCAAAATTGCTTCTAAATGCCCATATACTTTTAATTCAATAAATGAGTATTTACCTAGTTAAAATACAGGGTGGTTATAGTCTCAATTTTTAGTGACACCCTTCATGCTTTTTAAGTGACCATTCACAAATAACTTTATTATAGAGAAAAAATACAGATATATTTTTTTTTTTTCAAAAAATAAAATTCTAGCCACATTATTAACTCCAGTTGCTAAACATATACTTTTGTGTTAGGCCTGGGTATTCCTGTTAAATAATCATTTTTTCTGAGTCCACAACACTGACAAAAATTCAGACACTGTATTTCAAATCTTAGTTTAGAAATACTTAGAGAAATTACAGTTTTAACATAGTTTTTCAGCATGACCAATTGGCTGGACTATATAATTCTGCAGACAGTGATGCAAGAACTCTACCCCTTTTCTAGGCATGGAGGATTAGAGATCAATAATTTCACATGTCAGACACATTGAACAATGGAATGAAAAGCAATTTCTGGTTCCTAGCCTCTAAGTAAGGATATGTGATTGGCTGACAGTGATGGATTTTTAATCTTTTCATCTCCTGAGCTTCCCCAAACCACTGCTCTAAAAGCCTCTTATAAGGCATTTAAACAGTACGGCTCTGTCACTGCAAAATGGTATGACTGTGTCTTCAGTCAAGCCCCATTTGTTACATTCTCTTAGACTTCTGATAAAACATTTCACAGTGATCCACAGCAAGTCGTTCTACATTAAAGAACCCTTTTCATAAGTTATCCAGGACAATTCTTACTACAGTTTAACCTGGACGATGGGGGTGGTGGGAAAGGATGATACTAGATTCAAGACAGGTTAAAGGTAACTCTTGCTCAGACAGCTAAGTGTTTTCAAGAGCTGCTTAGTGTTTCTGGATGTCTGTTTTTTACTAAGACCATGTGGTTGTAGTGCTTCAGTTTTCTGGAGTTTTATACAACTTCTCAATCTTTCTCTTTCTGAATTTTAATTCCTTAGGAGACTATTATCTGACTATGTAACAAGGCAGAGCACTGAGGGCACATGAATAAATGAGTGTTGAACAGATGCTGTTTGATAACTTCCAGTGAATTCTTTTATTCAATCTGTGCCTTTATCTCCCATCCGTGAGGTGCCTTATAGGAAGGCTTATTACCCTAGATAGACAGCCAACATCAGCCTCCTGCCTCTCCATCCTCCTCTGGCCCCTGAAGCAGTGTGGTTTTAGAGAAAGGAACATTGATTGTGAAATATGAAAAACCTATATTCTACTTCTCACTTTGACATTTACCATACAGGATCTGGGACAAATTACTTAACCTTTCTGAATCTTGGTTTTCTCATATGTAAGTTGGAACTGAATATCAATATTTCAAAGAACTGTTGTGATATTAGGTAATGTACATGAAGCACAAAGCACAAAAAAGCAGATGTTCACTTTGTTTCCCTGTTCCTAACTCAGGGAGGTTTTTAAGACCAAGTCGTGAATAAAGTGGCTGGATCATGTCTAAATATAAAACAAAATAAAACGAAGAAACCATTAGTGACATCTGTTGTTAAAACTGCTTTACAAGAGAAAGGTTATATATACTACGTTTTTATTTTCACAACTAGCTAGAGAGTTGTTTTATTCAGTGGTACCCTAGATACCTGAAAGGGCCTACTTTAGACTACGGATTATAGACACGTCTTAGAAAATGCCTGCCTCAAATCTGAAATGAATCACTTAATTGTGAATAAACCAAGAAAAAAGATTACTACAGAACTGTTATAACAGGTGCAGGGGATGGTGAACTTTAAAGTACATGCTGGTAATGAGACAAAAATCTAGCGAAAAGACAAGGCCAAAAGCAATGAGAAAAAAAACTCATTGAGCAGTACAATTACGATATGTGTATTTTTCTGTCTGTATATCGTCCTTTGGCAAAAAGTTTTAAAAAGGCAATGTCTGGAAGGGCAACAGAAAGAATTTACTCCTACTGTGTGAGAATGGCAAACATTATCTCTTTCCTTCAGAACACAGGAGACAACAGTGACACCCTTGGGTGAGGGGCTAAGTCATGTCCAACTCAAGGACTCAATGAGATATACACAGGAGTTTAACAAACTCCTCATGCAGCTGCAGACTCTGCACCTTGAGAAGTCAGGAGGCTCCTGCTGAAGATACCTTGTGGCTATGTCCACCAGGTGGTACCAAGAGCATAATACACACGTCACTCAGAGATGCTGTGGGTGTGGACCACCGCAATAAAGTGAGTATCACAATATTCCAAGTCCTAATCATTTTGTTGGTAGAGCATCTTGCCCTCAATTTGTAAAAAATGCAACATCTCTGAAACACAATAAAGTGAAGTGTGATAAAGTGAAGTGTGATAAAACAAGGTATGTCTGTATGTGTTACAGGATATGATACTGTGAGATGGTGGAGAGCAGTCTCCCACTTACTTACTTACCTGGGTGACTTTGGTCAAAACACTTAACCATTTTGGGTCTTAGTAGAGAATCTGCCACAACTACCATGTGGAATTGCTACAAAGGAAAACCTCCTAAGTTTATACAAATACCAGTTACCATCACTGTCAGCCAATCACATTAAATATACTTCAATACTAATAACTTAGAGATCTAGAACGTGCATAGTTTTTTTACAAATTAAAAAATGATAATTTTCTAGTAGTTTTCCCTTCAAGTACCAAACATTTTTAAAATTTTAAATGTTTTTGAAAGAAACCATTTAAAAGTTATATCCTCCTCCGAATATAATTTATTCTACCTTTATGACTCAAAGTTATTGCCATGTGTACTATTATTAAAGTTAGGGACATTTTTATTATACTAAACTGAAATATACTGATAATTTGGGGGGCTACTCAATTAAGTAAATCTGCCTAAACACAAAATAGCCTCAGTAGCAGTCCTTACTTTATAATAATCTTTCTTCTTACTGGCTTCAAAATAGAAGCTGTGTTTAGGAGCCCCATTCTTCTGCTCACTTTAAGTAAAAATAAATAGGCTCTGAATGAAGGCTTGAAGAATAGTTTTTTGAATAAAGTACCATGGATTCTCTAACAACTTCAGCTGCTCAGAGGCCTTTATTCATCAGTTTTGGGTCCTTAGATGTGTTTCTGATATTTTTGAGATATGTGACTACAAATAAGTGAGAGATTACTGTCTATTCAGTGCATCAAAGATTATACTCTAAATGCATTTTAGCAACACACGAAAAAGGCAAAAAGGTTGCTAATGGTCTTCGAGAAAGATTAAGAAATATCCTGGAATCTCATTGTAGAAAAAATGGAAGAGAAAAATGGTTCTCCCCAACTCAAAAAGCACAATCATCACTAAAGTCTGTGAACATCTCCAGGACACAGTTTCATGCTGGTGCCTGTGCTCTGGAAGCAGGCTTTATTTAGTGTCTGGGATTCACAATATGCCTAGGCAGCACCATTTACTGAGATAGAAACACAGACAATGAAGCTGGTGGCTGATAACTGTTGGAGTGTGTACATGTCTGATGAGTTTTATTCTGTATACGCTGAACTGAGATACTGATAAGATTCTGAATGTTGAGTTATCTGGTAGGCAACTGGACACACAGGCATGAACCCCACCAGTAGCTTCACTTGGATCTGAGAACCTCTACATTAATACTAACCTTTGTCCAGGTGTCATTAAATGGCCGTGTTATAATAGCTAACTTTACAACTATAGTAATAAAATCACTTTTGACTATGCCTCTAAATTATCCAGCTTCTTATCTTGTTTTTCTCTAGACATTTTCTCAATAGGACCTAAGTTTAGATGAATTTTAATTTCACATCATTTGAATATTTAATTTAAAAAATTAACCTCAACTTTCTGAAGTTCAACTCTATTTTTTTTCATGTTTTTAAAAAAGATGGGTACTAGCCGGTTTGCCTGAGTTTTAAACAGCTAGTTTTTACCAAGGTTTTTAGTTATCCAAATTTTCCAATAGTGTTAGGCCTTTAATACAGCCTAAATATAGCATTTGTCCTGATTTAGAATCCTCCCAGGCAGAAAGGAGGGAAACCAGAGAGGGGCGAGTTTCTGTCCTGCAGACCATTCACTAGACCTAAGGGGAAGCACTATGTTTCAGTCCAGTGACTATGGTCCGTATCACAGTTTATCCTTCACATTCGACTACATCAGATCTTTTTTAAAACAATAATTCATCACAGATTTTGAAATTGCTTGAGTTGTTTCTTTTGTTCAACAACAGGACTCTGTAATAGTTGAGTGGATTATCTGTCAATCAGAAATACTTCACTACTAAAGAGCAGTAAGAGCCTAGGGACTGGTGACTGGCAGGAAGGACTGTAGGAAGAGGGAAACTTGACTTCCAACTACCCGGACTAGTTTTGAGATTCTCCCTTTGGTGAGAAGTGGCCTGCATGACCTTGACTGCTTTGCCTTTCTAGCTCCATTTTAATGCCTAATTCTTATGGGTGTGGTAAAAGGATTAGATAATATTCATAAAAATGTGGAAAGGCATAGTTTAGGAATGATGTATTATTTCGTAACCTTATCTTTAATGATTTACTCAATGATGTTTTTCCAGATCAGAGGTTAGTTAGACACAGCAGAACTTGCCTACTTTGTCAATACTGCAATACATAAATTCCCGAAGAAAAGAATTCTTGTAGTTAATATAAATGGTGGCTGGTCAATGCTTATGTTACCTCAAGATAGGGTAAAAGATCAAATAGAGATGTGGCAGAGAGCTGAAATGATAATTTTAAGAGTCTGGCATTTGAGATTGATGGATTCAGGTAGTCTCTCCAATACCTGCTGCCTACCAATAAAACCGCTTGATGCCAAATTCAATATCACTGATAATAACCCATACATATTCTTCTCGAAAAGGGAAAAATAAAGTTCCTAAGATCACAGAACAGAAAGTGACCTCTTAAAGTCAGGCAGTTTAATAGCTGATTTCTAGGTAGTTGAAGTTCATGTTATCTAAGTTTGAATTTACATGGTTTCAGATAGAAAAAAGCAATTCTCAAAGTTGGAGTTAAGGAGAATTATTGCTCCCCAGAGATCAGAATCATGGGAGATGGTATATGTGTTTGGGGAAGGGGGTTCAAATCTAGGATGTATATATATCTCTTTACCCTGTAAAGAGTAATTAGCCTCAGTGAGCCACCATTGCTGATGGCAACACGGCATCTTGTTGCCTGCCATCAGGTATGGAGTAAAAAAATAGTTAACTACTGATCTAAAATAAACGACAATCATTTTGTAATAGATTTCTAAGTTTACTGTGTTCTTAACCAAGTTCACTAACAGGCAGAATAAAGGCTCAAAAAATTATTCATTAGTAATCTAAAACAGGAGAAAGGAGATACTTTTCTGGGCATGCAGCCATAGTTTGCTAGCTTTTCAGTATCTCAGGGCTTAATATCCCTGACAAAAGGCTATTATTATTCAGAGCAGATCTAAATACAATAGAAACAGTTTAAGGCTTGTATATTTTATCTATTTCTCTTCAATTTAACCAGATTTTCAAACTTATTAAATAATAACAAATATAATTATCAAGGAGAGTCTCATGTTCACTCTTTAACATATTTCTCCCATCGGCAAATGTACCCAGGTAGCCAAATTATCATCAGGTTACTTGGTGAGTAGGAAGTCTGAAAAGGAGGTAAAGAACACCTCTATCTCCTTTCCAGGAATGTAATGGGCTCACAAAACAGACACTTCTATCAAACTATTTCTGAAAAAGTTTTTCTTCCCTCACTTAATTTTTGTTTCTATCATTCCAGGTAAGACTATGAATCCTAGGCCAAATACACTATATTTGGTGTTAATTTAAACAAAAGGAAGGAGAGTTCAGAGGCTGTAAAAGACATGGGATTTTGGACTGTATGGCGTAAATTAAAAATAAAAATAAAATAAAATAAAATAAAATAAAATAAAATAAAATAAAATAAAATAAAAAATAAAATAAAATAAAATAGTTTATGGAAGTGGGGGAAGAAATATCTCCAAGAAATATAACCAAGTACTGATTTGGTGAGAGCACAGACCTAAATTATTAATCTAATGAGTATTATAACCAAAAAAACACTCTGAAATAGACTTGAGGAGAGACCTCTCCCTAGGGCTGATTTGAACTGAAAAAAAAAAAAAAAAAGAAAAAAGAAAAAAGAAAAAAAGTGTCTATCACTGGCCCAAGTTAGTGAAACCAGGTTAGAGAGAGATCTGGATGTTAAAGGCATAACTAGCCTTTTACAAGGTCAGGATTACTTGAGAACTCATGACAAGCTAGTGAAATTGGCTTGTTTTTTTTTTTGGTCAGGTAGGGGATTAAATCTATGTTGTTCTTTATTCCCAATTTAAACAACCAGGGCAATAATGGATGAAAATAATACCACTGCTTAAGCAGAATACAGAGGCGCTCATTCCCAATGCCACAGATGATGCACAGCATCATGATGCTCTTTTAAAGGGGGGATGAGGGGAAATATTTGTCAAGGCCCAGTAGAGACACAGGACTGTGTATGGTTTCCCTGGACTGAGGCTGAGAGTCAGAGTCCAGATGAGATTCCCATTACAACAGAAATGTACTTCTTTGGTAATAACAATAACGACAAACTCAACAAAAACCCACACCACACCTGCAGGACAGTGTGTATGTTGGGGGTGGGGTCATAAAGGAGGCAATGGGAATTGACACAAACAGAAAGGCATTTAACAGTTCACATGATAGATCGCAGCAATATAAATATTTTTTTCTCTCAAGAAATAAAATACATTTTAAGCAAACAATCCTAATTTCTTTTTGGGTGAAGGAAGAGGGCAGCTAGCAGACTGTATCTCTAAATAAGCAAATATTTGATAGTATCCCTGAGTTTTTCAAGATTTTTATGGGATCTTCTATATCCTGACTTTTCTCACGTTCTCAAGGTTCTTAATACCCCTTTTTGAAACCATACAAATCTGTGGTATAATTCTTAAAAGTGGCAAATTCTACTTTTGTTGTCCTATAGTAAACGATGGCACTCCTAAGAAATAACTGTAATTATTTAAAGGACGTGGACTACTTTGTAAAATGTCAAACATCAGAAAAGGATTTCTAATATAGCTTATAGAAGATTTAATGTTATTTCTCACTTGTTCACCTCAAGGAGAAGGTACATATGCTTTAAAATTTAAAGCACAGAGAAAAGCAAAGTATTTCTGCGTCTACCATTCACTCTGGGGTGCTTCTGGAATTAAGTCCTCTAAAACAATCGCCAACGACCTCTCTTTGGAAACACTCAAGACCACTGTCAGGAATGTACTGGAGTGGGGTGAACTAAGCAGAATCATCTGTATATTAAAGTTTTTACTCAGGAATATAGGAAGACAAAGTATTACTAAACACATACACACATGCACGCTCACACATGTATTCTCAACTGAGGTATTAATTCTACCTCAGTTTTAGCCCCAGTTCCATGACTTCTCTTGCTTCCAATACATTATCCAATTCGACAACACTGATTCAATTCCTTTTGGAGAACACTATATTCTTCTAAGGCCCTTGTCAATAGTTTCCCCTCAAGTTAGGGTTTGCTTCACGTTACCCAGAATTGCCATCTTCTTAAAGCATAAAATCTAATCTTTTTTTTTTGCACAAAATTTCTGTCCACTTCCCACTGGCTCACACTCTGTCCTCCTTAGCACCTTCTCCTTGGGAGCCATGTTGGATATTTCTTACTCTACTCTCATGGTTTATTTCTATCTTTATATTAAATAGCACTTATACTGCGTAGTAACAGCCAACTTGGCTATCTCCTCCACTGGATTGTGAGCTTTCTCTAGGTCCAGGACTTTGTCCTTTTTAACTTGGTAGTTTCACCGTCTAAAACTTGGGGCTCAGCTCATCTCAGGCATAAGTAAATAATGAATAAACTAACCCAATAAATTACTATGTAGTGAAAATAATTTCCCTAAGATGTTTTTCAAAGAACCGAAAACGGCAGAGAAAACATTTTGACATATAATCAGAAAGGAAAAGAATAAACTTTCGATGAAAATGAGTTCAGATCTGAAGCAGGGAATGGAAGAAAGGAATCCTGAAGGTCAGATAGTGGTAAGAGTGTACACTCCTAACTGTAAGCACACAGGAGATTGCTAGAATGTTCTACAAGGCACCAGAAAAACTGGGGTGAAAGATATGGCTTATGTTTTTTTTTATTGCAACCCAGAATAAGAAAAACTCTTTACAAAGTGACCCAGCACACACATTCCAGTTTGTATGTGACTGATGACACACATTTCAATGAAATAGTATTTATCCTTATTATAAGGTATGTACTCTGGCTTTTTTTCCTTTTTTTTAAATATTGGTTATAACCCAGTAAATTGATCTTACAACCAATAGGTCACAACTGGTTGATACAGTGTGAAAAACTGGTCTACAAAGACTTGCCAATTTCTAGCACTTCATAAGAATCTGCTATTCTGGTTTTCTTCTTAATCCAACTCTATCTAGCGGAAGTTACACTGCAAGGTTTTCCTGGAAAACTACCTCAAGTCAATTTAATAGACATTGTAACAAATACTTCTACACTGTGCTAACTAGGATCTGAATCATCTGTTTGAAATGTGTAGAGCTCCCATTTGGTAAGAGTGTAACAAGTCAAATTAAATAGGCAGAAGAACCCCCAAATTCTGGAAAACTATGGAAAACTATAGTTTTAATGATTAAACACTATGCACACACAAATTCCTACATTTAGATCTTAAATTCTGTTATTCAGACTCTACCACCACATAAAAATAAAAAGCTAGATTCAAAGCTTGTAAATTTTCAACCTTGAACATACAAAAAGCTCTGTATACAATAGAAAGGCAGAGAAACTCTATGTAACTCTATAATTTTAAATCTTAAACATCTTCTACTTTCCAAACAACTTTTATGCTTTATATTCTTTAAAAAGAAGTGAAGAATTAGTTTGATAATTCCCCTGAAATAGGACCAAGAAATACAAAAAAAGCAGTATTCCAGGTTTCAATTATAGCTCCAACATTTTAATGAAGAGTAAAACAAAACTGGCTGCCCAGTGTCCCAGTCTAATATAAATTCATCTGCCTGGCTTTCAAAGTTCTAATCAATATGAAAGTCTCCTCCACAACTCCCAAATTGATTTTCTCACTCTCCCTACTCCTCCCACTAAATTAACTCTTGCCAGGTGCTCACTCCTAGCTTTAATTTTATGGAGCACTTGCAAAGAGCCTGGCATAGTACTAAATATTTTACATAATCTCATTTATGCCTCATAGCACATCTTGAGGAGGCAGTATAAGCCCTCTTTTACAGATAAGAAAACTAAGGCTCAGAAAAGTTCAGTAACTTATTCAAGATTTAAACCAGGCCCATCAAATTTGCCTCTTAAACTTGTGATATTCTCTCATCCTCTATGTCCTAACTACTCTTTAAGATTCACCTCCTCCAGTACTGAGTCAGCAATAACTTCTATTTAAAAATAAAGTTTTACATGCTTCAAATGTAATTTTTATTGGTAATTTCATAATGTAGGTTTCTTTCTAAAAAGCAACATGTTTATTCAAAGGTAAAACTAAATTAATAATTGAGGTTTAGTTAAAAGTGAACCTAAAAGAAAATTATTAGATAAAACCTCTCATTCATTCTAATTCTGGGTTGAATCAAGAAAGCCAAGTGGTACAGAGATAAGTATAATGGTTTGGTCCCAAGAGTCTTAAGGGGTAGCTCATTATGTAACGAGGGCAAGTCCCTTAAACTCCCCAATTTCCATGTTTTTCATTTTAAAAAATGAAAGATTAGAATGGGACCAACAGTGTTTAATCAGCGGGTTAGACAAAACCTTCTATTGTCACAACAATGTGAATATACTTAACACTGCTGAACTGAATACTACTGAAACTTAAAAATGGTTAAGATGGTTAAATAAAATTTATGTTGTGTCTTTTGCCACAATTAGAAAAAAAAAAGATTTGCTGAATAAACTTTAAAATGCAAGAAAAGAAAAAATACAATTAAACTTAAAAACCCCAAGCCAAAACCTTCCTGTGTTACATTTTGAAAATATATAGCACATTCATGCTTCACTCTTATAAACTGATTTAGTGGATCTGGTGTAGGACCCTGTATTCTTAAAAGGTTGATTCTGATTGAGAACTAGCCCGCACACAACAGAAGTAGAAATTATGAATGACATACCTTGAAATTAATCAGAATAAAAAGTAAACTGCTCAAGCCAATTTCATGAAAGTATTGTTGCATTCATACGGTTCATATTAAAAACTTAACAAAATGGACTTGTTTTAAATAAAATGATAACTAGTTCTATATTTTCCCTTTAGAAAATGCTACAATGCAAAATTGGGACCTAAGATTTTTAGGGCCTTATTATTCAATAAAGGGTTGTTAACTCTTTCCCTAAGATCAAACAGATGCATTTAGTGTTTGTTTCACATTTAATAAGAAATTTGCATTTTTAACAGACTGAGAGTTGAAATGAGATCTAAAGGGCATTCAGGCCCATGCTCTCACTTTACAGACAAAAAAAAATTATCTTTCCAGTATACACCAAGTTGAAAGAAATTTAACATATCAAATAATCCCTCATCACTCCATATTGCTGAGTGATAAATGTAGATTATACATTATACATGATAAATGTATATTATAAATGTAGGTTATACATTTTAATCTACATTTTAAAATGACTAGTCAACAAACAATAGTATTCTACATGCCTATAAAAAGCTCCAAACTCAAGATTTAATACTTTTTTTAAAAAAGGATTTTTCACTTATTTCAGCTATAAAACCTAACATAATATGAATTGGGTATATGTTTTTATATTTGACTATAAGTGTCTGTTGACAGGAATTCACAGTCCTTGGGAGGAAAAAATAATTCCACAACTCAGAAAACAGTAGAAAGCTATACCATCTCAATTTTTTCCACTTCATTTCCTTATGCAATTTCTCTGATTCCTACAGCTTGTTATGACATAAGGGTCCCTGAATTAATTCCAGTTATCAGTGCAATGAGAGAAGAAAATTCTGGATTCAAAGAAATATCTTTTTTTAAAAAAAAAAAAAGGTCGTAACAATCAAAGAACTAAATATCAACTTAAAGACAGGATCGCTAAAATTTGAGATGCTAGATTATAATCCTACTACACAGATCTGGCCACCAGTTTAGAATGGACAATACAAGAAACAAATTAGTTCTTTTAAATTTACAAGAACTAATCAGGTTTCCAGAAAAATGTTTTATATATATGCAGTAGCATAACTAAAGGGAACAAATAAAGCCAATGAATAAGCCTGTAATACCAACAAAAATTCCAATTTTATAAACAGCGGACCTAAGGGCAGAAATAGCTACACAGCCAAAGAAATTTTAAAAAGTTAAATGAATGTAGACCGACTACCAACATCATCATTTTTGAATATAAAATGCCATTAGAAATTATCAGAAACCACTTCAACCAGTCTACATTAATTACATGTATATGAGCTTGAAAAAGCAGCTAAAACATTGTTCGTATCATTTCTAATCTTTATCATTATAATCTACCTGTTCCCCAACCACTTTACAACAGGAATCGTTTTACAATACAAAATTCCTTTATACGCTTAGTTTCTAAAAACCACACTATACATGTTGAGCAACATATATGCTGTTGTCTGGCAAAAGGAAATACCAGCATCCTGCCAAGAATTGGAACTACATCAATAGCCTTCATTGACTGACAATGTTGCTTTCATACTTGTCTCAAGAAAAGAGCAGTAAATCATTATTTTTTTTAGGAAGCAATCTCAGCATTAAGTTTTACTGTAAAGCAATTATGAAAAAGTCCAGCAAGCAAGTATTATGAAAATATAAACATATCTGGTTTAGCTGAAAATATTTTTTATAGTGAATAATGCCATGAAGAAAACTGAAGCAGGGGAATATCATATTAGTAAGGCAAAGAGTTACAAGGCAGTACTACTGCATCCAAATACTGAAGCACAATTTTGAAGCCATACTTCTATTTATCTAAGAGATTTCATCTGGAAAGATTACATCATAAAAAATTACTGACTTTGACTACCATATGCATTTACAATACACTTCAAAATTCTACCCCTTTTGTGAATTTTTTTAAAGCATAAAAATCTCAAGAAGTAGATACCAAGCTTTTAAAACAGTTTTTCACAACAAAATTTATTAGAAGAATAGTGGTTTTGAAAAGTCTAGCATCCAGTGAGAACTACCATACACAACATTACAGCTGGGAATGTTTCTCCAAAATGTCATGGTCAAATAATACAATGGAACCATTAAATCTTACACATGCACGAAAGAACTAGCGTTTCTGACATACAATGCAAAAAAAAGGGGACCACATGGATTAAAGTTTTAAGTACTCATCACATACATTAAGACACAGCTTATTTTAGTCCAGTCAAAAATCAGAACTGCATTAAAAATTTTATGTAGTGCAATCAAACCAAAAAACTTAATTTGTGATCATAAGTGCTCTACTACATAAACATTGATCATAGCAAGGAACAAAAAGTTCAAATCACACAGTACAAAAAAAATTCCGTAAATAAATATAAACTACAGTACAAGAGAAATATTAAATTATACAATTCCGTTAAAACTGTAAACAGTATATTGAAATGAGGTCCATAAGAGTAAAGGGGGTTCCTGTTTTGTTGCATGACACTTTGAACTTCTAGAAATCTGAATGCCATTTTCCTTATCTTCAAAGGTTTATATATGATTTCCTTTTAGATGTAAGATATCAAATATTAAAGCAGAGGAATAATCTATTTTGTTAACCACAGATAGTACTGCAGTAAACAAAGGAGTATTAATAAATGAAGACCTCTAGTAGACAAGTCTTAACATTAAAGATGCAAAGAGCTAAAACACTAGAATTAGAACTTCGCATCGAAGAAATGTCATTGAGGACTTCAAGGCTACAAAATATACTGACAAAATCATCTGCTGATATGCAGACCCAGACCTCTGCTAATTTTTTGACATTTACATACTGATGTTACACCACCAACTTTGGCAGAATCACTACTAATAAACTCAGAGCACTCCTGGCCCAACGGTTCCATCACAGTGGCCAGTGCACAGAATTCTCTAAAGACATTGCATAAACTAGAATGTAGAGGTCAGATACCCAAGGACCAGTGCTCGAATTTAGTAGTAGTATGGTGAAGAAGCAAGAGCCACATCAAAAAGGAACTGCATCTGTTATAGTTTTCAGAAGCAGCAAGGAATGTTGTTTAATTGTGCTGGCTATTAGTGGCATTTAAAAATATATAGTTTAACTCTGTGTGTGTGTGTGTGTGTGTGTTCTATGAGCTGGCTATACATTTATGCACATTTTGTATTCTTAAATACACTGTTAACAGGAACCCCCATATTATCTGCTCAGTAGTAATAACTGAATATATAGAATGCCACTATAAGAGTGTGAGGCACCGTGTGCTGGAGAGTTATATGCAGCTTTAAAATCTGTTTGGCTGAGTTATACCTGGATACCTGAACTGAGTTTTTAAGTTGACATTCATCAAGGATGTGCTACCAGCACGTCGAAATAAAAGTAAAACAGAAAAATACAAGTCACTGTTAGGTTTAAGAATAGCATCAAAGTACCTGAATTGAGTGAGAATAGTGTGTAAACTGTCCCTGAGGGTTTTTAAACAGTGTGTACAAGTTGGATTCCTAAGAAAATTAGTTTTATTTAACAGTGTGGACTGATAAAATACCAATGCCTGACAGTTTAAAGTGGAGGTTATAAAGAATTATATGCAAACACTCCAAATGTATAGTTTATACATTTCTTCTCAAAGCAGCAGTAAGCTGCTGTAAAGTATACATCCCATCAGAACAAGCAACATATGGGAGTCAGATAAAGGTTTCTATCTTAGTCTGGTTTTCTGACAGCACAGCATATCAATATCCAATGACTATATCTTTCCTAGATCAGAATGTAACTAATTTCGACTAGCAATATAGGATTAGACTTTTAATCAAACACTTTGCTATTACATACTAAAATTCCTTAAACTTACTAATGCTGGTATACTAACCTAGTTAATTATCCCCCCTCATTTTAGAAATATACCCTTCCACAACTTAAAAACATTAAGATCCATTTTCAATCCTCTGATGTAAAAAGCATGTCAGTGAATTAACATTAAAAATTTACACAGTAAAAAGGCTTGAATTTCAGCCAAAGATTCTAAATACTGCTCATTCCCTGAAGACTTAAAGGGAGAGAGAATCCCTACCCATTTTCCTAGTGATTTATTTTTCTAAAATGGTCTGACACAATTTTTCATTTGGGGGAATTTTCCCCACACCTCCTCTCAAATTCTAAATTCTTAAGTCTAAAATGCTCATAAAGTGGGGAAAATGAGGCAATCACTTGGAATTGCTTGACAGGTACAAAATGTTAAAGTTTTTTTTTCTTAAATAAGATTTATGTGTAATTTGACCCCATATTATGTAGTATGTTTTATATTTTTAAGTAATCACCCTAAAACTTACAGTACCTAAGACTCTGAAGATAAATTAAGACTTTAGTGTTATAACTGAAAAAGTGCTGAATTATCCCTTTTCTAGTACTTTAAACATTTCAAACAAGTGCTTTTCTAGTGACAGTAAAGTTTACTATATACCTTTCTGCCAAGCAGGAAAAAAAAATGTCACCTGGACCAAAGAAAAGACTTTTAGGAGCGTAGCACTGAGTATTTACCAAACAATAGATGTTAACAGATACTGTTTTCACTCATTCTGAGGGGGTAAAAATATTCTAGATTGAAATTCTATTTGGCTATTGAATGTTAAAAATCCCTGCTCTACTGTGTTGGTGTCCTGTGTCCAACCCCCCTCCCCCCTCCCCCAGTCCTCTTACACACTATCCACTGAGACTCTAATCTCTAAAGAGATTATTTTAAAATTTATGTTTTCAGGACATACCTGAGAAAGGGTGCAATTATGCAGAACAAGGAACCCAAGACTGTACTAATACTGGTTATAGGTTCATAAATTCTTTCCCAAGATAAATCTAAAAAGTCTAAGAGGTATGGATCTTCAAATGTCTTACTGCTTTAGAATTTTTTTTGGTATGTGTGTAGGGTCATTTCCAGTGTTGAAAAGATCATCTTGAGCCTGTTCAATGACAGTTCAAGATGGAGTAAAGAGTTCATTTCCATATTCAAACAATAAAGATTAAATATTATGATTATAATATCTGCAACATCCAATAAATCTATGATTAACTAAAAGTGCTTGCTTTTCAGCTTTTATTGATACAGCTCTATATGAACTGGAAACCTTAAAATTACCCCCCAAATAGTTGCAGAATTTACATTTTATTGTTTGTCAAATCAACATTAGCCATGATTCTCATTTTTAAAAGATTTTTCTGACTAAAATGAAGATGGCCCAATTTTACCACATTATCCATCCTGCAACTCCTTTTTAGTACTGTAGGACAGAATCTTTAGGCTTTCTTAAGTGTACATACTTTCTCATCCTACTTTCCACCCCTCTCCCCCAATCTTCTTCATAATACTTAGGGCACACAGCTACAGGGCTAATATTTGCTACTTTAAAAGGCAACTGAACTGCAAGTTTATTTGGGAATAAGAGACAGGGGATATGCAAAGAATTTCCTCTATTTTCTCTTCAGTCACCAAGTTCATAAATCCTACTCAAGTCTCAAGGACAGAACAAATCCCCCCCCAGCCCCCCCCAAAAAACCCAAACACAAACAAATTTAAGATGACTTTCGAGGTCTGCATTCCTTGTACCACAATTATACTTCTTTTCTTTTTCAGTAGAGTTTGAAAGCAATTAGATAAAAAAAAAAAAATCCTCACATAGCTTAATAGTCTCCTAAATGGGCTGTCTGGCTAAAGCCATTAAGTTTTTAATAACATAGGCCTGACCATAGTATTAATGAAGACCTAATTATAATGAAAAAGTAACAAGGAAAGCAATCTTTGATATCTTCATGAATATCGAAATTTAACCTATAACTTTCAATGTCTCCTACAGAAGATTATGTGGAACAATTCAGTATATTGCCATATTCTATTACCAATGACAGCAACCTGAATACATAGAAAAGGGTGGTTTATATGAAAACAAACTCTGGAATTTAAAGATTATTTCTGAAAGCAAAAATATGTGATTTCAAAATTAAATCTATAGGAATAACAGCTTGTTAAAATGACACTGAACTGTCATATATATGTTGTAACTATTCAAAATAATTTCTGGTTCTGACACTGGGATGACTCATTAATTTGTTTTATAAAAATACCGAACTGAATCCAAGCTTCACTATTACGGGTCAATGAAATGTAAGAGAATCACAAAGGCTTAGAAGCAGGCCTTGCACCATGTGCTTACTCGGGGCAGGGGGAGAACATGTAGCTCGCTAGCAGCTCCAAGGTTGCTACATACTGCCTAATGAGAGAAGGTAGTTATGATATGGGCCTTTGCAGGTAGTTATTTTTAGCCAAATTTAGAGTTCTCTCCAGTAAATCAGGAACTAAACTTCTCATCGTGCCTTATTGTTTTACTATCTGATCCCATATAGCTCACATTACAGCTCAGGTAAAATGTTGGGAGAACAGAAATGCCAATTGTTTGAGGTAACGGTTTATATAAGATAACCAGAGTTCTAAAAGCACTTCAATATTGTAAAGTAAAAGTGTACCAAATAAAGCTAATACACACTTCACACTTGTTGAGCTTGCTCACCAGAACCGAACAGTAATTAACTTCACTTAAGGACCCCTATTATCACACAAAGCCTTACTCATATTCATGATCTGCTGCAGTAAAGGTTTATCAAGCAACATCTAAACTTCAGAATAACAACAAACTTAATATTAAAAAGTATTATACACAAATATAAATTATTTTTCCTGAAAGAGACCTTGTCCTTCATGGTATTTGGGGAATAGAAATAAGAGTAGAGCTCATCACAAACATAGTTCAGTGTCACTTGTAAGCCTACTGAAAATAATATATTACTGTCAAGCCTGTTGACTGTCTTGTCTCAGAAGTGAGAAAGCTAATGCTAAAAATACCAACTAAATATCCTTCCAGATAATTAGTGTTTTTGATTTTATAGTGCCATGGCTTACATACCCTATGTCAATGTTCTCTCATAAAAAATGCAAGAATTGATTTTAAATACATTATCTCCTAACATTAGTTTGAGTAATATCATATAGAGTTATGTCATCATCCATCTACTGGCAAATATGAGGAGAAAAGGCTTTTGTGACAAAAACCGTTGTGAACTATACTTTCCCATACCACAAAAATGGTCAACTGTTTTTTGGGCCATGCAAAACTCTGATTAGCAGAAATTAAGCATGCGAATAGATCAATCTCTATTACACATTTATGAGGATGTCCCCAAACTCGAATATCTACACTGAAAGTGCCAATACAGAATAGTGGCAAATCAAGAGAGAAATCAAATATTAAGGGATCACTGCGGCACCAGGACTGACAGCCAGCCATGTGATGAGCCACCTCCAAAAAACACATGGTATAATCGAACTCTGAACACAAAATTTAACATTAAAAGTGCACCTGAATATTACAAACTAACTTTACAAAACCTACAATAAGGTAAAATATATATCTTTTGAAATATTCAGCAGCTTTCTGTAATTTTTTTAAAGTTTTTTTTTTGAGAGGCTCATGAAATTTAAAAGGGACCACTAAATTTCAACCATGCTTCACAAAACAATAATGGCTATTTTATATTGCAGTTACCAATGTAATGCAATTAGTGCTTTAAAATAATCTACACTTAAAAAAGAAAAAAAAGAGAGAGACCGACCGACCTTTGGAGGAAATATGCTTATTCAAAAGCTTCTTGGAAAAGAAAATTTACCTGAATTATCAAGTCATGACTGATCTCAAGTGTATTGTTTAAAAGCTTCACAGACATGAATATTACAATCTTCAGGTCTCAGGACTTTTAATCTGAGAAAGTTTAGAGTTTGGTTTGTTTTTTAAATTCACTTTCTAACCAAAACAAATAATAGAAGTACTCAAATTTTCACTATTTACAACTCTCAGCCTACAGTCTGAAATGACACAATACAAGTTCTCTTATTTAAACTGCAGCATTAAAGGGTAGGCACACCATTCTTCTGCTGCTCGATTGTCATCCACTGAAACACACATAGAAAATATTTATGTTAGTAAAATGATCACTCCGTGTACACTACAATGACAAAATTTACATAACTCAACTCATACATCACTTTATAGACTACCACAAAGGATTAAACCTCTCTGAACAGTAAAACTCTACAAAAGTTGAACTTTTAGGGCCAAATTTTTAAATGGGCCTTTAATGATAACCTTTCTGAGAGGGGTTAAAAGCAAGCACAAATTAACTGTTCAAAGGACCTTTTTGCAGCAATCTTGGGCTACTGAATTCCCCAAACATCATGCAAAAAGGCACAATGGCTACAATTAATTGTGTGACAAATTATTGAGTGTGGAACAAAGGAGGCATTCCTTCATAAGCTTAGCCTTTTGCTTTCAGCAAACTTTAAACAACTTCCTTCAACTGCAGATGAAAACCATACATTTCATAGAGTATTTTTATTGCAACTTCTAGCTAGGCTAGAAAATACTGCAGACTCATATACTGCTCTGAATCCAAACTGATTTTTCTGTTGACAAGACTAGAAAGCTAAGAGGAAACAGGCTCAGTCACCTACTGATTAAACTGCTACATAAAATAACCAAACCAAAAGAGAAATCCAAGCCCGGGCTATGTCAAGAGTGAGCAGTGCATGTACTTTAATAACAGCAATGGTGTGCCTAACCTTTGAACACATAGGTTGCTGAGGGGAAAATATCCTTAATCTAATTAACTGCTCCAACTTTTCCAGGAGAAAATTTATGCCTTGGGAATATCTGGACCTTCTCCTTAAACTGTTAGCATCCACCTGAAATCATCAGCCTCAATTTAATGCTCCAAGTCTGATTTCATTTTATACAAATACTCCAATAACTTTTTTTTTTTTTTTTGGGTTAAGCATTTAGAAGGGCCTGACCACCTTTCTCAGCAGATTAGAATACAGGGTGTATGTGGTATGGATTTTGTTTTGCACAAACAGTAATTTTAATCTGGTCATAATGCAAAATTAAATTTCACGGACTTTATCACTTCTTGCAAAAAATTGTAGAAAATAACATTCTCAACTTAATTACTGTAATTTTAAAAGCCCATCTCAAAAAAAGCTTAGATGTTCTTCAAGGAGTGCTTGTACAAACATGATCTGAAAGGTCCTGAACTGTGTGCTAAACAACCATAAAAATAAGCAAATATTGGAAAAAGTTATTACAAATGGGGATATTATATAGGATGCCAAAAAAGAGATTCAAAGCAATGAATTAAATAAAAAAAAAAAAGCAACCAACCCCTGCCACCTTGTACTACTAGTATCTGATTTAGATTTCTGATTGAATTATAATAAAAATGCGACCTAAATCATATTAGGTTACCCTGGGGTTGTGTTTTTCCTCTCACCACAAACATGGTTTCTTCATTCATATAGATATTTGGGCAGGCTACTGAGGCTGTAAAATCTAGATACCACTTTTACAATATTATAATTACTTATACATGTTTCTTTTCGTATTTCTCCCCTTCCCCAATAAACAGATCTTGAATATTTTAAATGAGTTGCTGCAAGGACATTCAGTCATTAGCACATGATCAAATCCCTAAAAAGATTTAAGAATACAAAGAAACTTAGTTTGCTAAAATGAGGCATCCTCTATTTTATGTAATGTACCCTGACTGCTCCTGAGTAAGAACGGAGCTCGTCCTCCATGAGATAAGGCTATATCCTCACTTGTTGGTGAGACCAAATTCTACCCTTAGAAAATCCCAAATGAAATTACAGCAAAGGTAGTGTTACAAAGTAACCAAAGCATTTCTGAAGGTAGTGTGTGCACATTTTCCACCTCCTTCCCCTCTGGGTGAGCACTAAAGAGCTAATTTGTTAAGTAAATTTAACAGTGAGAAGAAAATCATAAAATGTAAATTGACTCAAATAATTATCAGTGAATAACCAAATTTCTTAAATTGAAAGGTTCATTGTTCTTAAGAGTTTTTCTTTAGTTTAATCCTTCAATTAGTTGAATTGGAGAAGAAAAAACATGAAAATTTTATAAGATGGTTTTCCAATTGCAGTGATAAAGCTCCCAGTATGACCGAGGTGGTTTCTAAAAGGGGGCTTTTTTTTTTTTAATAAAGGCAAATATAACTTAAAAAAAAAAAATAATAAACACATGCAGGCTCTACAGGCGAGGAGTCCGCTTCATGTATCTGTTCTGTGAGGTAACTCAATTCTCTTGTAGAGAAACATGCAAAAGGCCAAACAATATCCCGAGCCATACTACACATGAAAATTTTAAAATATGCAACATTCAGATTGCACCCTTCACCTCTGTACACACAAGTCAATGCGAAATCTGCAAAGAAACAAGTGTCACAGTAAATGAAGTCAGGTGCAAGCAATGATAGCAGTAGTGCTCACCCAGTTTGTACAGTAATTGGCACTCTACAGTATTCCTACTCATTTTTTGATTCATTTGCACTTTGTGCTGCCTCTCCCTGGGGATCTAATTCAATCTTTACAGAAACATCTGGCCCCTCCGACCTCATTAATTTCATCTTTTTCTTTGGAGGGTTTTTCAAAGTGCCCAGCCTCTCCTTCACTTTGTACTCCAGTGTACTGTGGGGAATCCCATAAATACTCTGAGCTTTGGAAACACTCATTTTTCCACTCATAACCACTGAGATTGCTTCCTCCAGTATCTCACTGTTGTACTGTCTGTAACGCCCTCTTTTCTTCCGAGGCTGCTTGGAGCCAGGGTCTCCTTCTTGATCCGATGTGGGATATGGCTGTCCAGAGGTAGACTGCTCAGCATCTGAGCCCCAAGAATCGGGTCCAGCATCTAACATGCTTTTTCTATTTTGTTTTGGAAGAATAGCCCTCAATTTTTTACTAAGCGCGCTCTCCGTTTGTGAACCCATTACCAAAGAGCTATAGCTGTACTGATCACCAGTGCGAGACTCCCAAGAAAGATCCATTCCTCGAACTTGTGGTATCTTTAAATCTACAGGAGATGAATGGCTCACATCCTTTTTTCCATCTTGTTTTGCTTGAAGTGCCATTTTTGGAAAGGCAGAGTTTTCTGCAAGAAAAGGAAGGTCACTGATGTTGCTGAGTGCACCATTTCCCCTGAACTTCATTCGGCTGAGGTTGAACTCATAATGTGGTTTTGCCCAAGAGGCTTCCCTGGATAATATTAAGTGTTGTCCATGATTCTGTAATCCAGATGGCCCAAGGCTGGCAGCTGTGGACAATTGGTTTCTGCTCAGTAGTTCTTCACTAATCTGCAGGGATCGAGCCAGTGGAACTTTGAGTGATGTGGAGTGTCCAAAACCTTCCCTGGCTCCATCCTGTAAGCTTCTTGGAGGTACCCCATCACCACTCCGAAGTCCGTCCGGGCGGTACTGGCTGGGTCTCCCAGGTCGCCTAATTGGATGGAAGGAAACTGATGTGAGCAGGACTTGCACAGGTAGGGAGGGATGGGTGAGGGGACCACTCCTTTATTAGAAGGCCTTGCTTGGGTAACATCACTTTGTGTTTGTTATTTATTTATTTTTCTCTAAAATTAAAAAAAAATGGTCTTGGCAGTTAGTTTTAAAACATGTTCACAAAAAAAGAAAAAGGAAAAAAGAAAAAAAAAAAACAGGAACTTTTTGGGCAAAGAAAAATTAAACCTGTCAGCTGGTCTCTGGTTGGGTTCACAAATTTTCGGAGAAAAAGTTTCGCGCAACTGTCTGAAAATAGCACCTTAATTATTAATTACAAAGTAATCATCAAGTCTCCATAGATCTATACAGAATTGTTTAACCAATGTGACGTTACCACTAAACAAGTACAGTAATAAAAGAGTAAGCCGAATTATTTTAATGCAACATATCCAACATTCATGACAACCAGCTATAAAACTGGAAACATTTACATTGGTGGAACCCATAGATAATTGCTCACTTATCCCGCAAACAAGTTAATGCTCATTACCAAAAATCAAACAACTCCAAATAACATTTCTTATTTTGCTCGGGGGGGAAAAAATATGGCTACAAACCCCAAGAGGAAAAAACAACCCAAACCAAAACACCCATTATATTTTAACTTACCACACTTCTTCATTTTAAAACACTATTAATTGCAGATATATGAGTACCACTGATTCTCCATTTGAAATAATCCAAGCTTTAAAGAAACTGCACTTTATTGTCCCCAAAATTTGTTCCTTAAGTTCTAGCTAGTGAAAATAATTAATGTCGCAGGTATATAATTTTGTAGCAGTTTTTAGTTAAAAAAAAAAAAAAACTTCTTAAAATACCAAACATCAATTTTGAAATTTCAAATGAACAGTTTTCAAATAATGTTTAAAAAGTCTACTACTTACACAAAGTTAATTCATAAGGTTTTCATTTTCACAATAGAGAAAGATTATCAATGATAAAACTGGCAACTGGTAAAGCATGCCCAAGGGGAATGACTATATTAAGTAGGCACAAAAGTGGAACTTTGCAGAAATAATGATAAACCCAGCTATGTACTCCAAAAGTCTACAGGGACTCTGTGCTGTTAACAGTAATTAATACAGTAAGAATAACAATAAATATTCAACTAAAAGATGGACAGTACTCTTGATGTTTCTGTTACCCAGAAAACGATACCACATAGAAGACACTTTCTTTCCATTCAGAGGGATAAACACAACAACTTCAACCATATAATACATGGACCTGGCGGCTAAGTTTAAAGTGAAACTTAAGCAAGGGATTCATTCATGCAGACCACACACTTAGGCTTCTTCTACCTGTGTCCTTAATTGTACAACTCAAGTTTTCTGATGTCTAAATGGAACCCCATGATTTGGGACCATGAGGACTTATATCTAGTAAAAACTATAGTGAAAATGGCTTAAGGAAAAAGACTGGCAAACTATGCAAAATGAATTAAATTAATAAGTTTTTAGACTAAATAGAGGAGGACAGAGAAAGGAAAATGATGGAATTTTAGAGAAAATAAAGGGATCAATTTAGAAGGCAGTAAAGAAATCCTTTAAATTGAAGGTAATTAAGAGTAAGCTGAAAAGGTTAGTCCATTTAGTGTCTACTTATCACTTTACCATCTATGTTGATATTCCATTCCCCATGCTGATATTCTAAAAGTTAAACAAACCTAAATATTAAACTAATTCAACTTACTGACGTTATTTTTCACAACTAGATCAAGGTGATTTTTGGTCACAACAGTTTTATGGAAATACCCTTCCCATATGGCATCTAAACATCTTCATTGATACCCGATTTCTCTAAATGGTTACCATGTACACACAGAGGGAGAATTAGACAAATCTTACACTGTAAAATTATATAGTCAGAAAATTCACTTTACTCGGCAAAAATCAGTTATCAAAACTAAGCATATAATAATGTCTTGGCAGCAGAAGATAGTCATCCATCAACATTTACAACCAGTCTTATTTACTTAATAAAAGAAAAAATACATAAAATTATATTTTCTGAACTGCCAGAGTTAAAATTGCAGTTCAAATCAATAAACCAAACCAAACCAAACCAAAACAAACAAGAAATAAACAGCACGTGCATGTGCGAACATACACTCTCTTATTCTCTCTCCCCCTCCCCTTCCTTTCCTCTCCCTCCCTCCCTCCCTCCTTCTCTCCATTACAGATACCAAGTTAAATACTGGAGCCCAATTTTTATTCAACAACTTCAGCACACAAAATACTGCCTTTACATATGAACTCTGGAATTACTAAGGTTGGGGCTCCAGAACACTCCAGAACACTCAACAACAAAAAATCCAAAGGCATTCTCATTATATTCCTGATTATTTACTAATTGTACTAAACTGGCAAAATTCATCTATACTAAACAATTCTAGATTTCACAGACTGTGCTTCACTAGACTGATAACTGATAATAATTTTACTGAAGGCCCACCTACAAGAGTGTTATCCTGAAGGATTTTTAAAACATACAAGGGAGACTGGCATCAATCTTGAATAAAATGTCCCCTATAAAACTGTGGAAGGCTACAAGTATTTTCCCTTACCCGTTCCCTTGAGTACTGGAGCAGCCTGGAGAATGGCTCAGGGAAGTGCTGCCAGCACATGGACTTTTCTTAGTGGACAGATCAAGTACGCCGTCTGTAGAGACACAAAGAAACATCTGAGGATATTAAAAACTAGAATCAAATGTGAACTCAACAGGCTAAAAATAACAAAGCAATAGGCCCAGTCAATTACGCAGATAAACTAGCCATACATGTGAGTTATGAAATCAGTTCATTAATAGAATCAGGACATTGCTCCTCCTGAAGCAACATAAATTTAGCAAAGCTTGTTATATCTAATATCTCTAAGTGTTAAATATTTTATTAATAGGGCAAAAGAAAAGGTAAAGCGTTATCACTGCAGATATTAAGATACAGTGAGATATTAGAAATAGCAGTTTTATATAGTATGAGGTTCAGCAATAAAACTATTAGATTTTGTTTTCTAAATTTACCTTGATCAAAGTATATGAATTTTTAATGCCACAATGTCATACAAAGTATAAAACAATTTCTTGAGAGCTAAGTCTACCTGAAACACTAAAAGTACATAACAATTGGATTTAGGAAATTTTAAATTATGCAAAAGTCGTTTTAAAATATGTTTATATGGTTAAATTATGTGTATATGCTATAAGAAAGAGTCTGTAAGATGAATCGGTTGTTCATTGTTTATAATGTGTACGTATCTTAATTATTCTTTGGACACATCTATAAAAAACTGTGTATTTGTTGTCAAATTTTAGGGGAAAATCTGCAGATTCAAAATTCCCTTGCTGATATTTATGAAGGCAAAGTTTTTCAATTAACAAGCTATTATAAATTGGTGGGCCAAGTTTAGGGAAAGATAAAGGAATGAAACAGTCTTGAAACCTTTGAGAGCCTAGAGGTTTAAGACCTTTTTTACAGAAGCTATACCAAATCACAAATTCATGTTTTTAGGACATATAATTAGAAGACTTTCTTGTCCCACAAAGACTTTTTCCCTTCATAGACATGTCCAGAAGAGAAAACTCACAATCTGGACAACTTTTAAAGTTGCCATTATGTCCAAAATTAACAGAGGAAGATAATATTCAATGCGCCTTTGATATTCAGTTGCCCAGCAGGGAGTCCTTGCTATCTAGTTATGTTAAAATTCACCCCAATACTGAACCCACGTAGGACTTATGTCTGAAGGTACTGTCACTCCTTATTTCAAGCTGTTAGAAATAAATATGTAATTGAGTTTTATAAACCAAAAAAGCCCACACTTATACAGAATAACTGTTGCCTTTTAGAGTCACTAATATTTCTAAGTATATAATTGTAACTGTATAAAACCAAGTATTCTATTAGATATCTAATCCAATTAGTTATCTAACATGCAAATACACTGCTTAAATATTTCCAACAAAAGACTATTATTAAAGACTTCTAAATCTATCTAATCAAATAGGCAACATAACACAGTTTAACTCTACCACTAAAAATATTGTGATATAAGCTGAAAGCACTAAAATCCATTAGAGAAATATAATTAAAAATTTTAATTTCATTTGAAATAATCCTATCATTTAGTTCAAATTTCTCTCTTGGTAAGAGCTTGCTGTCAAAACAACATACGTCTTAAGCATAACCTGACATATAAGAAATTAAATTAGACTAAGTGTTACTTTTGTATGTTTATCTCCATTATTAATACTTTCAAAATAACCTCTATGCTGTCATTCTTCTGTTGTAAACTTGAAATTTTTAATGCATATTTTGAGTAGAGATTTTAATGAAAACTACCGTTGTTGTAAAGAAAACAATCCTCAATAAAACAGAAAAAGAATCAACTTTGCAACTATGGTAACCAGGTACACTGATCAATGTGAACACAGGACAACTAGGAGGTCTGCTAGGAAATCTCTCAGAACTTAAGAGATTCTGATTGCTATTCACTACACAGAAACAGAAAAAAAAAAAATCAAAGAAAAACTAAAAAAATTCTTTAATAAGCAACTAACGCCAGTCCATTAAGTGTAAATCCTTCATAAATTACTTACAATAAATGAAAGAAGTCATTTAAAAGGTTTTTTATAAGAATTAAACTTATTTACTTTGCAAAAATAATGTGTATTTCTCACCAATAAACACAAACATCTCATAAGCTTTCTGAATATTATGAGACAATAAAATCTTATTAGTATAGACCAATTTACAATTTTTTATAATTCAAACAATGGCAGAGTTGAAATGTTCACTTCATCTTTGTGAATTAAAGGTAAAAATGAGATCACAAAGCAATAGGTATATTTAATCTATTTAAGAGTGTAAACTTTTCAAATACAAAAAATATCTAAGTGAAACTGATAACTTCTCAACCTCTTCACTTAATTAGGATTCTCACCAACAAATTACCTGTCAGAAATACTCTAGGGTTAGTTCACAATATGGTACATGTATGTATGTTTTTATGTATTTATTAAATACTGAATACACCTAAGAGCCTGAAATGTGTCTACTGTCTAACCTTGTTTTTTTTTTTTAAATTGCAAAAAATACATTTTTGCCTTATGATCTCATTTGCAGAGTATAACTTCTACCTAACAAGACATATTTATTTATCAGAAAGGTGCTAATCCTAGAACATTGATGGATAAAGAAAAAAACTTAATTTTTCACAGGGCTTTTGAAAATAATGGATATGACAATATTTTTGAAAGTATAAAATGCTTATATAAATATCAAGTAACTTAAAGATCATTAACAACTGTAACCACTTAATTTTCCTGGGTTTTACATTAATCATGACTATGAACTACTGATGGGTAAGGTAACCACTTTACCTGTACTTCATCTCTATCATTGCAGAGTCAGCAATAATTTTAGAATCACATTAGTTTTTAGCCTATTATTGCTACTGGTGCCCTACCTACCAATAATTTTTTTCTCCCCCAATTATTCTGATTGGACAGAGGAGACCTTGACATCAAACCATACCTTGTTCGCTAGGTTCTGACTGAGACTTTCTGACAGTAAGGTCCAGAGGTGAGTCTTGGTCAGCCATGAGAAGTTTGCTGAGCACAGGGTTCTGAGTAGTTGCAGCCGTGGGAGAGGTGGTGACTGGAGATGCTTTCGGCAGGCTTTGGTTCTTTGTGCTATTGGGCTGGCTGGGGTCCTGAGTAGAGCTATTTTTTGAGGTATATTCAGCAGCAAATTGTTGGATCATTCGCTGCATGATCTCACGGGCCACTAGGGGAATATTGGGGTCGGAGACCCAGGGACTGTCTGTAAACAAAAATTTATTTACTTTTAAAGTGGGACAATGTACTAAAAAAAAGACAGCTTTCAAGCAAACATAAAATTTCATTTTTTTTTCTTAAAATGCAATATCCTAAAATAGCATTTCCTTATAACTGTATTTTTAATCTCTAAGCTTGAGTTGCAGATTTAAAAAAATAAAATTTTCTTGAAATTACTTCTAAACACCTCCCCAGGATTATGAAATCAAACAACGGGACAAATAGTATATCTTTATGGGCAAGAATCACTTACCTGATACAGAAATCCCCAAACCCTTCTTTTATGAAATAATTATTTCCCCATTTACCATCTATAGATATCTGGTTTCCCCTAGATTTCTCCATAGCCATTTCTTCCTGAATTGTTAAAGATTGGATTTATTACTCAGTTCATAAGTGCTGAGTTCACTTTCTGTCACAGACTGAAGGCATACCAAGATTATAAGAGGAGATAATATTAAGGTCCATGATAGGCCAGGGCAATAATTCTCACACTTTAATGTTCATCAGAATCATTTTGGAGGGCTTGTGAAAACAGCCTGCTGGGTCCTATCCCCACAGTTACTGACTCAGCAGTTTTAGGGTGAGCTCAAAGCATTTCTAACAAGTTTCCAGATACTGCTGGTCAGGGGACCATAACTTTGGAATCCTTGGACTAGAAGTCTATCTCAAAAGTCTAAGATCATACACACATTTTCCATGAGATCTTTAAATACACTCTAAAGAAATAATGAAATAAACATCTAAGTTTCAATTTCTAATCAATGTTAACTTCAAAATATGAATTCATTAACTCATAAAACTTTCAGCACTGGAAAGGACCTTGCAGGTCAAATGGAGAAAAATAAAAGGGAAAATGTGTTGTATAAATACATTATCACATCTCTATCATTACCACGTTATCAGGGAGTCTAAGCTTCCCGAGAGCAGAAATTATGTTTGTTTGCCACTGTATACTCAGCACCTAATCTTGCCTGCTGTAAAGTAAGCATTCATATTAGCTGAGTAATAAATGGATCAATCAAGTAAATTACTATCGGACGGTTCTTTAAGAAATAAAGGAAATGTGATCTAAAGAGTACGTGGTCTCTTCACATCTTTATAGATGGATTAATAGTAAAGCCTTGATTAAAACTCCCTCCTACCCCTGATTTTAATGTTCCATCTGCGACCCTCCCCACCACACTTCTGAGGCTTTAGAAAATGGTTCTCAGAAAACTGGAGTTTCCTTGGTCTTTTAAAGATGAACTACAGAAGGTAAATTACTTTACCATATTTTGAAGCTGGATGGAACATAGGTTGATTTATAAACTTAGGAAAAAAACTAACTCATTAATAAAAACTAAAATCTTCACAAAAAACACACACACACCTCCACACCTCATAGAACTCCTAAAAACAGACGATTCTTTTCTGAAGGACAATACTTAATATCAGAAGATGGTCATAAGGTCAGAATATTTATTTAATTCTCTAAAGTTAATAACAAGGTTTGGTCTACCGATAATAACATTTCTGCTACTAAAAAGTATTTCGGACTTTAAGTTTCCTCTCTATACTCTTAAGTATACTAGATGGTATAGGGATAAAGGTATTCAACTAGATAAGATTCAGAAGTTGCTACAATCACTGACAATGGTTCCTTAAATGTTTTTTTTTTAAATTACAGTTGACATTCAACATTATATTAGTTTCAGGTTTTCAGCATTGTGGTTAGATATTTATATAACCTTAAATGTTTTAATAAATATTTCAGCCATACACTGCTTTTAAAATCTCTACCTACTGAGGTTTCAAATTAATATTCATTTAACTTTTCACTTAAGATCCATTTTTTTTACAGAGCATACGGTCCTTCAAATGGAAAGACTGTACATAATTTCAAGTTTTAATATATTAGTGTATTTTTTCTCCTGAAAAGTTCAAAAATATGTAATACATAGAAAAGAAAGTTTCCAAACAGGAAGCAAAATGAAGTAATTTATGAGATCTTGTGTTTAACTAGATTACTAAATATAATTAAGAGATTTGTAAAAGTCAAATATTTTAGGATAAAGACCATAAACTGCTACCTTTGAGCTTTAAATGGCTGCAGCATATTTTGCTTCTGTGTTGAATGGCTAACATAATCATAAAACACAATTCATGTTTATGAATTGATGACATCTCTGTCATTTGAATTTCTATGTCTTTTGAAAGTATCCTGAAAACATTTAATTCCTTTACTTAAAATACAACATCTATAAACCTAGCCATGCCTAGGGGAACATGCACAACTGACTCAAATAAAAACAACAAATCAGATCAAAATTAAAAATATAGAAAAATATGTAAATGCTACCTCACAGCCACTTTTATGTTTTAAAAATGCGAATCCAATTTTTAGAAACGTGTCAAACTTTCTAAAACGTGACAAAATAAGCCAAAAAGGAATATGATTATGATAGTTATGGAAGGTATATTGTTCTTAAATTAGAATTTACTCAGTCCATACCACAAAAACCTACTTTCATTGCATCTAAGTTTCTAACTAATTATTTATAACATACAACCACAATACTTGGAAGTAAAAGACAAATTCAAATATCCAAATTATTAATTAAAAACAAAATAGTCTCTTCAGACTAAATTGTCTGTCATATTTCTGGACACTAAACATTTTTGGTATTAATTTTGAGTATTAATGTTCATCTTTGAAACATTTCCAAGAGGAGTAAGAAAATATCTAAAAATAACAATGTTAATATATAAAGCTAGGAGGAACTTCTAATTGTAAAGCAATAGTTCTTTTTCTGAGCATCATATGCCAGTATCAAATACACAATATTAACCTTACCATACAATTTTAAATGTTTATTCTAAGATTGATTCCAAGAATTCCTCCTCTAAAGGCTATGTTTCCAAAGTTTAATTTCTAAGTAAAATTATAAAAGCCTTACTGTAAGTTATTCCTACATGACATAGGGATGGTACTAGTAGAGAAATAGGCTAGAATTCTTTTTAGGAGTCTGCTTATAATTGATCTTAACTCCCTCTACGCAGAGTGGATGAAAAGTGTTTCCTCCATATAAGTTAGGAAGAGGAGTTCATCTTTTCAGTTAATGATATTTGCTGCAGCATTAAATTTATGACTCAGTATACATCCTAAAGGAGAGGAAGAGAGGAGCTGTAAAGACATTCATTTAGTTAATAAACTGACAGAACTGATCTATCTGGTCATTTATACTTTAAATGTGAATTTACTTTAATAAAACAATCAAATGTTCATGAAACTAAGAATATCTTGAACATAAATTTGGAATTCAGGATACTCTATTGGGATGATAAGGTGAGCACAGGAGCCTTGGTTGAGAGATTTAGGTCAGAGCGTGCAAAAGGGTATTAAAAGAGAAGTGAGGATGTATTAAAAGATTTAATTTTGTCTAGGGATCTAATGGAAGAAAAATAAAGTGCCACTTTCAATGCACACAATAATCTTGTGCATCCCTTAATTTTATATGACACTTCACCTCATACTCCCTTTCAAAAATATTGATTACATTAAGCAGAAGCTCAGCTGGTCTCCAGCAGTGACCAATCCATTAGAATCAACACTTATCATCAGCCTTTTAATTAGTGTACAGGCAAACATCCACTTTCAAACTTCAGAGGAAAGGAGGGAATTTCCAGATGAATGAGAAGTGTAAACTAGAATATATATGAAGAAATATCAAAGAAAATGAAATCACTGACTCTGCTGAATATTAAATAAGAACATTCAGGATTAACAAGAATTTACAGGAAATCTCTTTTTAAGAACCTGTCATAGTAACCTCCATCTTGGAACTAGAGGAAAGGCATACCTAAGGGAATATAAATCCATTTAGAAAGAATATCTTAAAGGTAAAGACTCTTCACTAGAATGGATCATGAATGGAAGCTTCCTGAAAGTCTGGCTGATAGCAATTATGCTTTATGGATAGAGAAAAATGTAGAACAAACCTATAAATTTCAAGGAGAAAGATAAATTGAAAAAAATAAGAGGTAGAGTTATTAAATGCCACTTCAAATGTATGCAGAAATGCTTTATTTTATAATAATGACTTTCTTTTTCCAATTTTAAAAATTCAGTGAAATAAGACTATATTAAGGAGAAAAAAAGGCTTACAAATCTAATTTTAAGATACAGCTGTACATTTTCTCTCCAAACAGTATTTCAGTGAGAAATTACTAAAATTTTACAGTTGATTTTATGGTTATCAGTGATAATAGGTGACTGTTCATGTGAAAAAATCTGCCTCACAAAATACCGTGTACTGAGATCTTACAATTTTCAGACTTTCATAATAATTTTAATAACTATTTAACTAAAACTTACATGGTAAAATCACTTCAGAGCAAAAAGGAGGGAGAGGGGCTGTCTTAACTCTATTCCAAAATTAACCTGACCAAAGAAATATAAAGAATTATAAAGTATATTATCAATAGAGAAAAATATTTTTTGAAGTAACTTTTAAAAAATGACATTGAGATTAGGAGATTTATATAAGACAAGCAGATGCTAAGTATCATTCTTTACTAGAACCAACCTTTTCTATAAAAGACTGCATTGAGGAACTCTTCTGCTTGTCTCTCGAATCGAATGATTTTTGCTTGCTCTTGTTTAAGCAGAGCTTCTTGCCCAGCTTCCGAAGCTGGTTCATCCAGACCGACTAAGTGTCCCTGCAAAAATATTGGTGACATATTTGCACAATTATCTTTCTCCATTCAGTATCAAAAGCACAAATGCAAAATCAAACACAAATGTTAACAGATAAGACAAATTGATTTAATTAAAATACTTTAAAACTTCAAACCAAGATAAAATTTATCTACACAAAAGCAAAGTGAATATAAATATACACTTTGGTTTTTATCCATGTTTTTTGGTTGTGAGTTTTGTAAATGCTAACTAAACTGTAATTACTAAAGGAAAAATTTCCTTGCGCATTCAAATATATTGGTTCTTATTACACTACAGCAATAATTCAGACATTGAAGGCATGTTACAGATAATTCAAAATGATTTCCTCAAAGATTTTAAATACACTCAGTGGTATCTGCAACAAGTCATGATTCTTCCTAGCACCTAAATTGTGTCAAAAGCACAACCAAAATACATATTTTGCAAAGACACATTTAGCATCAATTATATATTGTAAACACATAGTTTACTATGAAGAACTCCTTTGCATACTCAAACTAAAACAATGATCCCTTAACATTTCCAAATAGGACATACTGTTTGCCACATTTGTTTAAAACTTCTTGAACAAAATATCTTAAGTTTCATAAATCATTACAAAAACCTTTATTATAGTTGTATTTGAAAACTTTCTCTCTTATGGACTAAAGAAACTATTAAGAAAGTTAACCTTTTAAAATGAATCACAATTAAAATAATTTAATTTTGATATAGATTTAACATCGAAAAGGCATCAGGAACAGGTACAGGCATACCTCGAAGATATTGCAGGTTCGGTTTCTCACAACTGCAATAAAGTGAGTCGTAATCTTTTTGCTGGTGAGAGGGCCTTGCCTTCAATTTGTGAAAAACATAACACTCATAAACCACAATAAAGCCAAGTGCAATAAAATGAGGTATGCCTGTATTAATTAAATAGTCCAATAAAATTCTCAAAGGTGTTATACATTAATGCCATTTCATTGTTTAGAGATTTTTAAAAAACAGACATTACATGTCATAAACTGTGCTTAACTCCTTAGTCCTACATGTAGTTAGTTCAGTAAGACTTTGAACAAAATATCAACACTTAAACTCCATTTTATGTAGCATTTGAGCTACTTAAATCAACACAGAGCAACTAACCTAGCATTCAGTAAGGCAGATGCTACATGTTCTTTCTTGAATCAAATTATTAACAATTTTATCAACCTGGACTCCGAAATATACAGATTACTTTTTAGTTGGTTCATATGGATTATAGTCACACCTACATTTTGTTTTAAAACAGTTTTACTGAGATATAATACACATATTAAGCAATTTACCCAGCTAAAGTATAAAATTCAAAGTGTTTTTTTTTAGTGTATTCACAGATGTGTGGGACTACCGCCATGATCTAATTTTAGAACATTTTCTCTCCCTGCCCCCAAGACCCCTATACCCATTAAACAGTCACTTACCATTCTCCCACTTGCCCCAACCCTATGCAACCATTATAAGACCTTTGTCTTTACAGACTGGCCTATTCTGGACATTTCATATAAACAGAATCATACGCTATTTGGTTTCTTAGTGACTGACTTCTAGAATGTTTTCAAAGTCATCCCAGTTAGAGCATGTAGTACTTTTTATTTCCACATAATATCCTATTGTATGAATATACATTTTATCCATTCATCAGTTGATGAACATTTGGATTGTTTCTACTTTTTGGTTACTATGATATGAATAATGCTGCTTTTAACATTTGTGTATAAATTTTTGTGTGCATGTGTATTTTCATTTCTCTTGGATATACTTAAGAGTGGAATTTCTGGATCATATGTTAACTATGTTTACCATTTCGAAGTGCCAAACCATTTCTCAAAGCAGCTGCACTATTTCATATTGCCTATAGCAGGGAGGGTTCCATTTCTCTACAGACTCATGGACACTTGTTACCTTCTTGATTACACTATCCTAGTACATGAGAAGTGGTATTTCATAATTTAGAGTTGCATTTCCCTACTGACTAATGATGTTGAACATCTTTTCATGTGCCTATTGGCTATTTAAATACCTTCTTTGGAGAAATGTCCATCCATACGCTTTGGCCAGTTTTTTACTGGGTTATTTACTTTTTTAATGTTGATTTGTAAGAATTCTTAACATATTCTGGATATAACTCCATTATCAGATACATGATTTGAAAACACTTTCTCCCATTTGGAGCTTTCTTATCATTTCACTAATGTTATTATTAGTAACACAAAATTTTTGAATTTTAATGAATTCCAATTTATCTGTTTTCTTTTGTCATTTGTGCTTTTGGTATTGTACCTGAAAAACCAGTGGCTAACCTAAGGTAATGAAAATTTACTCCTATGTTTTCTTCTAAAAGTTTTATAGTTTTTGGACTTGCTTTTAGGTCTATGATCCATCAAGTAAATTTTTGTATATGGTTTAAGAAAGGGATCCAACTTCCTTTGTGAAAAATCACTGGCCATAAATTTTACTTCTGGATATTCCGATTCTATTTCACTGATCTTTATATCCATCTTTACACCAGTAACATACTATGTTGATCACTGTAGTTTTCTAATAAGTTTTGAAATTGGAAAGTGTGAGTACTTCCAATTTGTTCTTTTATAAGACTGTTTTCGCAACTGAGGGTCTCTTGAATTTTCATATGAATTTTAGGATCAAGCTTGTCAATTTCTGCAAAGAGGACAGCTAAGGTCTTGATGAGGAATACAGTGATTCTGCCAATTATTTTGGGGAGTAATGCCATTTTCCTAATATTAAGTCTTCCAAACCATAAACATGGGATATTTTCCCATTTGCTTATATCTTCTTTAATTTCCTTCAACAATGTTTTACAATTTAGAGTGTACAAGTTTTTTTATTTTTGTTAAATTTATTCCTATTTTATTCTCTTTGACGCTATTGTAAATTGAATTGTTTTAACTTCATGTTCAGATTGTTAATTGCTACTTTATAGGAATATAACTAATTTTTACAGAAAACTGTATTCAGCAACCTTGCTCTTGTTGGGTGGAGTGCTCTACAGTTGTTGTGTTAGGTCTAGTTGATTCATAGTGTTATTTAAATCTTACATTTTTGCTGATCTGTCTAAATGCTTTATCCATTATTCAAAGGGCATGTTGATGTATGTGTCCAACTGTCATTAATGAATTATCTGTTTTCCCCTTCAATTCTGTTGCATTTTTGCTTCATGCATTTTGGGGCTCTGTTGTTGAGGATTTAAGTTTTTCTTTCTGATAGACTGACCCTTTATTCATTAGAAAATGTCCCTCTTTACCTCTAGTTCACTGAAGCCTATCTACCCAGCAGTGTGCAGCCTCTGATATTACTTTCTCAGAGGATGCTGTCTCAAGCATCCAGTCTCTTGTTGACCAGGAATGACTGAGTTCAGTTGGATTCTCTTTGGCAGTTTCTTTCTGCGGTCTCTCCCTTTATAAGTTTCTGGCTGATCCACCTGTAGTAGTAACAAACACCTAGCTGTTAGCCACTATAAATTGTTCTACTGTTTTTTCCACATCTGGGGCATAAATTACACCATAGTCTGATCCAATAAAAGCAGGACCTTCTTTTTAAGGGCAGGGTGTTGCCAGTCTTTAAGGCCAGCTCCAACCCTAGGAGGGTTCTTCTTATAGTTGTCTTTTTTCTGATTCTGTTAAACTTCTAACTTGTTTGCCATTTCACTTGTTGCTATTATTATCATGGAGCTACCAGCCTTCTCTTAATTGTTCACCACAAAGATCATCATCATTTTCAATATCTTTTTACAAGCTCTTTCAAATAAAGTCAGTTCCCTTGGGAAAGTTACAGAGTTCTGTTCTTAAGGCCTGCCTCTTCCTTAAGAACTTATGTGCCACTGCACAGGAACTAGATGACTTGCCCCTCCTGGCACAGAACTTTTGCCTAAGAATGAGGGCTGGCCCAAGGCAACCAGGAGCCAGTATTATCAGCCTGCTGCTTCTGGAGCAGACTTCCACTCTGCACATAGGCTGAGTGGGGGAAGGGAGCCGTAGGCCTTTCGACCTCACCTGTCTAGAAGCAGCAACTGCAACAAGTAGCTTCAGAGCAGAGTTTCTCTGAAGCTGAGCTCAAGGGGGTGGATGAAGAGTGAATTATGGTCCAAATGCCACAGATTCTTGTTGTTCTTACAGAGATTCAGCAGATTTTTTTGAATAAATGACTCTCCATTTGCCATATGCCCTTAAGATGAACTATTTCTAGAGTTTAAATGGCTGCTTTAAAATGATTTTCACCAGTTAAATGGCTGTTTCACTTGTCTTTATCCAGAATAACCAAAGATGAAAAATATAACACAAAATCACTACTTTTTTCAACTGCATATGGTCACCATGTTAAAAATTTATAACGATGTATAAACAAAGTATAGTTCATCCTCCCTCACTGTACGTGTACCAAAATTAAATAAACCAAAGCTAATAAATAGAGCTAATAAAGCTAATATAATCATGAGGAGACAGGAAGTTAAAGAAAATAATTCATGTCACTTCCCCTCCCCCACATCTAACTTCCAAAAGGAGTCATCATCTTTGGTATGACAAAATATAACAAAATGATATGACATACTCTTCTGTGAACCAAAAACAATTGTTTTTTATTTATTACCCATACTTATTAAAGAACAAGCTGTTAACCCAGAATGGAACAGGAATGAAGTTGGAGATTTGAACTGAAATTTGTATCTCATAGGAGTTTGTTTTCCTTCAAGATTCAGGAATTGGTCCACCTAGACTGGTTGATTCATAGCCAGAGGTGATTCTGTCATATCAGAATCTACTATGAACTTCTTAAAAGCAATATATACCTAAACATACTCCCAGAGCTTTGAGTCTGTAGCTCTAGGGTACGGAATAGTCATTATGTTTTTTAAAAGCTCCTTCCTTAATAAAGGATTGAAAAAAGCATCCTCAGTATCATACTTTAAACATTATTTTATATTTACAATAAGTCTTAGTATTTGGGAAGGCAAATCCCCACTTGTTATTTATATTTTCCAAAATGTCCTGGCCATTTTAGCTTTATTCTTTCAGATTATATTTAAAATTGCTTAGTCAGTTTTGTTCCCACCACCACCAACTCCCCAGAGAAGACTGTGTTTTTGATCTAAATAATGGTATACTTAGAAAGCAATTCAGGAATAAGTAACATCCTTAAAAATATTCAGTCTTCTCTTTTAGGAACTGCTTTATATTTACGCAGTGGGCTTTAACAGATCGCAATTAAAATTGTTTATTCATACAGTTCCCATGCATTTATTTTACATTTTTACTGTCATTATGAAAAGGATGTTTCCTTTATTTTCTAACCATTAGTGCTGGCACAAATGAAGAATGTGTGTGTAAAACTTAATTTTGTATATGGCCTTCAGGGAAAAGTATAGGTGATCTATCCTCAAGTTGCTATGTTCTGTTAGTCTTATCAGTTTGTGTCAATTTTCCAATATCTGTGAGGGTGGGAGAAAGAAGCAGAGGAAAATAGAACTGCAGAAGCTGCTGACAACTGGTGATCTAAATGTTTGATCACCCAAAGCAGAGAAAGAGATATACTGAACAGGTTGGGATCTTCAATAGAAAAGACCTTAAGTTTTCTACTACACTTTGGTTATCTCTACCTATATAATCCATGATAACATACTCTTATCATCCTTTACTACTTTTTGGGGGGAACAACAATAAAACAAATACCCAAAAGTTGTTTCAAATAAGGAGACTGTACTTTTCTCTACAACTTAAAGTAGCTATCTTTCTGTACTATTAGAAATACTAAAGGAAGTTATTCAGGCTAAAAAGAAATGACACTACAAAACACTGCTGAAAGAATTTAACAAAGACATAAAGATGAGATAAACCATGATCATAAACTGCAAGATTCAATATTGTTAATGTAGCCTTTCTCTCTAAATTGATCTATAGATTCAAGCAATCCTAATCAAAATTCTAAAAATCTCTTATGTAGAAAGATCAAGCACCTAGATTAGCAAAACAAGTTTGAAAAACAAAACTGAAGGACTTGTACTACTTGATTTCCAGATATACAGATACAATAATCAAGACATTGTAATATTAATAGTAAGAACAGACATATAGTTCAATAGCACAGAACAGAGTCCAGAAATACAGCCACATGTATATGGTCAACAGACTTAACAAAGATGCTAAGGTAATTCAGTGGGAGGAATGAAGGTCTTTTCAACAAATGCTACTAGAACAACTGGATCTTAGAGAATATAATAAACCTCAACACCTCACACCATATAGAAAAACTAGCTAGAAATGAATCAGATGTCAAAATGAATTAATACTATATTTCTAGAAGAAAATAAGGTTTTGTGTGTTTAACATTGAATTAGGCAAAGATTTCTTAAACAGAAAAAACAAGAATTTTAAGAGAAAAAATTGGCAAAGGGTTTTATACAGAATATATAAAAACTACTACAGCTTAATAAGTTTTTTAAAATGGGCAAAAAAATTCAAATAAATGTTTCACATAGGATATGTACATCAGAGAAATAAAAATTAAAATCACAATGTGGTACCACTACAGATCCACTAAAATGGCTAAAGTTAAAAAGAGCAACATCAAATGTTGGCAAGATGTAGAATGGAACTCCCATACATTGCTGATGGAAACACAAAATGGTTCAGTCACTTTGGTGAACCATATGGTAGTATCTTATAAAGTTAAATATACAACTGCAGGTCTTTGGAAACATGGCAGAGTGAGAGACATCCCCACATCTCTCCCCTTGAAACAATAAGCTGACATCTAAAACTCAACAAAAACACCCAAACTGCACACCAGCACATCTAAGTGTGGGATGTGCACATAAGATTAAAAAAAAAAATACAATATTACCTGGTCATCCTAATTCTGGATGTTTATCCCAGAGAAACGAAAATAAATGCTCAAAAAATGACTGACTCTCTTTCTCTTTCTCTCTCCCTCTCCTCCCCCCGCCCGTGTGTGTGTGTGTGTGTGTGCGCGCGCGTGCAAGAAGTAAGCAAGCTGGAGCCGACAGTGGTCTCGACTGCTGACCTACTTTTTTAAAAAAAATTTTATTATTAATTTCAATTATACAGTACATTGGTTAGACATTTATATAGATTATGAAACAATCCCCAATTACTCTTTTTCTCCTCTAGCTCTACACATAGCCATTACATTACTGCTGACTGTACTCCCCATGCCATGCTCCCCATCCCTGTGACCATATATCAACTACTAATCTGTACTTCTTTAACCCTTCACCCCATTCTCCCAGCCCCCCAAACCCTTCCTTTCTGTATGCCCAAAGACTTATATGTAAGTCTAATAGCCAACATCTGGAATTAACCTCGTGTAAATATCTTTTTCCTCAAGCAACCATACTTTTATGGTGAAAAACAAAATCTTTTACTTGCCATATACTTCTTTGCATAGTATTCTAAATAGATATACTGTCAGTGGCTAGAAATTGATGGCATTTCACTATTTTTGTTATATTCTTAGATATAAATCAAGGTGAGGAGGTTGACTGTAGCCCAACAGTTACTAGTGCCACTAAATTGACACTGTGTGCTTCATGATATGATGCACTGACAAGGACATACCATCACTTATTTAATATTCTTGCTAAAAAATCATAACCTGAATTTAATCATGAAGAAACATCAGAAGACTTAAACTGAGAGATATTCTAAAACAAATGGCCCGAATTCTTCCAAAATGTCAATGTTATTAAAAACAAATAGGTAAAAGGCTGAAGAACCATTCTAGATTAAAGAAGACTAAGGAGTAATGAAAATCAAAATCAATGAGGGAGCCTAAACTATATTTTGAACTAAAGGAGGGAGTTAAAAACTATAAAGTCTTCAGGAAAACTGGTAAAATTTGAATGCGATTTCATAGATTAGATAATATTATACCAAAGTTTAACTTTCCTTATTTTTGGTTAACTACTGTGTAGTCAAGTAAGTGGATATGCTGCTTCTTAAGACATGGGGAAATATATGTGGAAATATTTAAGAGTAAAGAGGTATGAAAGGTATAATGTCTACAAATAAGTCTCTCATGTTCAAGAAAATGTATGTGTGCTATATGCAATATTTATGAGACAAAAAAATAAGAATGAAAAATAAGGCAAATGTGGCAAAATGTTAACTGGTAAATCTAGGTAAAGAGTTTTTGTACTATTCTTGTAATTTTTCTATAAATGTGAAATTATTTTAAGTAAAAAGCTAAAAAAAAGTAGGGGAGACAAATGCTGAACCCTACTTCTCTCCTATAAGCCAGATTTCCTTTGTCTCTCTCCCACCTTTTCCTCCATAATCCCAGCTGTCTTGCCATTAAATTATATTTGTGTATGTTATGGGTTGTTCTGATACACAGTTTGAGGAAGAAGAGCAAAAATAATAATAGGATGTACAAGTTAACTTTCAGGCTTCTATTAGTATCTCAAAGACATGATGAAGATATTCAAAACAGAATGAGAAATTTTCTGTCAAAGGCCAGATAGTAAATATTTTAGGCTTTAAAGAACACATACAGCCTCTGTCATATCTTTCCTTTAAAAAAAAAAAAAGTTCTTCAGCTTGCAGGCATTACAGAAAATAGGCTGTGAGCTGAATCTGGAGACTGGCTATAGTTTGCTGACCCCTGAGATAGAGAATTATTAAAGTTCTCCAAGAACTATAACAAATGTAGTGCCACTGAAATAGCTAGGACATTACTGAAGAAAAATTATGTCAGCATGGAAGTTAGTTCTTAGGGCAATAAACAGTTAAAAGTTAAACTTCACACAAAAAATAAAGATTAATATTTTTTAAAGTTTCATTTGTAACTCTAATATTTGTTACCTTATATGAGTGTGGGTATTCTGGGGGATAAAAATGGGGGAGATGCTTACATAGTTGTTTATATTGTTTTTGAGAAAGACTATCTCAGGAAAAGAAATGGAAGAAATAATGACAAGTTTCACTTAAGAAAAAGTAAGATGACCTACATTTCAGGATTGTGACACAAAGCTGAAGGGGTGACATTTTAGAGTCATTCCTGACTTAATTCAAGATCATGCTTTCTCTGTGCCTGAATTAATTTAAATGATATATTTTTAAAAATTCATACTATATATTATAGAAAATCTGGGAATCAGAAGCATGTGTATAGAATAACTCTGTAACAGAGGCCTACCTGAGTAGATCATGGGCCTATAGCTATAGTCAAGTCTGCTACCCATGGCTTACTGACATTTCAAGCAATGAGCTAAAAAGAACTGACAAGATTCAACTTATTGATTTAAATGCCACTCTCCTATGTCTTTTTATTTTAAATGCCAGCAAGTCTTAGGGAAAATGGCTCCACCATTTTAAATGCTTGTACTCTTTAAGGTCAGTTATCTAAAAAGAAACCTTCTTACTTAATGTAAATGACTGCTTTTTACATTAACAAAATATGAATTACTGTGCTTAATACAATTTTTACAGTATGTCAGAGTTACCTTCAATTTTGTTAAGCAGACTATCAAGTTAAAAAACAAACAAACAAACAGAAAAAGAACAAAGGTTGAAGCCTGAAGAATTAAATATGGTATTTAAAATGTACAACAAATTTATCATGAGTGACTCTAATCAGTATATCTGTTATTACTGTTCATGATAATTAGTGTTAGTGGCAAGTGATTATTACTACCATTATACTTAATTCACCAGTACCTATAACCAGCATTTGCTATTATAGTTTTTCTTCTGTTGTACATGTACTGTTTATTAAAAACACTAAAAGATAAATGTAAGCTACCCCCATAGTCAATAGCAATGCTTTCTTATATTCTTCCACAGGTTGGAAATTAAAAGTTTATACTCTCTCAATTTTCATCCACAACCCAATTTTGATCAGAAGACTTTTGAATTTCTATCTGCTCTGCACGATTGTGAACGTCCATAGATGCCCAATATCATAACAAACACAGGGAAATCCAAATCCATGTTTGAGACAATGGTATTATAACCCAGGGCTGAGGGTAACCTTGCCTTTTTCTAAACTCCTTCAGCACTTTATCTATACTGCTCTGAGAGCACTAGTTTTATAACCTATATTGTAGTTATATTTTACATATGTATTTATTATCCTTCCACTAGACTATAAATTTCTTGAAAATAGCTGGTGCTTTTGACATACTAAGAGTGAAATACATCGTCGTTGATTTTAATCTCGGAATTTAAAAAAAAAATTTAAAAATAAATAAATAAATAAATAAATAAATAAATAAATAAATAAATAAAAAAGTCATCGCTTCTTGGCCTTTTGGCTAATATCAAATATACAAATAAAAAGGCAATGTTAAGATGTCAATACTATCCCAAAATCATGTACAGATTTAACGTAACCCCTATCAAAATCCAAATGGTGTTTTTTGCAGAAATACAAAAATCCAAAACAATCTTGAAGGAGGAAAACAAAGTTGGAGATAGTACATTTCCTAATTTTAAAACATATTAAAAAGTTACAGTAATCAAAACAATATGGTACTGTCATAAAGATGGACACAAGAGAATAATGGAATAGAATAGAGCATCCAGAAATAAATTCCCATGTATGTGGTCAAATGATTTTTAACGGGTTATAAGACCATTCAATAAGGAAAAAGATACTCTTTCCAACAAATCGTATTGGGAAAACTGAATATACGTATGCATAAACATGAAGCTGGATCCTTACCTTATACCATATACAAAAATCAACTCAAAACAGAACAAATACCTAAAACTATAAAACCCTTAGAAGAAAATAAGGGAAAAGCTTCATAACATTGGATTTGGCAATGATTTTTCTGGACATGACAACCAAAAGAACATGCAATAAAACTAAAAATAGATTGGACTATGTGAAGTTTTAAAAAATTCCTATGCATCAAAGGACATAATTAACAGAGTAAAAATGCAACCTACAAAATGGGAAAAAGTATTCACAAATCATATCTGATAAGGAGTTAATATTCAGAAAGAACACCTACAACTTAACAACAAAAAACTCGAATGGGTAAAGGATGTGATAGACATTTCTCCGAAGAACATATACAAATTGCCAATAAACACATGAAAAGATATTCAGTATTTCTAATCATTAGGGAATGCACATAAAAACCACAATGAGATACCACCTCACATCTATGAGGATGGCTACTATAAGAACAAAAAAACAGAATATAACAAATGTTGGCAAGGATGTGGATAAACTGCATTCCTTATGCACTGTTGGCAGGAATGTAAAATGGTACAGCCCAGCAGTCCCCAACCTTTTTGGCACCAGAGAACGGTGCTCCTATGAGAATCTCATGTCTGATGATCTAAGGTGGAACTGAGGCAATGATGCCAGTGCTGGCTGCAAATACAGATTAAGCTATGCTTGCTTACCTGCCGCTCACCCCTGTTGGGCGGCCCAGCTCCTAACAGGCCATGAACCAGTACTAGTCCACAGCCTGGGGGTTGGGAAGAGTTTGGTGGTCCCTCAAGAAATTAAAATAAATCTATCATACTATCCAAAAATTCCACTTCTGGGTATACACCCAAAAGAACTGAAAGCACAATCTTGAAGAAATATTTGAACACCAATGTTCACAGCAGCATTATTTACAAAAGGTGGAAGCAACCCAAGTCTCCACTGTTAGATGAATAAACAAAATGTAGTATATACAATGAAATATTTCTTCCTTTAAAAAAGGAAATTTTGACACATGCTACAACATGGCTAAACCTTAAGGACATTACACTAAGTGAAATGAGCCAAAGAATGACAAATACTGTATAATTCCAATTATATGAGGTACCTAGAGTAGTCAAACTCGTAGGCACATAAAGTAGAATGGTGGTTGCCAGGGCCTGGAGGAAGGGGAAATGGGAAGTTGTTTAATGGGTATAGAGTTTCACTTTTGCAAGATAAAAAGAGTTCTGGAGATTGGCTATACATTATGAATGTACATAACACTACTGACCTGTACACTTAAAAATGGCTAAAATAGTAAATTTTATGTTAGGTATATTTTACAATACAAAAAAATACAAAAAAAAAATAAGGCACAATCTATGGATAAATGCAAACAATTTCAAAAAGGGGAAGAAGAAATTGAAGCAGAACAAAAATGTTCTTAAAATAAAGGAGAAAGAAAAAGAGACAGACTAATATGTAAGTATCAGTTCAAAGACATGAAAAAAAAAAGAAAGAAAGAAAGAAAAGGAAAAAAAGTGAGATCTCTACCCATGGCCAGGAAGAAATGAAAGACTTTCTCAATACAAGACATTCAAATGAGACACTAAGAGGCTCAATACAATTATTTCTTCTAACAAATTTCTGTATAACCAGAAATATTCTAAACTTTTTCAGGGCTTTAATTATAAGATTCTCCTCAATAAAGCTGGGGTGGGGGAACTCAAGCAAGACTTCAAAACAGATTTTTCTGAGAATCACACAATTTTAGAGTTGAAAAGTAGCTCAATGTCTATCTATTGGAACTGCAAGTATGAGGTACAAAAAATACCAAATCTATTTATTTGGTATTTGCGAATACCTACTACAAAAAAATTGCATTTTACATTGACAAAATATAAATGACACAGACAAAAATAAGATTTAAAAAATCCAAGCTTTAGTAATTCCCCCCTATATAAAAAATGTATTAAGAAAGAAGAATAAAGTTGGATGCATCATGCTTCCTGATTTCAAACTGTATCACAAAGCTATAGTAATCAAAATAATGAAACTGGCATAAAAACAGACACATGGATCAATGGAATAGAATAGAAAGCCCAGAAATAGACCTACTCATATATGGTCAATTAATTTATGACAAAGGAGCCGAGAATATACAATGAGGAAAGGACAGTCTCCTCAATAAATGGTGTTAGGAAAACTTGACAGCCATATGCAAAAAAATGAAACCATAAACAAAAATGAACTCAAAATTAATTAAAGACTTGAACATAAGACCTGAAACTATAAAACTCTCAGAAGAAAACAGATTTTGACATCAATCTTGGCAATAAGTTTTTGGATTTGACAACAAAAGCAAAAAACAAAAACAAAAAAACAAGTGGGACTATACATCAAACTAAAAAGCTTCTACAAAGCTAAGAAAACCATAAACAAAATGAAAAGCAACCTACTGAATGGGAGAAAATATTTGCAAGTCATATATTTGATAAGAAGTTAAAATACATCCAAGTATATTTAAACTCATACAACTCAATAGCAAACCAATTTAAAAATGGACAGATGATCTAAATTAGTGCAGTCACTATGGAAAAAAGAGTATGGAGATTCTTCAAAAACTTAAAAACAGAACTAACATATGATCCAGCAATTCCACTTCTGGGTATTTATCTGAAGGAAAGAAAAACACTAACTCGAAAGATACATGCACCCCCCCATGTTCACTGCAGCATTCTTTACAATAGCCAAAATATGGAAGCAACCTTAGTGTCCACAGATGGATGAATGGTTAAGAAAAATGTGGTCGGTTAGTTGGTCGGTCAGTCAGTCTGTCTGTCTACACACACACACACAGAAATATTACTCAGCCACACACACACAAAAAAGAAATCTTGCCATTTGTAACAATATAGATGAACCCTGAGGGCATTATGGTAAGTGAAAGACAAATATTGTATGATCTCACCTATGTGTGGAATCTAAAACAAACCTAACTCATAGATGCAGAAAACAGATTAGTGGTTGCCAGGGTGGGGGTGCAAAATAGATGAGGGTACCCAGAAGGTACAAACTTTCAGTTATAAAATAAGTAAGTCCTGGGGACATAATGTACAGCATGGTGATGATAGTTAATACAATATATATATTATATGTATAAAAGGTGCTAAGAATAAATCTTAAAAGTTCTCAACACAAGATAAAAAATGTGAACTAGACTTATGTTGGTCATTTTCAATATATACAAATATTGAATTATTATGTTGTACATCTGAAACTGATGTTATATTTCAATTATATCTCCATTAAAAAAATAATAACCAATAAAAATGTACTGCTGGACAAGGCCATCTTATTAATTTTCTTGACACTATCTTTTTGTTGCTGATAGAACTAGAATACTCCAAGCAGTATTCAACTGAGAGGAATACAGCTACTATAGCCTGTGCACTCTTATTAAGTATTTTTAAACACCACCTTCATATCTGAGAGTTCCTCACTGTTCTTTGCCCTCAGTGTGAGCAAGTTAGTTAGCCAGGGTTCTTACACTTAGGCATTCTTGTCTCATGTAATTCCTGCCAACTGTTAACTCCTACACTTAATCCTCATTGTATTCTAATTTCAATAGAAATCTCCCATCACTATTTAGTAACTTCTTGCTAGTTCTCTTATAATCTTGCCTTCTTCCAACTGTTCTCTACTTTTAGTAACTTTAATTTCTTCTCTTCTAGCTTTTCTTCCAAGAGTATAAATATTATGCAATTTCCCCCCTCTTCCTTCAAAAATCTACTTAAACCAAGTGCCCAATCTTTCTATGGTTCTGTTTTCTTCATCATTCCTGTCACTGACAACTTTTCATGCTAGCAGACTATATATATCCATTTCTTAACTCCCACACTTATTAACCCTGTCAGACTAATAGTGTGGCTCCCACAACCAGTATTCCTAAGAAACTATTCTCTCAAAGCCTACCACAGTATGTTTGGGGTACTTGCTCAACTCACTTAGGGCCTATTTTGGGAAATGGCATAGGAGTCCATATTGCTGCAATAAACATGACAACCCATCTCCCTACTCATCTCACAATATGGGACTGGGAAGACATCTGATCCAAGATGGGCAACTCATTTATTCTATGATTCTACCTCTCATCCAATTTGATTCTTCTTTCTACTTCCTAAAATGAAGGTCTTATTCAACTCTAAGTATTTTGTGCGTTACCAATCACCAAAGACTTCATCTGCTCAAATATTCCAATCACATGTATTCAGAAACCCTCCAATACGCATTCAGCTCAGACCTCTTATTTCAACTCAATTTCCACCATCGTGTCTACCAGACACTTCCAATTAAAGTTCACTTCCACTAAAAACTGCTCCGAGCTAATAACCTCATTTTATCCTCACCATAAAAATTGGCCACTGTACCTTTCCCTTTCTCACTTCTTAAACTCTATTAATTCACCACGTTAAATCATCCTGGCTTGGAAAGCCTAATGTCAGTATCAATTCCCTGTCCCTTACTTATATATATTCATGTAATCACTAAGTTTTGATAATTCTTTTGTTCCAGATTCTCTAAGTATATCCTTTCCTTATATCACAGCCATGATCCTAGCTCAGCCTCATTTTCTTGATTATTACAAAAACCTCCTATAATTTTCTCACTATAAATTCTTTCCCATTACCCCTAAATGAGTACCAAATCAATCTTTCTAAATCACAGGTCCTTTTAAGGTTCAGGTTGAGTCCCATCTCCTTGATTAAGCAAGTCCAGTGTCATCTACTGTACCTCTCAATTGCTATAGAACTTTTATTTTCTTGTATTATCCACTACCTTTCAAAATAATATACATGAGAATAAGAAAGGGGATTTTACTCTCAATATTTCCTACTTACATTACAGATTTGGTTCTAGATGTGTAGAATGGATTATTTAAATCTCTATAATTTAAATCTCTTTAATTAAATTAGCTGCCCAGTCCTCACCAACATTCCATAAACAAGGAGGGATCTTTTACTTCTTCGGTATACTCTCTGGCCTATCAGAGAACCAGACTTTTAATAAATTTGTCAAATGATAGCCTATGGGTTAACTCTGACCACATAAAACTGAACAGAGTTAATCATCAATTAATGGTTTATCCAAATTTATTTTGGGAGGAAATCCACAGATTGGGAGTAAAAACAAACAAACAAAAATCCCAAAATTCATATTTAATGAGATCTCAGACTGAGCACTGGTTGGTTCGCTGTGTCGAAGTTTTCCTTAATCTTTTAAAATAATCTATGTAAAAAAGGCCTCGGGCAATACAAGGTTAGGTCTTGTCATTTAGATTTGTACAATTAACTGAGCAATTGATTACGGTTAATTAATCATGGACTAACTTGTGGTATCCATTTAATTCTTCCCTGTATCTATTAAATCTCATACATAACCTTTAAGCACTCATATCTGTTTATTCTTTCTCATTCCCAACAGACAGGAATTATACTGATATATTTTTCTTCCACAGTTTCTTTTATATAGTAGGAACTGTGACTACTTATTGATTTGTGGTACTCTGGGAAAAGACGACAGACAAGTCATATCGAGAAACACTGAATATACCCAAACTAATACAGTCAACATAAATACGTTTTGCAGAATACAATGAGAAAATAATAACTAGATTTAGCATCTGCTCGTACTATAAACTTTCCATGTGTAAAAACAACTCAGGAGGCTTAGAACCAATGACAGTCAAGTACCAATGAATACACCTAGTACCTATACCTTGTTTTCTCATATAGTTCTCCAAATAAAGACACTAAGGTTCCTTGGAGAATCCAGGGTTGGGATAGTAAAAGCAAAAATAAACCCCAAACATTTTTTGATGCCAAAAAGTAAAGATATGCTAAAAGAAAAAGATAGAAACATGTCAAAAAAGATGAGGAACCAACTTGAAAGGGCTCTCTCAATGGCCAAAGCTAGGACAATGTGAACTACAAAATAATAACTGTAATGAATTACATACAGTGCAGAATGAAATTAAGAATCCATGAACCTATAATGATGGGTATACAAATAAACACATAAGTATAGGAAGAAGGAATAGCTTCCTTATAGTAGAATTCCAACTAATAGATGTAGAAGAAATAATGGAAACAATATATGCAAAGATTTTTTTCAAGCAAGATTCATCAACGAATGCTAAAGTTAGTGTATGATGAGGAACTGGCATAACAAAAAGATACTTACAAACTCTCAAAGGACTTCTCTACAGGCTAAAGGAGATTAAGGAGACATGACAGCTACATACGAAGTATGATTAGATTGAATCCTGAATATTACTGGAATAACTGGCAAATTCTGTAAGGTTTGCAGATTAATAATAGTATTGTATCAATGCTAATTTCCTGATTTTTATAATTGTACTGTGGTTACATAAAATGTTCACATTTGAGCAATCTGAGTAAAGGGTATACAGGAATTATTTTTGTAACTGTTTTGTAAGTCTCTAATTTTTTAAAAAGCGAAAAAAAGTATTGAAGCTACATGAGTGAATAAATATACAGAGAACTATGTATATATGTTTGACACATGTAAGCACTCAAAACAGCTATTAATATTATAATTCTCCAAATTTATTATACCTCCTGACTTCTTAATTACTCATTTAGTAAATGTTTTACAGAGTGCCTACTACATGCCCAACAAACAGAAAAGGAAGGAAAGAAGAAAGCAAGCAAGACAGGCAGGCAGGCAGTCACTCACTAAGAGATTCCTAACACAACTGATATTGTCTATTTCCAATACACTCTTGCCCATTAACATTCTCTCCCTCTTTTAAACTGATTCTAAGTCCTACCTAATTCTTGCTCTCCACTTTGTGTTTCTGGTTCCTAGTTTTGTTATCAAAATGCATGTATTCTAAAAACATGGATCAAATCTCATATTTGACTTTGCCCATAACTAGTCTCTCTGACCCTTCCCATCTTTTTATTTGCAAAACTATGGTGCCTTTAACCAACTTTATAGGGTTGTTGTGAGAATTAAACGGGGGCAAATAAAAGTAACTGGCAGAGAGTAGCAGCTCAAAAAAATGTCAGTTGCCTTTCCCTTACAAGTTATACATTGACTTGAACAACACAGGGGTTCAGGGCGCTTGACCACTTGCACAGTCAAAAATCCACATATAACTTTTGACTCCCCAAAACTTAAGTTGTCCCTTGGTATCTGTGGGAGGTTAATTCTAGGAGTTCCTGTGGATACCAAAACCTGCAGATGCTCAAGTCCTCTATATAAAATGACACAGATCGATGCATACAGTAGGCAGGCTCCCAACCACAGATGGAAAACAATACAGGTATTCTTTGAAAAAATATCTGTACATAAGTAGACCAGCACAGTCCAAACCTGTATTGTTCAAGTGTCAACTGTATTTTCTCACTGCTGTAGGATCCTGAAGTATAGATCAGTAATTGCTCTACTAATCTCTAAGTGAATCCCTGTTCCATTTTCCAAGGAGGCTTCCTTTTTTTACCTACGTATTACCTAAAAGTAAATATAAATAATGTTATTTTATCCATTTTAACAGCTTCAATATCCATTGAAAATCCAATTAACTAAAAATTATACATAACCTCCATCTCTTCCCCAAATATCAGACCAATATTTCTAATGGCTTTTCCAAACATCATCTAGATTTCTCACCATGCCAACCTCAAACTCGAAATTCCAACATCATGCTCTGCTGCCATCTATTGGCTGTTATCATAACTCTCCGGATAGTTCCTTTTTTGGACTCGTAAGCCAGCCTTAAAGTGTAAGCCTCAATCCAGTGGATATATTTAATTTCCAGAGTCTAGTCCTTCTCAGATGAAATGCCTCAAGTGCCTGCAAAGAGTTCCAGCTTAATCACTTTAAATCTAACACAACTAAATATATATACTTGACAATTTACATTTTCTAGGATCTCTCTTTTCCTATTTTCATTATAGATGTCATGGCTGTATCGGGGGGCGGGAGCCAAATACAAGTAGAATGTCTAACTTTCCCAGAACTAGCTGTGTTGTCAAATGGAAATTCTTTCTAATTAGAAAACCAATTAAAAATTGTAGAACTACAAACAGTAAGAACCACTATTTTAAATGCTACCTGACTCCATGCCTTGCTACTTCTATATTTTCTTCTAAAACTATTCATATAATATTTTACCCTCACATAGCAATGGAAAACTCAGTATTACAAGAATATACTATATTCAACTATTTAACACTGAAGGGCTTTCCTCTCAATCCTAACCCGAAAAAAGGTAATTAATAGTCACTCCTAGTCTACCAAAACACTTATTAAAACACTTATTAAAACTTATAGTCACAACATGCCAATGCCAAACAAACATAAACACACACACAGTTTAAAATGATGAATTTCAGCTTAATTGGCAGTTGCTTAATTTTCTGGTTTCTCTCTTTTCAAACCACATTTTGAAACACTTTCCTCATTAATTCAATGAAAACAGATCACAGCAACAACTTTAGTCATAGCAACAACTTTTTCACACAGTAAGCAAGAAAAAGATGCCCAAAAGAACACTAAGAAACTCTTAAACAGGCTTTCAGAGTTTAAAGCAATTTGCCAACAATAGTAAACAGTGATAGAGAGGCCACATGCAAGGGTACAAAGCAGCATATAACACGGTTCAGTTTTTAGAGGTTGACAATGTAGTCAGGAATACAGGATTCAAATATGGAGAAGGATGAACAAAATATGGCAGAGTATTAATAAACAAACAACAGACAATATTTACTACAACAGTATGGACGGCTGAAGTGGCAATAAAGACAGAGGTATACCATTTACAGGAAAGGAGGGGCTTAAGCTAAGAGTAAGAGCAAGCAAATGTCAAGCTATAGAGAGAATAATGGGTATGCAATGTCATAATCCAAACAGTAAAAGCACGTTGTTTAATAACAAATGATCAGATCAGTTTGGCTGAAAGAAAAATATATAGAAGACTAGTGGGGCAGCATTAGAAAAGAGAAGTGAACTGAACTGTGAAGGGTACTGAAGCACTGAGCGTTGGCTAATCAATCCAGAAAACAATGATAAAGTCACTGGAGACTGAGTAAAGGGTAACATTTCCACACTATTTGAGGGGTGAGGGTCAGAGGGAAGTTTAACCTTGTTGCAGTGTTTAGCAGACTGAAGAAAATTGAGAGAGACCAATCATATTATTTTAGTAGTTCAGAAATAATGCTAACAGTCTGAACTATAGTGATGACTGTGGAAAGAAAAGAATGAAATTCAATATGAGGGAAGAACTGATAGAATCTGGTCAATGATTTGAAGTTACGAGTGTACAAGGGAGAGAAAGGAATTCAAAATGTTTCCAAAGCTTTAAAACAGGGAACAGAAATACCATGAAAAGAAACGTGAGACAGTAAACCATTACTGTTTCCAACAACTGAAATGCTTCTAAACCAAAATTCTATTTATCTTTATTTAACACAATGCGATAAAACACCAACCCAAAGGTATACCCAATTTCTGCGACTGAATATAAACAGCATTCATGCTTGAATATGATGAAGAAACATCTTATACTAAAGCATAAACCATAGTCTATCATAAATCTACATGAATTAGTAACTACTTGACCCAAATCCCTGTCACTGTTCTTTTTATACAAATGACTCCCATTATTTGAATTTCCATACATTTCATACTTAAAATAAACAGTTTGAGACCTAGTTAATTATTCTGCCTAGTGAACTATATAAATAAAGCAATGCATGCTGGGATATAGATTCTCAATAGGCTAATCAACAGAGTAGAAACAGTGTGAATTGCAAAACTGAGTTACTATCAAATCCTTTATAAATAAATACGGACTCATACCTTCCTTTCCTATTAATCTCTAACACGGTAATCAAATTTTGAAAAAATAAAAACTATAAAATACCATACTAAACAAGTTTCATGGGTTTCTTGGTTACCTTTACTTTATCTCTTCTCAAGCAACAGAATATACAATTTTCATTAAAAGTCCAATCAGAAATGCTTTCAGGTTCACAGTCTGCAAAAACAGTAGGAATAACAAATTAATAGTCACAAAATAATTTTTCAGAAAATGACAGTTTCAAAAATATTATTTTAAAAACAAAAAGCCCTTGCTAAGTTACTAGACAGGTTTCTTATTTGTTACAATTCCTAACAATAATTGTTCAATAGTTAATATACCTTATTCATACATATATTTGCATGATCAACTAAACACAAAAAGATGCTGACATGGATATAGCTTTAATGTGCATAAAATTGTCAATTACAAGGAGACTGAGGCTTAAATCATCAAGGTATCATATGTCACCAGGATGATTTTGAAATACCAAAAAAAGATTTTGAATACCTTTAAATAAACTGAGATCTTTTAATAATGCAGGTCCAAACAGCCCTTCAAGAATACTTTCAAACCCTGAAAGGATGAAAAAAAAAATCCATTATTACAATGATATTCCCTACAGTAATTTAATATTAACCTGTTACATGAAAAAACAATGGCGTTTTCTTCCAGTTCTCAAGGATCCCCAGATTATTATTAAAAGGATGCTGAGAAAAGAGTGTCAAAGATGAATCTAAAATGAACATTTGCATTTTTGTCAATGATTAACATTCAATACAAATTCAGAGCACATTCAAGAACAATACAAAACAGACAACGCTTGAAATAACTAATGAAGGAATGGAAATTCACAGGTTCTCTCTTATGTTTTACAAAATCCCAAATATCTCTACATAAACTCTCAAACTCAATTTTAAAAGTAACCTTTTACAATAAAAGAACCAAACTACTTCAAAATTTCCACAAAACGTCTGGATTAATCTAAATAGCATGTTTCTGAATGTCAACTGAGCAACAGATTTTTCAAGCTAATCGTTTTTTGAATAAAAATTCTCACTGAGAACATCATCTATATCACTAAATAGCCATAACAACATTTTAAAAGAAAAATATCTTTGTAATTATTTCACATTGCTACAATAATCCACTAATTACATATACCAAAAAAAGTTGATAAAAATTTTAAATATAGCTGTACATAAATGTTTAAACCATTATCATTTCTACCAGTATAAAGCAGAAAATGGAAATAAAAACCACTTTCTGATTTATTATCTCAAATAATTGCTTATCAATGCTATTAAAAACAATTAAAAATATCTTTGCTATCTTGCTATTTTCTATTGGTTAACAGGAGAGTAAGGAGGAAAATGAAGGAAATCAGACTGTACCTTTACAGAACATAACAGAAATAATGGATCAGAGCAGTGGTTCCAAACTATGTGACATGGACCTCATTGAGAGCTCAAACAGTTACAAGGGGTCCATGAATCCACATGCACTTTAAGCATGACCTTTAGAAAGAATAAGAATGTCTTCTTCATTCAGTATACATACTACTTTTCAAGTGCATAGAAATGTTATTGGAATTAAGAAAACAAAAAGTGTTACTGAATTCCTACTAGTCTGAGGCACTACATATTTTGTCACATAATCTACTATCGCCTAAGGGTTTATAATTTTTTTTTAACTGTTAAAAAGTACTCCTATGTTCAAAAGGGAGAGAAGCACTAATTTAAAATATTACATACAGTCAGGGGGATACATGAGGTCCACACACAGGTAGCATTTCCTTACCACAAATTCAATCACTATAAAAGGTTTGAAAGGTAAGGGATCAAATAAAATGGTCCCTAGAAACAATATTTTATCTGGTTATAAGTAACACTGTAATTTTAGAGATTTCTTTGTTCCTAATATTAAGCCACCATTTTCAACAGACTAATCTGTACAGTCTGTGCTGTCTTATAGGTGCCAGTCCCTGGTCTGTTAGGAACCAGGCCACACAGCAGGAGGTAAGCAGCGAGCTAGTGAAACTTCATCTGTGCTTGCAGCCACCCCCCAGCACTAGCATCACCACCTCTGCTTCACCTCAGATCATGAGGCATTAGATTCTCATAGCAGTGTGAACCTTATTGTGAAGCGCACATGCAAAGGATCTAAGGTGCTTGTTCCTTATGAGACTCTAATGCCTAATGATTTGAGGTGGAGCTGAGGTGATGCTAGCGCTAGGGAGCCGCTGCAAATACAGATTAACATTAGCAGAGAGGTTTGAGTGCACAAAGACCATAATAAACCAATTGCTTGCAGACTTATATTAAAACCCTAGCAGTGAGCCAAGTGACAATTAAGCGCATCTGGTGGCAGGCTTTGTAGAGGTAAGTGAGTTGATGTACTTCAACTGGACAGCTGCAACTGGTGACAGGTTTTAAGTCAGAATCTGACACTTATTTTAGTCCATGTGTGGCCTACCCATCATTTTATTTACCACTTCCAATGTGCCCCTTTCCTGCACTGTACACTTGTCTCAGTCACAGTTTTGATAAGCCCACAAGCTAACCCTAGCCAAAATGAGCAAAAAACAAACATTACTGGAAAGCTTCTTTGAAAAGGGGAAAGATCCAATGATGAGACACCAGAAGACTCTAAGACTGCCAATAAAAAAGCTGCATTTAAAAGAAAATACCAAGAGTCCTACTTAAATTATGGGTTCACAGCAACAGGTGATTCATACTCTCCAAGCCCACTTTGTATAATATGTGTTGACCAGCTATTCAATGAAGCCATGAAATCTTCAAAACTGCTTTAGCACACGGAGACCAAGCACCCTTTATTAAAAGACAAGCCTTTGGAGTTTTTCAAAAGAACAAAACATGAACACGAAGAACAGAAACAAGTATTGAAGGCCACCACTTCATCAAATGTGTCTGCTCTAAGAGCATCATTCTTAGTGGCTAACTGCATTGCTAAAGCTAAGAAGCCCTTTAAGTTGGTGAAGAATTGATCCTGCCTGCTGCTAAGGACATTTGTCGTGAACTTTTAGAAGCTGCCATTCAAAAGGTGGCATGTGTTCCTCTTTCAGAAAACACCACAGCTAGACGAACTGATGAAATAGCAGAGGACGCTGAGGCACAACTGTTAGGATTAATGAGTCACCGTGGTATGCAATCCAGGTTGACGAGTCTACTGATGTTGACAAGGCAACAATGCTTGTTTCGGTGTGATATACTTTTCAGGAGGATGTGCATGAGGATATGTTATGTGCACTTTTATTGCCAATTAATACCACAGCTGCAGAACTATTCAAATCTTTGAATGATTATGTATCAGGAAAACTGAATTGCTCATTTTGTGTTGCTATATGCATGGACAGAGTGGCTGCCATGACTAAATGGCTTTCTGGTTTCACCACTCGGATCAAAGAAGTCACTTCTAAATGTGAGTCTACACGCTGTATCATCCATAGAGAAATGCTGGCTAGCCAAAAAATGTCACTGGAACTTAATAATGTGTTATAGGATGTGAATAAAATTATCAACCACATTAAAGTACATGCCCTTAACTCATGTCTGTTCACACAGTTCTGTGAGGAGATGGACAAAGAGCACACACATCCTCTCTCATACACAGAAGTGAAATGGCTTTCTAAAGGAAGATCACTGGCCAGTTTTTGAGTTATGAGAGCCAATCCAGAGATTTCTTTTAGAAAAACAGTCACCACTGGCAGCACATTTCAGTGACACAGAATGGGTCACAAAACTTGCCTACTTGTGTGACATATTCAACCTGCTTAACCAACTCAACCTGTCACTTCAGGGAAGAACAGGTGTGTTCAAGTCGGCAGATAAAGGGGGCGCATTCAAAGCCAAACTAGAATTATGGTGGTGAAGAGTAAACTCTGGGATTTTTGACATATTTCACACATTAGCAGCGATTCTGAAAGATACTGAGCCAGGGTCTTCTTTCTCACAGCTGGTGCCTGATCACCTGTCTCAGCTTTCTAAAGAGTTTGAGCATTACTTCCCAACCACAAAAGACCTCCGAACTAGAAAAGAATGGATCTGCGACCTGTTTGTGAATAAGCCAGGTGAATCAACTTTGTCCAGGCTAAAAGAGGATCAATCGCTTGAGACTGCAAATGACAGTGGCCTTAAAAGTATGTTTGAGACAACTCAAATCTCCATACATTCTGAATTAAAGTCAATACGAGTATCCTAAAATTTCCACAAAAGCACTGAAAAGCCTACTTCCATTTCCAATATCCTGTTTTTGTGAACCAGGGTTTTCTGCAGTGACAGCAACCAAAACAAGATTACAGAGTAGACTGGACATAAGAAACACACTTTGGGTATCACTGTCTCCCATTACCCCCAGATGGGACCACTTAGTTGCAGGAATACAAGCTCAGGGCTCCCCAATGATTCTGCATCATGGTGAGTGGTATAATTATTTCATTATATATTACAATTTAATAACAGAAATAAAGTGCACAGTAAATGTGAATCATACCAAATGTGAATCATACCAAAACCACCCCACCCCCCGGCTGTGGAAAAATTGTCTTCCATGAAACGGTCCCTGGTGCCAAAACGGGTGGGGGCCACTGGTCTACATTGTAGTTAGAGTTGATTTTTCAACAATATTTTCTAAATCCTAGATTTTCTATTTATAATTAATGAGCAACTATTTTTCAACTCTCCTTAGTTCTTCCCATCAAAATTATTTTAATAACATTAGCAAAAATCAAACTACTCAAGCAAATTTAAGTATCTATGACTGTTTATTATTTGCCTACTATAATTAAAACATTTTCCACTAAATTACTATGGCTGTTCTTACACTACTAGGGAGGGGAAAGGGTTGTGCTCAGGGTTTTGAGGGTGAGGAGTTGGTGGTAAGAAAACGAGAAGGAATTGTTAGATACTGTATCTCTGCAAACTAGATATTCTCAACATTAGCTTTTAAAAAAACATCCCACAGGCTGCCTCCAACTCTACAGCCCTTCTACCCACCCCCCAAAAGGAACTGATTTCACAAATATTAATGAAAGCATTTCAATATCTTGAAAGTACCAAGAACACACTGCAAATAGCTAAAGGAGATTACAGGTGGCTCTTATCCTGAAGAGCAAATCTAATATGCTTTCACCCGGGTTTAAAGAAATTCTAACAAATTCCAAACGTGCGTGCTAAGCATAAATTCCCAAAAAGGGAAAATGTAAATACAGTAAGAAATAATACTAGGAAATAAAAAAGCAAATAAAGGCTCTTGGAGATAAAATTTTAAATATTAACAAAGGATAATAGAATCTGGAAGAATAAGAAAATAAGAGTAAGAACTTCATCAATAAAACACAGACAACAAAAATTGAATCACAGATCAAAAAGCACTGAAAGGGAAAGATCAAAAGAAATTAAACAAGAAAAAATACGGTCATAAATGAATGCAAAGATTTAACCACAACTAATTTTGATCAAAATAGTAACTGTAAACAAGCCACTCCTCTTTTACTCATATCTGTAACAATACATTAAACCTCCAAAATATTGATCTGACACTGTAAAGCTGTATTTTGCCACTCTCTGTTAACTGAATTTAATGTCACTCAGTTTTATTAATATTAAATATTGAATTTAGCAGTTGCATAGCAACAAGGAATGTCTCATGTGCTATGCTTGACATTAACAAAAGGCAAATAAGGAAAGAACAAATATATTCAAAATTTATACCATGATCTCATAGAAAAGCCATGAAGATCAATAACAAAATGCCACGGAAAATTAAATAAATACTGAAAAAGAGAGCCAGGTTATTATGTTCAATCATTAGAGCTTAAAAAGCACCTCAATGTAACATATGACATATAAAGAAATATTAATAATTTTATTGAACATGACCACTTTCCAAAATTCCTGTCCAAAAATACAACTGGTCTCAAAGCTGGTCTCCATACTCTTCTTCATTGCAACCTACACTGTATCTTCAAATTGTATTCCTAAAACACTGCTTTAACAATGCTACCATTTGTTCAGAAAAATTCTATTTTGTTTAAGAAACAAATCCCAAATTCCTAAGTTCAGCAATCAAAGCTGCTTATAATTTTACCCCAAACCTAATGTTACTGCAGCCTTATTTCACAGAACTTTCTTGCTCATTCTCACAGCTCTAGTCAGCTTGGTATTCTATTCAGTCATTGTTTCAACCTCCTAATATTTTCTTCAGTCTTTGGATCTCACCTCTGCCCAAATAAATCACATTCTTCAAAGTACTCTTTCAATTTGTTCAACAAATAAATATTTGCTTATTCAACATACACTGAAAGCCTGCCGCCTACCAGGGACAGTGGTAGGCACCGAGTAGGCAGTGGAGAACAGACATGATGCCTGCTCTCATGGAGCTTGGTTTCCCGTTTTCTCATCCTCAGCTTTCACATTTCACTGTCTTTGCAAGTATTCTGTAAAATAAAATTGTTGTAGGCTATCTAAACTGTTGTTTTTTGTTTTTTTTTAATATGTTATGCCTTCCCTCCTCAAGGAGATTTAATGCTCCAGAAAGGCTAGGAAGGTCTTCTTGATTTCCATGACGTTTCTTTTACTGGGAGCTCTACATGCCTGGTTTTTAGCTTTTGATTTAAAGTTCTCGAAAACAAAAGATAGAATATTGAAACTTCTCATGTATTTCCCTCTTCAATCTAAATCAGAATTTCTACTCCATTTCTAACCAAGGGGAAAGACAGGTTATGGAAAGTAACAGGATAGGAACATATCAAATACAAAATCAACTAAGGTAAACAATATAGACTGTACTTTTGAAATGAAAATTTTATGACTAGAATGAAAAATTGGTTCATGGTCTTGGGAACCTCTGCTCTGAGATATCCAGTACAGAAATTAGCAACATGAGAAACAAAGAGGTGCTGAAGAAAAACGAGGAGCATATCAGATCTACCACTGGAAAATGACATTCATTAAGAGTTCTCTCTCTGAGAATCTGCTCCTGGCCCACGTACTCTGAGGAACCCATTTGCTGGCCCACTTATCCCCAAAATAACCAAGCAAAAAAACTGAAGAAAAACACCTGACCAGACATACTGAAGAGAAACAATAATTTAACTACAACTAATGGCCCAAACTGAAATGGAATTAATAAAGAAAAAATTACCAGAACTTGAAGAAAAATTATAAATAGTATTTCTACTGTTTCCAGGAATAGCATTTTTTTTATAGATTTAAAAAAAAAAAAAAAAAAGCAAGCTGCTCTGAAAAAAAGAGTGGAGAATAAGTTTGGGGAAGGGAAAAAAAAAGAAAAAACTGTCCAAATAACCACAGATAGGTACTGATTAGGAAAATATACAACCAATTAGTGATTTAGAAAACCAACTTAAGAAATGTCTTTATATATACAGTGAATATGAAGACACAGAAATCATGAGAAAAAGATTAGAGATGAGGATATTTGCTATCTGTAAAATAAGATTTCCAAAACAAGAATATAAATAAAAGAAATTTAAATTAAAAAAAAACTTGGTGTAAGTGGGTTAAAGAAAGAAAGAAAACTTCCTAATGTTGAATACTGTCTTGAGTCTTCATTATCTAATGGGCTCTGACAAGTACTGAGACAGAATACTGGCGAGGGGGTGGGGGGAGCAGCACATACACACAGAACTCTCTGGGTGAAATAACTGAATTTCAAGAATAAAAGTGTAAAAGCTCTAAATAAAGGGAACTTTTACTTAATTTTACTTAAGAAGAAAGAGATTTAGACTGCCAGTTATTTTGTTAATAAAAGTAAATGCCAAGACCCAATAGAGCTATGTTTACAAAATTCTGAAGGTGAAAAAAAAACTTTGTAGCTAATCTATCATTCACTGATATGGGTAAGAGAAAATTATTAGATATGCTCTGATTTGAAAAGTGGGACAGACAGACAGACATTCACTCTGGAGTATGAGTTACATGAAGTAGTTCAGCTAACTAAAAATGACTCAGAACATAAGACTCTCAAAAAGGGGAAAATATATTATTTGTATAAAAAATGTGGTAAGCAATATACCAGTGAAACTATTAGTGAAGTATAAATAGTTGCTACTAAGGTAGGATTTCAGTTTAATACAATGGATAAGAAAGGATTCTTTAAATAGATGAAACAAAATATAAACTTAAAAATGATCTATTTAAGAATAACATCCCCAAATTACAAAAAAATCTTAGGTAAAGAATATGCTTAAGTAAAATATGTTTAATTAAGACCAAGTGTGTAAGTGGGGTGAGGGAGCAATCTGTAATAGTTATTAATTTTTGATATTGATAAGGAAATGTAGGCTTAAAATAAATTTGCTTAAATGTATGGGTAAAGCTGAAGAATCTCTAAATCATCAGAGGACGTTATTTAAAAAGGTCAACTATAAAAGTAAATAAAATTGAAAACTAAACAAAAAGCAAGGATACTATACTGGAAACACAAAAAATAATTTCAAGAATAATACTGAATATTCACATGTTACAATACATGTTAACTGACTGAATTAATTAAGTAAAAGATAAAAAATTGTCAGGGCGTAACAATATACAGTTTATAAACACTCAAAGTGACACAGATATGATGCAATTGCAGAGGCAGGCAAAGATATGAGAAAAATGTAGAAAAGGAAGAAAAAGAACAATAGGTACCAATAACAATATAAAAGAAGAATTCAAAGATAAATGCATAAAACAAAATAATGAAGAATTTTTCTTCTACTAACAGGGTAATCTACTGCATAAGTAGAACTGACCTATAATTTTTTTTCTTATAGTATCTCTGAGTTTGGCATCTGGCCTCTTAGAAAGAGGTGAGATATATTCCCTCTTTTTCTACTTTCTGGAAGAGGAGATAGAAAGTTGAGAAGACCTCTTCCTTAAGAGTTGGGATAAACTCACATATAAAACCATCTGGGGTTATTTTCTTTGAGAAAAGAATTTTGACTATTAAATTTATTTAATAGTTGTAGAACAACTGAAGCTTTTTATCTTTTTTTTAAGTTGATTTTTGGCAAGTGTTATTTTTCTGAATTTCAAAATTACTGGCATGCAGTTATTTTCCCTTATCTTTTTTTAATTGTGGTAAAATAAGCATAACGTAAAATTTACCATTTAGCCATTTTTAAGTATGCCATTAAATATATTTACATTGTACCATCATTCATCTCCAGAACGTTTTAATCTTGCAAAACTGAAATGGCATACCCATTAAATAATAACTAACTCCTCACTACCCTCAGCTCTGCCTAACACCATTTCATTTTTTGTCTCTATTAATGTAACTGCCCCAATTATCTCTTCAGTAGAATCATATAGTATTTATCATTTTGTAACTGGCTTACTTCACTTAGGATAATGTCCTCAAGGCTGCACTATGTAACAGGATTTCCTTCCTTTTTAAGTATGAATAATATTGCATTGATGTATAAATCTTATTTTGTTTATCCATTCATCCATGATGGACAGTTGGGTTGCTTCCATCTTCTAGCTAGTGTAAATAATGCTGCTATTATCTTTTAAATTTCTTCTTTACCTGTAGTTATAGTCATCATTTTCAAAATATTATGGTTTTTTTTTTTTAAATCTCTTGATGAATCTTATCAATCTTGCTCCCTAAAAATCTACTTTTGACTTTTTCTGATCTCTATCTTATCCTTGTTTTTCTCGTTTATCAATTTTCACTCCAAGTTTCATTACCTTTCTATTTTCTTTTGGTTTATTCTGTTGTTCTTTCTCTTATGATAGAAGTTTAGTTTACTTACTTTGAGGTTTTCTTCCCTTTTTAAACAAAGAATTGAGTATAGGAATGATTTAAGAGAAATAAACCTTTAATTATTTTACATTAAAAAGTAATCTAGGGTAAATAAAATGTAGTACAGCCATATAATGGAATATCATTCCAACACGAATGAATTTTAAAACATCATGCTAAGTGAAAAAGGCCAGAAATAAAAGACCATATATTATGTCCAGAAAAGACAAATCTATAGAGACAAAAAATAGATTGGTGATTTCCTAAGGTTGTCAGTGAAAACAGGAATGACTGTAAATGGATACATTTCTTTTTGAGGTGATTGAAATATTCTAAAATTAGATTGTGTTTATGGTTGCACAACTCTGTAAATATAATAAAAATCAGTGACCTGTACACTTAAAATGGGTGAATTATAAGGTGTGTAACTTATCTCAGTAAAGCTGTTAACAAAATAATCTATGCACATTTTATAAATATTTGTAATGTTTTAAGAAAATCTGGCTTATTAGTCAGCCCTGTAATTCTAATATGTAGAGCTGAATAGCTGATTTAAACTTGTGATTTTAGGTTGAAATCTTAATACAAAATTAAATTTGTATTAGAATACTCATACAACTTAAGAATAATCACATTTATAATTTTAAATGATTAGATTTATAAGATTTGATTAGGAAGCTTTTCTTTGTTAAACCAAAATTTATTGTTAAATAAGAATTTTAATTTATAGTTATAAATTAAAATGTTTTAAGAAGTTAAACTAAAATCAAGTTTGTTAAAATTAGAGTATCTGTATTTAGAACTAGGTTTTAAATTTATATACACAAAGCCATTCTAGAAATTAATATTTTTAAAATCTCACATTTAATAACAAGAACAAAATCAAATGTTTATACAGAATTCAGCAGTATGGGAATACAGGAGATATGTTTGAAATACATGCCTTGACATTAAGCTTTATACACATTTCTGCTACCATTCAATACTGTTAATTCTCCAATCTCTCTTATCTCTTGCCCCAGACCTTATTTCTAATTGCCTGCTTCACATCATCCCCAAGATATCCCAAATACCTCAAAAAGCCCAAATCAAAATTGTTCTATTCCTTTTCCCTCATCTCAACCAGCAATTCCTCCTGTATTCCTTACCAAGAAAATGGCATCACTAACCCCTTCCCCCCACAAGTCATTCAGGTTACAAATCTCAGTCAGTCATGATCTCACTCTTTCCTTCAGTCACCAATCTTCTAGTCACTGAGACTTATTCATTCTAATTCAGAAAGATCCATCCAAATTTATTCTTTTCCATCCCTAAATTCAGGTCTTCACTACTTCTTATACCTTAGTAATTGCAGTAAATGTCATTCATGTGGATATTAACAGCAGTTATCATTAACTGAGCCCTTAGTACCTCAGTCAGGTACATCATACCCATTTTACCAAAAGCTTCAGAGGAACACCGTAAATCAGGTATTATTATTATTACCTAGTACAGATAAGAAAACTGAAAATCAAAGCAACTAAATTTTTCACACAGCTACAAAGAGGCAGAGTATGTCTAGGTTTAAAACCAGGCCTGTGGTTCTAAAGCCCAGGCTCTTCTTAGTTCATCGTATTACTTATTGATAACATCTTTTACCTTTTAATTCACCTTACTATTTCAACATCCCCATATACCAACGTCTCCACTAGAATCCATCCTTCACACTGCTGTCAAACTTATTCCATTTTTCATGGTTTTAAAAACCTCTGATGGCTTTCCCAACAATACTGAAGACTTCAAATTCCTGGATGACGTGCAAGGTCACTGTGGGTCTGTCTAGTCTACCTTTTCAGTTTCTCCTACCATCATTTTCTGTCTACATAAACTAAGCTCTGGCCAGACTGATTTATCAATCATTACTACATGTCAGTGCTTCCATGCCTTCTAAGCACAGCATGTCCTCTTCCTAGAATGTTCTCCTGCAACCCTCAATCTAGTTAATTCTAAGGCATCCCTTACCTCATCCCTCAAACTCCAGGCAAAGTCAGGAACATTCTTATCAGTGCTAAAATAGTACTACTTATAAACTATAAATTTTGGGGGTCATTTTATCCACTAGATTTTGAGCAAAGAACTGGAGCCTGTTCATCTTTTTAACATCAGTCTGATTCTTCAACTGAAACTTCCTAATTCCTATATCCTTATTATCTGACTGGTTTGAAATTTTATGACAACTTCATTTGTGTCTGACATGTTGAAGACTCAAAGAAATAAAGTAAATAAAACAGAAGGGTAACTGGTATCTGATGGAAAAAGGATGGTTTTCTTTTCCCGCTCAATCAAGTTCTCTGTTATCTATGAACTAAAACCAGAACATAATTAATGGCTTGCTTTGCTGGCCCAGAAGGGAAATGACAGGACACTTTGTGTGTGTGCAAAGCTGTAACCACAGCAAAGAAAGAAATTGAGAAAGATGAAGTCCTGAAAAATAGTGGTATTAATACACTGAGGAGAAAAAAAGAATATGTATTGAGTAGTTGGAACATTACTAAAACAATTTCATAATTATATTTATGTACATTAATGCCATAAATGAGGTTCTAAGATGTTAAGTAACCAAAATCACAAAGGTAGTAAGCAGTGAGGTCAGATGAATTTAGTTCTTTGGACATCCAAGGGCAGTTTTGGTTAATTTTTCCTGTTCCAGCAAAATGTCTTAGGTAGAGTAATTATGCTAAAAAGAAGCCATTTAAATGCAAATCTGAAGTTGATTAGGAATGAGTCAATTATACCAGGAGTTCACAATCTGTGGGCCATAATTCCTTAGAGGAACTCAGTCATTACAAGGTCAGTAAATCCATATGAGCACTGTTTGTAAATTAAATAAAAATGAATTTGCATATATAGCCACTACTTTTCTGAATGTATTTTGCTGTGAACAAATACATATTTATTTAAAAAGCATCAATGAATTCAAAATAGCCTTTTGTCATATATTTTCTCAAAGATACTAAAAATACAATACAATACAATGTGGGAGATTAACAATTTCTTTTGCTTTTTTAGATTAGTAAAGTGAAAAGGTTTTCTACTGTTTCTGAGCCTTTTTTCTTGGTGGACTATATTTACTAAGTGTTTACTATGAGACAGGCACTAGGGATGCAGCTGTGAACAACACAAACAAAAAAGAAATCCCTATCTTGGAACTTTAATTCTGTCAGGGGAGACAAATGATACAAATAATAATAATAATGATAAATGTGTGATAAGGATAAGCAGACGTAGTAATGGTTAAAAAATACAGCAGAGTAGAGGGACAACAACTAAGTCCTGATAAACCCTGACTGATAACACTGAGAAGTGCAGAGGAGGGACTGAGTAGGGAGAATTTTTAGAAAGGTCAAAAAAAGATACTAGGAGACAACATTTCTGAGCACTGAATGAAGTGAAGAAGCAAGCCATATAGATATCCAGGACAGGAACATGCTAGGAAGAGGGAACAACACTGAAGCAGTATATGGCAGGGATCCCCAAACCCCAGGCTGAGGATTGGTACCTGTCTGTGGCCTATTAGGAAAAGACCACACAGCAGGAGGTAAGCAGCAGGCAAGTGAGCCAAGCTTCATCTGTATTTCCAGCCAGTGCCAGCATCACTGCCTCAGCTCCACCTCAGATCAGCAGGCATTAGATTCTCATAGGAGCATGGGTCCCTGGTGCCAAAAAGGTTGGGGACCACTGGTATATGGTATAAAGTATGGTATGTATTTGAGAAACAGCAAAAAGTTGATTCTGTCTGAGCAAAGTAAATAAGATAAAATCTAGGAGATGAAATTAGAGATCCAGAGGCAAGATCATGGTGAAAATATTAGATTTTGAACTTAACAGAAATCCACTAGACTTACATTATATTGTTTAAGATTTCTAGGTGGATGCATGGATAACTGATTATAAGGAAAGCATTATTAGAGGACTATTACAATAGCTTTAGCAAGAGATAATGGTGACTTGAACTGGAGTGGCAGTAATGGACGTAGGTTCTGCGCACAGTTCAAGAACAGCAATATAAAGGTCTAAAACAATATATGACAAAAAGTCTTTAAAATCACTAAGGGGAAAATAAGATATAAAGAAATATTAGAACAAGGCATTCCTTTTGACAAGTGTAGAATAAATTTTAAAATATTCCTTATTACAACTTTAAGGAGAATGTAACCAATCCGAATTCTTGACTAAAATCCCTTTTAAGAAACTTTTAGCATTCTAATACTAGGACTTAAACAAATGATGAGTCAACAAACTATTAAGTATGCCATTTTAAAAAGATTTATTGTTATGTGCTAAGCTCAAAATACTCTGAATCCAATTCTGAGAGCTTATGTAATTATACAAATATTCAAATAAAGTGATATTCTAAATAACTGTAAAGCATTGCAATTCCTTAAATTAAGTACTGAAACCAAAATAATGTATTTATTTAAAAAAGTTTTCTCAAAAAGTCTATAAAGATTTACAGGAAACCTCTAGTTGCTCAGTGATGTGTACACACACACACACACATCCATGCATCCATCTCTCCCCCCCTTCCCCAATTGCACAGCTAAGCTCAAAAGGTTGGTAAGAAAAATGGAGGAGAATCTGAAAGACAGAGCTAAGAGTGCACTGACATAGTGAACGGATGATGATTAGTATGGGTAACCTAGGAACTTGGGTTTTAGCATTCATGCCAAGACAAGACAGAGGCCTTAAAGGGGCTGAAAATGAGACTCTTGCATAAAAGCTAGAGCAATGCTAAGGTGGGTCCACTGACCTGCCACATCAGCATCTGGCAATTTGTTCCCTAGAAATGTCAACTACTGGACTCTAACTCAGATCTCCTGAATCAGAATACAATCTCTGGGAATGGGGCTCAGAGATCTTAGTTTTAACAAGCTTTCCAGGTGATTTTATGCTTAGTAATGTTTGAGAATTGCTGTCCCAGAAAAACTGTACCTCAGGTACAGAAAGGACTGACTGGGGAAAAATCCACCCACTGACTGGCAAAGGGAGTCTTTCTCTTTCTAGGTAAAAGGAAGGTAAAGGAGTCTCCCTCGATAAACTGAATCCCTTGCTTTTGCCTTGCATAGGTTTGAAATCCAAATATATGCTACTTCAAAAGTTTTCAAACATTTTAGTTCCAGGATCACTTTACACTCTTAGAAATTACTGAGTGCCCTAAAGAGCATTTGTTTATGTGGTTATACCTACTGATATTTGCTGTATTTGAAATTAAAATACAAATTTAAAACCTAAGAACACACAAAACTTACATTCCATTAGCTATTGGAATGATAATATCATCATATCCCATAGCCTCTGGAAAACTCTACTAGTGAGAGAATAAAGAGTGTAAAGTCGAACAATATCTTAGTGTTCTTATGAAAATAATTTTGACCTCCTGGACCCCCAGAAATCCCTGGGTCACACTTTAAAAGAACCACAGCACTATCGAAATTATGTAGGAATACCCTAAGTAGAAAATTAACAAAATTAGTCCTCTAGGTTACTTAAGAGGGTACTCAGCAGAAGCAAATGCAAACCTTTCCTAGATCCACCCACACAAGATTCCTATAAAAAAAAATAAGCCATGTTATACATGCGCCTACCCACAATTTAAAAAATCCATAAAACTTACAGAAAACAATTCATCAAAAGCAAGAATGAGCACACAAAACAGGATTAAAGCCCCAAGAATTTAAAATGTTAACTATAATTGTATAAGTTTGTTAGAATTACAAATTAGATAAATTACATATTTAATAAGAATGTAACCTGTTTAAGCATTTAAAATGCTATGTTATAATCACAGTATACATATTATACTATTTTATCTGTGAACTGTGTATACCACTGTTTAAAAAATTACAAATAGCAATTCATTTTTAAGAGACAACCACTCAAGAAAATGAGGACAAACACAGACTTGGGAGAAAATATTTGCAAAAGATAGATCTGGTAAAGGACTGTTATCCAAAATATATATATATATATAAAAACAATTAAAATCCAATAATAAGAAAATGAACAACTTGATTTAAAAAGAGGCAAAAGACCTGAACAGACACCTCAACAAAGAAGAAATACAGATGGTAAGTAAGCATACTGAAAAGATTTTCAATGCTATATGTCAACTGCAAATTAAAATACCACTGCACACCTATTAGAATGGCCAAAATACAAAACACCAAATGCTGACAATAAAATGGAGCAATAGGAACTCTCAAAGACAATTTGACATTTTCTTCCAAAATTAAACATACTTTCACCATGCAATCCTGCAATTGTATTCCTTGGTATTTACCCAAATGAACTGAAAACATGTTCACACAAAAACCTGCACGCAGATGTTTACAGCAGTTTTACTCATAACTTGCAAGCAACCAAGATGCCCTTTAGGAGTGAATGGATAAACAAACTGGTACATCCAGACAGTGTAATATTATTCAGTGCTAAAGAGAAATGAGCTTTTAAGTCATTAAAAGGTATGAAAGAAACTTAAATGCATATTGCTAAGTTTGAAACAAGCCAACCTGAAAGGCTAAGTACCATATGACCCCAAGTCTACATAATGTATGATCCCAACTATGTAACATCCTGAAAAGGTCAAAACTATGGAGACAGTAAAAAGATCAGTGGTTGCCAGGGATCAAAAGGGAGGACAGAAAGGATGAACAGGCAGAGCACAGATGATTTTTTGAGGAGTGAAAAAACTATTCTCTATGCTACAATGGTGGATACATGTGTCAAAATCCACAGAATGTACAATGCCAAGCATGAATCCTAATATAAACTATGGATTTTGAGTGATAATGACAGGTCAATCTAGGTTCAAGAGTAACATCCCACTGTGCTTCCAGACGTAAATAGTGGGGAGGTTATGCATATAAGGGAACTCTCTGCACTCTGCACTCAAATTTTGCAGTGAACCTAAAACTGTTCTAAAAAAAATGAAGTTTATTAATTAAAAAAAGAAAGAATCACTACTTATCAAGTTTTGGTGTTGTATCCAAGAAAAATATTGACAATTATCTGGAAAGCTATTAAAATATTTCTCACTTTTCCAACTACACTTCTGTTGTTGAGGCTGGATTTTCATATTCTTCAACCAAAATATTATGCAACAGCTGAATGATAAATATAAATGATAATAATAATAATTCAGTTATCTTTTATTAACCTAAACATTAAAGAAATCTGTAAAATGTAAAAACAATGTTCCTCTTCTCAGTTAATATTTTGTTTTTGAAAACAATAATTCTCACTAAAATGTTGTTTAATATGTAAAAGGTTGATTACTGTTATTTACAAATAAATTATTAATACAGGAGCTCTTCAAAGAGGTCTCAAAGACCAAAAAGTTTAAGAACTGCTTCTCTATAGCAGAAGTCTCCAAGCCCTGGTCCATGGCCTGTTAGGAAACTGGCCACATAGCAGGTGAGCAGCAGGCGGCCAGCAAAGTTTCATCTGTATTTGCAGCCGCTCCCCAGGGCTAGCATCACCACCTTAGCTTCACCTCAGGTAATGAGGCATTAGATTCTCCTAGGAGTGTGAACCCTACTGTGAACTGCGCATGCAAGGGATCTAAGGTTGCTTGTTCCTCATGAAAATCTAAAGCCTGATGATCTGAGGTGGAGCTGAGGCAGTGATGCTAGAGCTGGGGAGCGGCTATAAATACAGATAAACATCAGCAGAGAAGCTTGACTGCACAGAGACCATAATAAATCACTTGCTTGCAGACTCATATCAAAACCCTATCAGTGAGTGGCCAGTGATAATTAAGGTGAAGCTGGTGGCAGGCTTTATAGTGGAAAGTGAGTTGATGTACTTCAACTGTATTGCTGCATGTGATGGCATTTGATTCTGCATTACAGTGAACTATATAACTATTTCATTATATATTACAATGTAATAACAGAAATAAAGTACATAATAAATGTAATGTGCTTGAATCATCCTGAAACCAGCCCTCCACCCCCAGTCTATGGAAAAATTGTCTTCCATGATACTGGTCCTTGGTGCCAAAAATGTTGGGGAACGATGTTCTACAGCATCAAATTCAATCAATAGAAGTTCTATACAAAGACAGAAGTCAGCATGTCAAATAAATCAAATTAGTGCTATCCAAAGAAGAGACTACCTTGAAAAACAATGATTTATCAAATACCAAAATGGGGTAACAGATTAGATGGTTTTTAAGGGGACATTCCCACTATAACAGTCTTTAAAATATCATGATACTACAAATACTGGCTAATAATCTCAAATGAAATACCATTACTTCACTACTGAAGAGTAGACTTGATATTTGCTATATACCATATTCATAAACAGCATATATAAATATGATTAAAACTTATATTGCATATTAAATCTACTACAATAATAACAGTTTACATTCATTAAGCTGTGTTCTAAAACTCGACACTCATTATTTTATGTAATCTTCACAACAATCCTGAGATAGATACTATTACTACCCCTCATTTACACTCAGATACTGAGGTCAAACAACTACAAAAAAGAAAAACTAGGATTCAAATTTAAGTATTCTCCTCTTGAGAGTTTGGTAGACCATTTCCGTAAAAGGCCAGACAGCAAATATTTTCGGTGTTGCAGGCCATATACAGCCTTAGACTCTGCCTTAAAACAGAAACCCTTTACAAAAAAATCTTTAGCTCTCAGGCGTTACAAAAACTGATCACAACACATACCAGCCTTTCTCAACCATGTTCTCTGAAAGAATTAAGCCCAAATGCCCTAAGGCACTCTTATACGTCATGAATTTACTTCTCTTCTATGCATCTGGAATGGTATTGTTACATGTGATCTTTGGGACAAATGACAGTCACTCAAATAATCATCTGTGTTCAGTGGTCCACCTGTATTCAATAAAAGAAACAAATACCACTGTTGTATCTTATTTACCGGCAAAAATAAGAACTGTATTTTTTTTTGAAAATCGTGTTGATAGCTCACTAATGCCAACAAAGAACTAAATGATAGTGTCGTTTTACACTCCTGTGGTCTTCATTAATACTGATAACCTAAAAAAGATAGCCTTAAAATATATTTTCTCAATGCTTAAAGGCCAGTCACAATCACAATCACCTTACAGTGTCTAATTATACCCTCAAGGAAAAACAAATGATATAAAACACTTTGCAAAGTTATATCATTTCAAACTGACAGCTGTAAAGGTCATTGAGATTATTAAAGAGGAATCTGAACTAAAAAGCAACACTGCCTTTTGGGGCAATGGCAGTTTAAGGCAAATGGAGCAAAACAAATACCTGAATAGAAAAAAGCCAGCCAAGTCCTTAAGTACTTTCAACATTAACAGTCAAGCAACTGAAGCAACAGTAAATAGGAGACTATATGGAGCACCTGGAATACCACCAGTTCACAAATCCCAAACCAATACTTCTTGCAATATGCCAGACATGTAAAGAGAATCCCAGAGATGCAGTATTGATAGATTGTAGAGATAGTGTTAACGTATATTTTCCAATTTAGATAACCATTACATTCCAAAATGTCTCACATAAAAACCTGCCTAGGTTAAGAGCATCTCAAGACAGAATTTCTAGTGCTTCTGTATCAGCACTTGCAGCCCCACTGGTTCACTTTATTTTATATTACGAAAATAACCATAATTTTTAAAACTATGGAAATATCCATTAGCCACAATCTCTATGTGTAGATGCCTTGAAATAAGCTTCTGGGCCTTTGCTTGAATCCTCACTCTCCATTCAAGACTACAATAAATCCATAGGGAATAATAAAAAGGAAAGTACCATTGCACAGCAGTCTAGAACATGGATTCTAGAATCAAACTGTGTGGGTATGAGTCCTAATTCTACCTTTTCTAGCTATGTGACCTTAAGCAAGTTCCTTAATTTCTTAGTAACTCGTCTGTAAAACATATACAATAATATACTTAACCACATAAGGTTTTTATGAGGATTAAACAAATTATTTGAAAAATTAGCTAAAATAGTACCTGGCAAAAGTAGGTACTATATACACATTATCTTAGAAAAACAAAACACAAATGACACTGAAACATCAAGCTGATGAAATGAGAGCTCACACAATTAATGAACAATGTGAGGCTGACAATGAAAGGCCTTCCCATGGCAGCTGTCTCATATTCTTGGTTAACATTCAGCAGTACTATAATCACGAGTACCTACCATGTGGAAGATATATTCAGAACTGAATTATCTTCTCCAAACCTGCTCCACCCATAGTCTCTCCCATCTTGGCAAAAGGTAACTAACTCTGCACTTTAAGTTGCTTGAACAAAAAAACTCCAGAGTCCTCATCTCCTTTCTCTCACTCTCCACATAAAATCATCAGGATCTACCAATCCTACAGAGTCTCCTACCAATCTAATATAGTCAGAGTCCTAACCCCTCCCCAATTCCTCTACTATAAGCAACCTTTACCTCTCACTAGCACTAGCTTCCAATTTGGTATCTGTGCTAATAATAATCCTGCTCCCTCTACTCCCAGCCTACTCTCAACACAGCAGCCAGTTCGTTAAAACTAAGAAACATCATTGTGTCCCTCTCCTGCTCAAAAGCCTACTATGCTCCTGATTTTACTCATAGTAAAAGCTAAAGTCCTACCCCTCAACTTTGCTGTGAACCTTAAATTCCTCTAAAAAGTAAGTCTTAGTTTAAAAAGAAAGAAAAGAGGCAGGTTTAACTGTCTAAAACGCAGCTGAGCTTTCCTCAAAGAATTAAGTAAACTACAGGGGAAATAGACCATTGGAGACATATCCCACACACACACACCCATACGAAAAAGCCAAAGTCCTCACAATACGGCCTATATACCTTACAATGTATTATGGGTTTTATGATCTACCTATCCTATTACTTTTCTTGATTAGATTCAGGTTAAATTATTTTAGGGTATTTCACAGTAGTGCATGTCCTTCTGATTTCATCAAATTAAGAGACACAGGATGTCTTATTGGTCTACTTTTAGTGATGCTACTATATTGATCAGTGAATTCAGTGAATTGATCTCACCATTACAAAGTCACTTATCACCTTTCACCTAGTAACTTTAGCCTATATTAATAATCTGCCTAGATCCAGAATCCATTGATTTATGGATACAAAATGGTGACTTTTCTAATACTTTAATTCCTCCTTCAATTATTAACTGGAATGCTTCAATAAGAGCTTTCCACTATCAACTATTTGGTTACCTTGAAATACATTTCGCAACAAAAAGCAGAATAAGTGCTTTGTTCTCCCATATACAAATCTTCAGATTAATGACCTGACACTCCTGAAACCTCCTAAGGTGATCAATGGTTACTTTTGGTTATTTTTAAAGTATCATTATAGACTCCTGGATTTTAATTTACTTTATGGTTAGACCCATTGCAGTCATTATTTTTTTTAATATTCAAATTTTCCATCTTAAGCCAGTGGGAGTACCTTTAAAATGACCTCTGTGAAGTTTTGACACTTCAACTTAATCTTAGCCAACATGATAGGCCAACATTTAACTTGCAGTTTAAATTTGCAATTCCTTGATTATAATTAAGACTTAACAATTTTCATGTTTACTGATCTTTGAATTCTTTATGAATTGCCTATTCATTTTCTTATTCATTTTTGTAGTGGGCTGCTAATCCATTTTGCTTTCTAAATTTTAAGACTTCATTTTAATATAATGCAGAGGTATTACATTAATAAAGACTGTAATCTTTTTAGTTTTTTTGTTTTTATGGCATTTATTGTCATGTAAAATATTGTTTTTTAAATAAAATGATCATTTCCTTTATAATTCTCAGTTTAGATTATAATATAAAGGGCTTTTCCTCACTTCACTATGATAGAAAAAAATTGCATATCCTTTTTCTAATTCTTTTATGGTTTCTTTCTTTTTAAAAAATGTTTAAATCTCTGAACCAGTTAAATACAATTAGTTGTTTTTAAGTTTGTCTATTTCCACCAGAATTTGGGATTTTCAACCGCAAGAACTACTTACTACCTTACGCATTTTGTTACCAGACTAAACATCTTGCCTGTGGACCCATGTGTTTTCAGAGTTTGAGGAAGGTAGTGGTGATGATGAACAATCACAAATCCTATTTTCTCATGCTCTTAAATTAGGGCAGCTCAGTCTTCTGAACTATGCTCACTGCAGGAGAATGTACAGCACAGGAAGAAAAAGTTCTTGTGTCCTGCTTTATGCTAGATATTAAACATGCGCTGACTGCCTTAACATCTCACAACAATTTTAAGAGATAAGGGGTGCGGGTTGGGGTGCAAAAATACGGGAATTCAGCTTCCAAGAAGTGATGTCTGAATGGAATCTCAAACAACAAACAGGTATTAAAGATACTGATAAAGAGTACTCCAGTCAAAGAGTATAGAATACGTTAACTATTATTATGTTGATTACTGGGACTTGGAGATAAATTAGGTAAAACCATAAGCAGTAGTCTAAGATGCCCCTGGAAAGCCATGTTAAATTAAAGTCTAGATTTTCTAAAGATGATGGCGAACTCCTGAAGGATTTTTACAGGATAATGGCATGTTTTAGAAAAATTACAATAACGGTGTGGATCAAAATTTGGATGGATCAAAGATAGGCAAGACTCATACATATTCTTTAATGATGGACTGTGTAGAAGGTAAGAAACTTTTCTAAGGCCAAGAAAATCTGCAAACCTTTTGCTAGACCTAGGATGTCAGTATACTGACATATATATCTATAAAAGGTACCAGGTGTCTGTATAATAGCTTTATATCGTGTGAGATATATATGCTTTAAAGAAAATATTTCTGGACCACCTATAATGCTTTCTATTTTAGCAAAGATCACAATCAGTAAAGCAAATACCTCATGTTTTCTTTTTCATAATTGAGAGGTTGGTGAAAGCTCATGAATGTCTTCCTGTCAACCGAAAAGATGGTTTTCTAAAGACTCCATGATGTGACAAAAGCTAAATTGTGGCTGCTGACACTGATGATACCCTGGCCCAGCTTCTCTGAAATTTCTGCAGGCTCAGCAATATTTTTTACTGACACCTGGCAATGGTATGAGACACATGTGCTCTACTGCCCTATCAACACAGTTCACACCTAACTTTAGCTATAGAGACTATGAGATATGAGACCTGAATTAGCTACAGACTGTGGGACAACTTCTGGAGGGCAAGCTATAGAGTTAGTTTAGGGGCAGTTCTCATCTCAGGTGTCTTATTGGTCAGAAAGACTGCTCCTATGTGGCACGCACTACTTGGGCCCATCTTGGACTCTATCAAAAGCTACAAAACTTCCAAGCCGAGGACCACGTCTGCAGGAAAACATTTCATTGTTCAATAATGAACTAACTACTGTATCTATATCCTTTAAAAGGTCTAAATAAAATTAACTTTTTTCTATTCTGATCCTTAAAAAAATATTTTAGAGACTAAAAAGCCTTTTGTTACTGTAGTTACTCCACTGGTACCTATTTCTACTTTTATATTTGTTGAAGAGTAAATGGGGTTCTGAGACTCACTGTCAATGTGTGGGGTAGTTCACTCCACATCAACAAACAATTCTCGGACACCAGCTTAAGGGTTTGGTATTAGAAGACACTGACATACATACACACTTTTCAGACACCAGCTGCAAGCACAAGCGCCTATCTGTGCTTGTAACAACTGGCTATAGACCAGAGGTTCCAACAACCCTCTTTAGAATGCCAACTGCAAGTCCAGGTTGTTACCTGTACTTTTGACCTACTGGCTGTCATGTCGATCAGAGAGGTTCCCATAACCCCTTCCTTGGGATTCAATTTGTTAACACAGCTCAAATAACAGAAAAACATGTTACTTGTAAGATTACCAATTTATTACAAAGGATATTAAAGAATACTAAAGAAGAGACATAAATACATAGGGTGAGGTCCCGAACAAAGAAGCTTCAATCTTCATAGAGCTTGGGGCCCAGCAAAGGTGGCACGTGGAAACATTCTGGTTCCTCAACATGGAAACTCTCCAAAAAAAAGGACGAAGGTGTCCTCCCATGTCTTTAGGGAGGCTTCATTACACAGTCACGATTGACTAAGTCACTGGCCACTGGCCACTGGCAACTGAACTCCATCTCCAGTCCCTCTTCCCTCTCCTCCCCAAAAGTAAGGGTGAAGGGGAGGACTGAAAGTTCTAAACCTCAAGACACAAAATTGGTTCTCTTGACAACAAGCCCCCACCCATGATCACTTTTGACACTTATGAAATAGCAAGGGTTTTGGAAGCTGTGAGGCAGAAACTGTGAAGACCAAATATCTTATAAATCACAATGTCACAAATCAAATATCAATTTTATATAATGATAATTACATATATGTTATATAAAGAACTCTCAGAAATCAACAAAAGATAAATTTATTTTTTTTGAATGGGCAAAAGACTTAGACACTTCAAAAAAGAACAAAGGAAAGTTCAGTAAGCACATGAAAAGGTGTTCAACATCAGTAGTTATCAGGGAATTTAAAACAAAACAGTAAAACAATGATGCTCAACATCGTTAGTTAACAGGAAAGTAAAACAGGAAAACAATGAGATACACTTCACAACTAGTAAGTCAAATAGAAATGGTCAAATAGAAAAGATCCACGAACACTAAATATTTGTGAGAATGTGGAGTAACTGATCTCTCCATACACTGATGGGGGAAATAATAGAGTGAAGATATAATCTCTTAGGAGAGCTGTTTGGCAGTTTCTTATATAGCTAAACATATAGCGCTATGACGTAGCAATTCCATTTGTAAGTATTTACCCAAGAGAAATGAAAAAGACATAGAAAAGTATCTATGGGGTATCCTTACTTATAATAACCCAAAATTGGAAATAACCCAAATGTCAATCATCAATAAAATGGACAAACTGTGGTATGCCCATACAATGGAATACTACCCAGCAATATAAAAATGAACTAATAAATCTATAGAGACAAAGTAAATTAGTAATTGTCTATGGCTGGAGAATGTAAAGGGGGACAGAATAATGAAGGTCTGCTAATGGGTAAGGGTTCTCATCTGTAAACTGAATATGAAATACACTGGGTGGTGAAAATGTTTCTAAAATCTGACTGTGGTAATGGTTACAAAACTGTGAATACAGTAACATTTATTAAATTGTATGCTTTAAAATGAGGCTTGCTAAATGAATTACATCTCACTACATCCACTGAAAAAGAGAATGAACTATTAATATAAAACACACATAAACAATATGTTTAAGGAAAAGAAACCAGACACAAAAGACTATCTACTGTATGATTCCTTTATATGAACTCCAGATGCAGGTGAAATTAATATATGGTGACAGAAATCAGCTGTTGTGATGATGGGCAACTGACTGGAAAAGGACATGAATGAACTTTTTAGGAGGCTGAGAATGTTCTATCTTATTTTGGGTGGTCACAGGTGTGTACACAGTTGTCAAAACTTAAGAACTGTACATTTTAATTATACCTCAATAAAAAGGCAGTTAAAAAAAATCACTCATTAATTTAGAAAGAAAAAATGGTAGGAACTAAGAGAGCCTGCCAAAGAATGCCTTCATGCTTCCCCATTGGGAGTGATTGCACAACTGTCCATTTACAGAAATAATGATGCCTGAATATACTCGTCTTTTTTCCCCATAATCTTAATAATAATAAACTCATTCAGCACTCCCCTCACCTCAAATTTTCACATATATCTGTTTTCCTAATAAAAAAAAAAAAATAGTCCAAGAATATTCCACAGCCAAAACTGGGCCTAGTTTAAGCATGTTTAAGTGCCACCAAGTGCTGAAAAGGAAATATAAATATTTACATAAACCAGAATTTTAACAGGGAAACTGAGGTCTAATTTTTCTTTTTCTGTCTTCTGAAAACATATTCTCATTACCCTGTCTGGAGGAATCTTCTTTGCCCTACCACACTCTTCTCTTCTTCCTTCCCCTGGTTGGTTAACTCCCATTGATCTTTCACCTCTCAAATGAAAAATTTATTTTCTTTGAAATTCTTCTGAATTTCTATTACTCCAATCTGCCCCCACCACAAACACAATTATACACACAGAGAACAATGTCTCATTTCAGAGCTGTTGTTTTATTGTGCAGCTATATGTTCCTCACGTGATTAATGTCCCTATTTCTCCCATTAGACTAAGTGCCATGCAAGCAGGAACAGTCTGCTATGCATGTTGCTGCATCCCTGCACCTAGCACAGGGTTAGTGTTAGGGCTAACATAAATGCTCAAAGAATATCTGGCTCAATGAATAAATTAAAAATGCAATTCAACCACACTATTTAAACAAAGACTGTCCCCAAAGCAAAGAGGCTATCCTTGCTTGACAAATCCATTATAAGTCAATATACCTTTATCCAACAGAGAACATTTGGATCAGTATTTATGAGTCACTGAATATCTACTTCCTTGTCAACTTGGCTCTCAAAATATAGGATTATTCTCTGAGTCATTAGTTTCTACCCTTATTCTACCTGTTGTTTTCTTAACTGGGAACATTTATTCTTATCTTTAATCTGTTGTGTATTTTAACATGTTTCTCCTGTAGTTTCTAAGATATCAGATTTTAAGATATTAAACAATAATGTTTGCAAACTACTGCCAAGACAGTATTTAATGGCACCTGCAGTTTCTAAGGTATCAGATTTTGAGAAATTAAACAATAATATTTGCTAACTACTGCCAAGACAGTATTTAATGGCATCAATAGCTGTAGAGACATAATTGATTAGGGAAGGGGGTTTCAGTTCAAAATGCAATCAAAGTGACATTACTACTAAAGCTTAAAACAGTCCTCCCAAAGTTCAGTAAACAGAATGTTTACTGACACTGAAAGAATGAAATACTAAAAACATATACAACACGTAGCTGGAGACAAAAAACAGCATCATGAAAGAAGGCATCTAGCATTTTGTAGAACATACTAAATGAATATAAAACATTTAAAAAATTAACTTAAACCAGCTAGATACAGACTCTAACAAATGCCTACAGTAAATACAAGACAAGGCCTGTGGCCAAAATTTGAACAATTTTCTACAATCCTTTGAAGCAGTTTAAAGAGACTGCATAACACCAATCTATGCTTTCCTAAAAAAGGTGGACTAGGCATGCTCAGAAAAACCTGGATGCCTATGCTGTGCCAGTCATACAGTGCAGACCTCCTAAAACAATAATAAAGCAACTGAACTTTCAGAATCAATTCTGAATGTGAAAATTCATGAGTTTCAGGAAGAGAATACAGAAGTCTTTTTTCTAATAATAATCATCTCCTCCCTCTCCTCCACTATTAAAACATTATTACTTTCACCATTGGCAATGCATCATAACAATCACTGCAAAAGGTCAATTCAAAATCAAATGTAAAGGGAAATGTCCTTAAAAATAAGAAGCTCAACCTCACTCATAAAGAGAATGCTAATAAAAACTATACTGAGTATTTTTTCCCCTATCAAACTTGCAAAAATCTGCAAGTCAGACTCAGTACTATATTGGTAAGGCTATGGGGATATAGACATTCTCCTAATGGATGCTCCCCTACAACGATAGAAGGACTACAAAATTCTATCACTCATGTAGGAGGCAATTTGGCAATACCTATCAAAATTACAAATACCTTTTATGCTTTAAAATTTTCTGGAACTGTATCCTATAGATACCAGGACACATACAAAATAACTTATGTGCAATATTATTCACTGCAGCATGGATAGTGATAAGTGAAAAGTAGTTTAATAACCACCTAGTAAAATATATTACAGTCTACCCACACAATAGAGTACAATATAGCTGTGAAAAAGAATATGAATGCTCTCTAAATGCTGACATGGAAAGATAGCTAAGATAAAGTAAGTGAAAAAAACAAGGTATAGAACAAGGTATTCTATGTGTATCATATGTGAGATATACAAAAGGGAGAAGAAAAAATGTTAACATTTGCTTTTATTTTTATAAAGAAACACTGAAAAAGTACATAATAAAAATAGTTACAGGAAGTAAAACTAGAGTAGATGCAGCAAGGGTGGAAGCAAGCTTCTCCCTGTATACCATGAAAATACAATTTTGAGTTTTGAATTGAGAGATTACTAAACTTAAAAAAGGTACCAGAAATATTTATAATGAAAATTAATTGTACTGCTTTTAACATTACTAATTCAAGATATGACACTTCCTTTACTTACTGGGTTCTATTTCATTTTAGTAAATATGGAGAGTACGTATATTTAAAAGCGCTTGCATAGGTCCCCCAAACTATTTTTCCAATAGTCTTAACTTTCTTAAAAATAAAATTTTCCTCAAAGTTTTTGAGAAAGAATTAAAGTACCTACAGCAAATATCCACTTCTTCTAAGTCAGAAACTAGAAGGATATTCAGAATATTGTATTTTTTTTTAAAGTTTAACCAAACCTTGAAGGTATATGCGACATTCTCAGTTTGCAAAACATGAGCAAGAGCCAGGAATACTGTTCAAGCTGAAGAGTTTGGTTAGTCTCACCAAAACACTAATTGCTCCCCTCTCCATAGCCAGTTGCCCTAGACATACTCTTTCTTTTGTACTCAGGCTGTTGCAACATACTTATTTTGGGCATTTCACATTAACTATTTCCACTACTGGTTCTTACTAGCACAGCACTGTGCTATTTAGGAGTAAAACACATCTAGAAATAATGTTCAGTTGTTCAACAAAGTCCATGGCTTCAGCTAAACTGTAACTACAGACTATGTAAAATGTAGGATGCAATAAATACGATCAATCACAAAATATCATGTTGCATTATTATGGCTAGGAGAAAATTTTAACCAAATAGTATGTATTTTTAAATGCCAAACTGATAAATTCCAAAGGCATTCCAAATCTCCCTAAAATCCATTTAAAATATAAAAGATATTCATTGGAGAAATTTATGGTCAACATTTTAAGAGGATGAACTAAATAAAAAAATAAATTTTCTATGTACCAAATACAGTCTGTATCAGTTTCCTATAGCTGCCGTAACACATTACTACTAACTAGGTGGCTTAAAGCAACAGAAATGTATTTGCTCACAGTTCTGGAGGACAGAAGACAGATATCAAGGTGTTGGCAGGGCCTTGCTCCTTCTAAAGGCTCTAAGGAAGAATCAATCCTTTCTTGTCTTTGTAGCTTCTGATAGCTGCTATTTTTGGAATTCTTTGGCTCCAGGTAGTATAACTCCAATCTCTGCCTCTGTCTTCCCATGGCTTTCTTTCCTGTCTATCTCAATTTCCCTCTTCCTATAAAGACACCATTTATTGGATTAGGGCCCACCCTACTCTAGCATGGACCTCATCTTAACTTGATTACAACTGCAAAGACCCTATTTCCAAAAAATGTCACCACAGACACTGGGGATTAAGACTTCAATATATCTTTTGAGCAGAAACAATACAACTCATAACATGGTCCAAATCAATTTCCCCTAACATAGACCTAAATTCATAGATAAAATATTCATAGATTTTGTCTAAGCAGCACCCATTTCCCTTTCTTAGGTAACAGCATCCCGACTGTCTTTTGAAGAATCAATCTGCTCCTCCTTAAAGTCAAAATGGAGGGCTGATTTTAAGCCTCTCTCCAAAACCAAGTACCTGTGCTTGGTTGAGAATCGCACTCCACCAGACCTTAGTGACTGGTTCAGGCCACACGACTGAAGCCTGGCCAATGAGTCTATCCACCCACCCAATTTGTTTTGATTATTTTTATCAGCCTACCCGATTAAGAAAGAAACCAAAAGGAAAGGAATGTTTGGAGATGGAGATAAGGAGACATTCCTGATGACAGGAGTTAAACTTCTAAATCCAATCATGTCAGAGACTGGCTTTAGCTTCACTCTGTGAACTTCCCAGTTCATAAACTTACAAAATGACATTTTTGACTTAATTTAAATTGGGTTTCTGAACTTGCAATAAGAGTCCCAATAAAGGCAGAATATTGCAATTTGCCATATGACTGAAAACAAGGCCTCATTTTTTTTGTTATTTTCTCAAACTTGACAAAAAAAAAACATAAAGAGCCAGTAGAGAAATTAAATTTATATCCATGTCCATTCCCTAGCCAGAAATTTGCCATGAAGGGTTTTAGAATCTAAAAGTTACAAATTCATAGTCATGCTTGTTAAAGTATGGATCTGTGAGCTCCTGATAGCAAAATATGAATATAAGGAGCTCTCAGAGTTATAAAAAACTAAGTATCAATACCTAAAAACAAAGCATTCATAAAATCTTTTCCTCCCCAGTGATATGCTGCATCACTATCATCCCTAAAGCAATGACAGTCTTAGGTCAACATCATAACATGTGGCTAGAGTGGCGACAACGTCATACTGAAATCTCTTTCCATATCTAGAACATTCACAACAGTCTTGCCCTTTAGTATGGCTATCGTTGTTCATGGTTCATTTGTTTCTACTTCAAGAAAACTATGTCACACACATAGTATGTGGACGAATGTCCCTAGAAAGAACATTGACATTTTATACTCACAATCCAGACACTCTTCCCTCCTCTACCTGTTGCCTACCTTCAACTTTTACTGATTTGTCTGTGGAAAATTTCCAGCCCTTTACTATTCATTTTGCTGGTATTTCAGAAACCTCAAATTAATATATACATTCTGAACAAAAAGGAAAAGATTATATAAGTGAACCAAAATAAAGAAATAATGCCTTACCTGTAAAAGTCGGGTGTCACCCGAGTCTCCACATAATTCACATGCATAGAAAACTAGGCCTTAGTATCTCTAATACAATGATTCTCAAAGGGGCAACTCCTCCCACCTGACTTCCCTTAAAAAATCACTGTGTTAAAGCCATTAAAAGTACTACAAATTGTGTCCAAAATACCTATACTCCCTTTCTCATATCAATTTTGTTTTTGCTTAAATAACTTGAGTCACTATAAATAGAACACTACCTCTTACTCAACTTCAGTCACTTGTTTAGTCTGTGTTATTTCAAAGTACTGTTTTCTACCTTTCCACAAATATTTACTGAGCATCCATTCTGTGCCAATCACTTTACTGAGTACTTAAAATGCAAAGAAAAACATGATATGGTCACTGACTTCAAGGGTCTTGCAAACTAGAAAAGGTAGAATTAGAGACACAAAAGGAAGGAGGTAAACAAAGTAGTATAATAATGCTTGTACACTAGAAAAAGAGTGACCTGTATTTTGTAGTTAGAGGACTTGAGAGATTACAGAATAGGAACAGGGCAGGATATAGAGAGAGAGCCGAGAATGAAGAAGGATATACAGATATCTTGGAGGGTCTTGCATGCTGGTTAAAGTAACTTTATTCTATATGCCTGTGATTTTCAAGCTTTAGTGTGTACAAGAATCACTTGTTTAAAATAAAGATTCCCATGCCCCACCTAAGAAGATTCAGATTCAGCAGATCGGGGGTAGGATCCCAAATTTTCAATTTCTACAAATATCTCAGTGGTTTTGTTTAGGTGGTCAATACTTGAAACAGTGCTTTAGAGGTATTTTTCTCAAGCTTTCCAAGTAGTCCTAGGGATAAGAAGAAGGTTGGGAAAACAATCCCTTTCAAGAGCCTTAATTTTTATTGTTCTGTAGGCGACAAGACCATCAGCTAAAAGAGAAGCAGGAGTGCACAGGGGATAAAAGTGAGCCACTGCAGTATACTGTAGGAACTGACCAAGAATATACAAAAGAAATCCCAGTATAGTAGTATGAATTATGAATCCACACAACTACCTTTCTATCTAAAAAATTAAAGTAATGCCCACCTAGTAATGTTATTATGATTAAATTACATATTTACTACAATAACTGAACTGAAAAATACACTAGAGGGGTTCAACAACAGACTAAATGAAGCAGAAGAAAAGGATAAATCTGCTCAAAGACAAGGGAGTAGAACTCAGAGCAGCAGAAAGAAAAAAAAAGAATGAAAGAAAGTGAAGCCAGCTTAAGAGATTTATGGCACAACATCAAACTAACATTCACATCACAGGGCTCCCAGAAGGAAAAGAGAGAAAGGGGTGAAAATCTTATTTGAACAAATAATGGCTGAAAACTTCCCTAACCTAGGAGAGGAAATAGAGCCAAATTCAGGAAGCCTAGAGAATTCTAAATAAGAGGAACCTAAAGAGACCAATACCAAGACACCTTATAATTAAAATGTCAAAAGTTAAAACAAGGAGAGATTAAAAGCAGCAAGAGAAAAACAACCTGTTATATACAAGTGAACCCCTATAAGACCATCAGCAGAAACTCTGCAGGCCAGAAAGGAGGGGCATGATATAGTCAAAGTGCTGGGCATGGGGGGGGGTAGACGGACAAAAAACTTCCAATCAAAAATATTCTACCCACCAAAGTTATTCAGAAGTGAGAGAGAGAATTTTCTAGACAAGCAAAACCTAAAGGAGTTTATCACCACTAAAACAAAAAGATGTTAAAGGGACATCTTTAAGCTAAAAAGAAAGGGAGCTAATCAGTAACAAGAATACATATGAAAGAATAAATCTCACTGGAAAAGATAAAGTTATGGAAAAGATAAATTTCACAAAGTAGTGGATTAATCACTTATAAAGCTAGTTTGAAGGTTAAAAGACAAGAGAAAGAAAATAACTATGATTACAATAATTAAAAGATACACAGATAAAAAGATGTAAAATGTGACATGAAAAACAAAATGGGAGAATGATAATGTTGACCTTTATGTACAATAGGATCAAATTTAAGCTGTTATCAACTTAAAATAGACTGCTATAAGTTGCTATATGTAAGCCTTGTGGTAACCACAAAGCAAAAACCTACAGTAAATACACAAAAAATAAAGAGAAAGAAACACATGCACATCGCTAAAGAAAGTCATCAAACCACAAAGATGAAAAGAACAGAGAACTACAAAAACAGCCAGAAAACAATTACAAAATGGCAATAAGCACATACCTATCAATAGTTACTTTAGACATAAATGGACTAAATATTCCAATCAAAACAGAGTGGTTAAATGAATTTAAAACAAACAAAACAAGACCCATCTATATGCTGCCTACAAGAAACTCACTTTCAATGAAAGGCAAACAGACTGCAAGTGAAACTATGGAAAAAGATATTCCAATGTGAATGGAAACCAAAAGAAAACTGGAGTAACTATACTTGTATCAGGAAAAAAACAACTTTAAAACAAAGACTATAGGAAACAAAGAAGGGCATTACACAATGCTAAAGAGATTAATCCAACAAGAAGGTATAACATTTTTAAATATTTAAGGACCCAATATAGGAGTACCTAAATATATAAAACAAACATTCACATACCTAAAAGGAGAAAAAGACAACAATATAACAATAGGAGACTTTAAAATCCCACTGACATCAATGGATATATCATCCAGACAGAAAACCAATAAGGAAATATTGGGCCTTAAACAACCCATTAGAGCAGATGCGCTCAACAGATACAGAATAGTCCATCCAAAAGCAACAAAATATACATTCTTCTCAAGTTCACATGGAACACTTTCCAAGGAAGATCATATGTTAGGCCACAAAACAACTCCTAATAAATTTAGAATAAAATCACATCAAGCATCTTTTTTGACTACAATGATATGAAACTAGAAAAAACACAAATTGGAAAATTCATGAATATGTAGAGATTAAACAACATGCTACTGAACCAATGGATCAAATAAAAAGGGAAATAAAAAAGTACCTTGAGACAAATGAAAATGGAAGTATAACATACCAAAATTTATAGGACCCAGGAAAAGCAGTTCATAGAGGGAAATGCAGTGATAAATGTAACTAGAAAAAAACTGAAGTAACTAGAAAAAAACAACTGAAGCCCTAAATTGGAAGGATAAGACAAAAATTAGAGCAGAAATAAATGAAATAGAGACTAAAAAGCCAATAGAAAAGATCAATGAAAAGAACTAGTTCTCTGAAAAGAAAACTGACAAACCTTTAAGATCCACCTAGAAAAGAGGACTCAAATATAATCAGAAATGAAAGCGATATTACTGATACCATGAAAATATAATCATTTGAGATTATGAACAATTATTATATGCCAACAAATTGGACAACCTCGAAGAAATAGATAAATTCCTAGAAATATACAATCTATCAGGATTGGATAATGATAAAATAAATAATCTGAACAGACCAATTACTAGTAAAGAGACTGAATCAGTAATCAAAAACCTCCTAACAGCCCAGGACCAGATGGCTTTACTGATAAAACTCTACTAAACATTCAAAGAATTGATACTAATCCTTCTCAAATTCTTCCAAAAATTAGAAAAGAAACTCTTCCAAGTTCATTTCATAAGGCCATCATTACCCTGCTAACAAAACCATAAGAAAAGAAAACTACAGGCCAATATCCCTGATGAACAAAGATGTAAAAACCAACCCTCAATAAAATACAGCTGACCCCTGAACACAGGGCTTAGGGGTGCCAATCACCCGTGCAGTCGAAAATCCACATGTATCTTAAATGTTGATAGCCTCTTATTGACCAGAAGCCTTATTGATAAAAAAAAAAAAGTCAATTAACATATACTTAATTATGTGTTATATAATGTATTTTACAATAAACTAGAGAAAAGAAAATGTAATTAAGAAAAGCCTAAGAGAAAATAATGTTGAAAAAAAATCAGCATGTAAGTGGACTTGCACAGTTCAAACCTATGTTGTTCAAGGGTCAATTGTATTAGCGAACAGAATGCAACAACACATTAAAAGGGTCATACATCATGATCACAAATGAGGTTTATTCCAGGGATGCAAGGATGGTTCAAATCATATATTGGTTCAAATCAGTCAACGTGATACACGACATTAACAAAATGAAGGATAAAAATCATATGATCATCTCGACAGATGCAGAAAAAGCATCTGACAAAATTCAACATCCATTTATGATAAAAAGTCTCAACAAAGCAGGTACAGAGGGGCTGTATCTCAACATAACAAAGGCCATATGTGACAAGACCACAGCTAACACATTTAATGGTGAAAAGCTAAAAGCTTTTCCTTCAAGATAAGGAAGAAAACAAAGATGCCTACTCTCACTAATTTTATTTAACGCAGTACAATCGTGCACCACTTAATGACAGGGATGTTCTGAGAAATGCATCGTTAGGTGATTTTGTCACTGTGCAAACATCACATAACGTACTTACACAAACCTAGATGGTACAGCCTACTACTACCGAGGCTATATAACATAGCCTAGTTGTTCCTAGGCTGAAAGCCTATACAGCATGTTACTATACAAAATAGGAAATTAAGTCAAGCATAAAAAAATGATGCAATCAAGAATGAGGTAAACACAAAATGTATAAGGATGATGCCAGTGTAACACAGCATACGGTTTTATAGTAAACTTTTTAAGTGGAAAGAATACACTTTAAAATAATGACAGAAAGTATAGCATGGTAAATACAGAAACCAGTAACAGTCTTTTATCAAGTATTATGTACTATACATAACTGTATGTGCTATACTTTTACACAACTAGCAGCAAAGTAGGTTTGTTTATACCAGCATCATCAAAAACAAGTAATGCATTTTGCTACATTATGACAACTAAGATGTCGCCAGGCAACAGAAAAATTTCAGCTCCATTTTAATCTGATGGGACCACTGTCATATATGTGGTCCTTTGCTGACTAAAGCATCGCTATGTAGCACATGACTGTATTGTTAGTCCTACCCAGAGCAAGAAAAAAAAGAGCATCCAAACTGGAAAGGAAGAAATAAAACTGTCACTCTTTGCTGATAACATATAAGTAGAAAACCCTAATGATTCCACCAAAAAATTGTTAGAATAAATTAATTCATTAAAGTTGAAGGATACAAAATCAACATGCAATAATCTGATGCATTTCTACACACTAATAATGAATTATCAGAAAGAGAAATTAAGAAAACAATCCTATATACAATTACATCAAAAAGAATAAAATACCTAGAATTAAATTTAATCAAGGAGATTGAAAGACCTGTATATAGAAAACTGTAAGACACTAATGGAAAAAATTGATGACACAAATAAATGGAAAGACAGTCCGTGCTCATGGACTGGAAGAATATTTTTAAAATGTCCATACTTACCCAAAGCAATATACAGATTCAATGCAATCCATATCAAAATTCCAATGGCATTTTTCACAAAAATAGAGCAAACAATCCTAAGATTTGTATGGAACCATAAATGACCCTGAATAGCCAAAGCAATCTTGAAAAAGAGCAACAAAACTGGGGGCGCATCACACTGACTGACTTCAAACCACATTACAAAGCTATGATAATTAAAATAGTATGCTATTAGCATAAAAACAGACACATAGATCAATGGAACAGATAAAGATCCCAGAAACACCCCTATGCATGTGGCCACTTTATGACGAAGGAGACAAGAATATACAATGAGGAAAAGACAGTCTCTTCAATAAATGGTGTTAAGAAAATTGTAAAGCCATATATAAAAGAATGAAACTGGACCACACCAGTTTCTGTCTTATACCACACACAAAAATTAATTCAAAATGAATTAAAGACTTAAACATTAGACCTGAATCTATAAAATTTCTAGAAGAAAACATAGATGGTCTTGACACCAGTCTTGGTGATGACTTTTTTGGATTTGACACCAAAAGGAAAGGCGACAAAAGCAAAAATAAACAAGTGGGACTACATCAAACTACAAAGCTTCTGCATAGGAAAGAAAACCATCAAAAAATGAAAACACAACCTACTAAATGGGAGAAAATATTTCCAAATCATGTATCTGATAAAATATATGAAGAACTCATACATCTGAACAGCAAAAAGCAAACGATCTGATTTTAAAATGTGCAGAAGAATACACATTTTTCCAAAAACACATATAGATGGCCAACAGGTACATGAAAAGATGCTCTACATCATAAATCATCACGGAAATGTGAATCAAAACCACAATGAAGTATCGTCTCACACCTGTTAGAATGTTTATTATCAAAAAGATAAGAAATTGGTTTGCAAGTATGTGGAGAAAAGGGAACTCTCGTGCATTGTTGGTAGGAATGTAAATTTGTGCAGCGCCTATGGAAAACAGTATGGAGGTTCCTCGAAAAATTAAAAATAGGGCTGTTCCACAGTGAAAATTAAGGTGATTTTTCTCAAAATATTGTAACTAAAAGGCTCCCCAAGACCTTATCTTACAAGGAAATAGGAAATGCAGAGAGATTAAGTGATGTACTTGCTCAAATCCATACAGCCACAGTCATACTTACACCAGAACCTAGTGCTCCTACCTCAGGGGTTTTCTCATTACACTCCAGGTTTATGATGAAACTGTTTTGTTACCCAAGAAAAACCCAATATTTTTTACCTAAGGAAAAAAATGCAATGTTTGTTAGTTGGCAAAAAACAAAAGCTTGAGCATTTTTTTGCCACTCTATCCTATAAAATGTCATTATAAATGTAATAATGTTAATGATATATAAGCTGTTATCACTCAAACCATTAAACAGAGAAGTTATAAATATATAAAAGTTCTGAATAGACCACAGTGCAATTTAAATTCCAGAGAAAACAATCATTGTTCTATATTACAAAAATATTTAAAAGAAACTGCATTATTTTAGGAGTATATACAAAGAACAAATTTTATGAATAAGCTTCAACAAATTTTTTTCAAGCCAACTATTATTAAGCAAAGATGAAGTACTTCACCTCTTAGTCAATTCTCTTACACAGTATTTACTATTAATATGATTTCATATACGAATAAACTAAAATTAGTTTTCTCGATATACATCCCATAGCGAGTGAAACGTGAAAATAAAGTTTGTACCCAGGTCTGCCTAAATCAAAGCTATATTTTGTTGTTATTGTTGTTATATGCAAGTGTTTCCAGAATGTGCCTTAGAATGTGGTAAAAAGTTGGAGAAGTGAAGAGAGGACTTAAACTTCTGAATACAGAGTACATTTAACAACCTATTCCTTCCCATCAAGATATAATCTTTATAGGTTCGCTGGTCAGGTTAATATCTGAAAAGCATGCAAATTTATGTCTAAAATTTTTTTTGTGTATGTGTTTTCTCTAGAAGTTCATCAAATGTTCTTCATGTAACTTAGTGTTTAAAAAAAATGGAAGAACCAATGTTTAACATCAAGAAAGGTTGCATCTCAAGTTTTTTTAAATTTGTAAACAGACAAAAGCCAGAAGAGACAAAACTGTTCGCATTATATCAAAATAAGTTGTTTTATGGACTTCATATAACAATGATGCAAGTATACCCAAAGATGTTCACTAAAAACAAATTTCATTGACTGTATTTCATTATTGAACTGTCTCATTACTTTCATTCTCTTTACTATGACCACTATTTCTACTTCTAAAGTCATTCTTATCCCCATGGGTTTCTGAAAGCATTTGCCTCCCCAGACTAGAATACATACATAAATTTATTTTTAAAATTTAGTTTACTTCTTAATTTGATGTATTTCCAAACATACCAATTAATTTTACGTGCACAAAAAGAGAAAAAGAATCGTAAAGAAAAGACAGAAATGTACAGAACAGGAAAGGAAGATGAATGAAAAGCTGTATCACGCAAAAGCAAGCTATTCATTCCTAAAAAAGCACTGACAGAATCCTAGACTACATCACTAGACCAAACATCTGAAGACCATGTATACTGTCATCAGAAAGTAAGCATTCTTTCAACATCAAGTTTAAAGTGTGTTGCTTATTTCATAATCCGGTCAAACATAATAGCAACAATATCATTATTATCATTGCTTATAATTATTGAGTCACAGAAACCAGACACAGCCCACAGGATGATGTGACAACAGATCTTATTTGTTTCTTCATAGTCTTTATTCCTAACCTTTCTAACTTTCAACTGTATGTATTCATCTGGATTACGTGTTAAAGAACATCTGACAAAATATAGATTGGCTAACTTAGGTACAGTAATTACTAAATATATTTTTACTTAAACATTCTTCAATTTTTAAAAATGATTTCTATTAAGTAATGTCTGAGAGGTAACATGTAAACATTTATTAATTAGCTAACAAACCTCCCACTTCTTCCAAAATAAAGTTTAAGTCCTCAGGAAAAGAAAAAAAAGGCAAAAACTGGGTGATCAACATCTCTGGTTCCTTGTCCTGCTACTAGGTCGGTTTACTTACCATCAATGTAGCTATATTAGAATACTCTTCTCTATTAATTTACATTCTCTTGCTTTTAAAAGATCAAAATCTGTGAATAATTCATCTTCTTAATAGTTTAACAGTCCTGACCAAACAACTCGTTCAGGTTGGACTATCACCTATGTGGCCCACTTAAAAAAAAAAAAAAAGAAAGAAAGAAAAAAATTAAGTCCCACCCAGATTTAAAGCTCCTGATAACTCCTACCTAAAGTCTTTTCACTAATGTAGGAAATCTTAGTTTTTCTTCTTCACCTTTCTCCCATTTATGAATTTACTCTTGCCTTTCACCAATAAAATGAACTAATCTTTGATTTGGGTAATGTTGTTCAATAAACAAAAGTGAAACTTTAGTATGCTGACCATGGAATGTAGGTGCTATATTAACTGAATCATTTAAAAAAGATTAAACACTCATAGAAAAATGACTAGCCTAAAGGTTTTTTCAATAACTATTCCCAAAGATTTATGGACTTCTTAATGCCCATTAAAGTATCATTTTATTGTGGTCAGATAAGCTAATCAATGTCCACTTACACAAGTTAAATTTTGTCAGCTTCTTTATTAGCTGAATGAAAATTCACATAACGTAATACATACGTATTTACATCATTAATCATGCAATTTTAAAAAGTTGCATTTTAACACAGGAACATTCACAAACATTTATGTTCCTCTCACTTTTTAATCTTAGGTAAGAGGAGTTTCCCATTTTATTTTGATAGGAATTTCTCCCTATTACCTTTGTCACAACACTTTCCTGTTTCTACTAATGAAGCATTTTGTCTTAGACAGTGATGTTTGAAATTACCAAAGCAGCGTATCATTTTTAAAATTTGCCAAATCACTCCATCTTCTCAGATTTAAGACACTACTCGGCAACTTCCCTTTCCATCACACATTTTAAAAATCTTTATTGCCAGCTGCACCAAATCTAGTCGCAGTTAGAAGGTTCTAAAATTGAGAAGGCATTTGGCTAAAATCCAAGAATTCTAAATCCTGACCTCAATCTGCTTTACGCTGTTCACTCCTTCATCCCCACTTGAGGTCTCTGGGAAAGTTATGAATAGAAGAAAAGACCAGGCACCTACACACTGTTACTATAAAGCTTTTGTTACCAACTTCAAAGTGCCCTGTGAACTAGGCTGGTCCACATGGAACGCTCACCAAGCTCAAGGTCTAGAATCACTTGGCTATCCTGTGCTGTCTTTCCTCTTCTAAGGCTATGCTCAAAACTTAGCCAATAGTGAAGAAAGGCCAGTCTAGCAACATATGAAGGAAAACTAAGCCAGCAGAAACATTAGCTCAGAATCCTATTTTGCTCTGAATACCACTGATAAAACTAAAAAATCAAGAAGAAAAAGGAAAGACAAAACAGGACTCTAACGCTAAAGAGGAGGCAAGGCATTCTAGGCCAAAGAATTTAAAGAGTAATTCTGTTACCATTTAAGGTAAGGTTATGAGTAGAGAAACCAGAATTCTTTAATATGATATAAATCAAGTAAGTATGCAATCAGTAGTTGGAAAGAAAGGGGGCAACTTGGTGGAAACAAGTAGGAAAGTCTACAAGAAAGGTGTTGCTTTAACATTTAAGATTAAAGAAGACAGGCTTTCAAATTTCAATCCCAGACATACCACTCTAGCTGAGTGACCGTGAATGAAATCCTTATCTTTCCAAATCTGTTTCTCCACCTGTAAAATAGATATTAACATCAAAGGCTCTTGACTGGCACACAGTAAATGCTGACTATATGGCAGCTTTCAATAAACATTAATTTTAAAAAGACTTGTCTTCTCATATTTAGATAATACCTCTAATCTTTAAATTTATGAACCACTTAATAGGGGTGGGAAGAGGAAGACAGTACCATACAAGAGATTGTAAAAAAGATTCAATACTAAACATGATTTACTTCAAAATAATCCAGTGAGAATGAAACAAAGGCCATTAGTTGATGTACCTGGGTTTTCACGGTACAAACTTTTGTGTATGTTTAACGTTTTCCTACAGATTAAAAAAAAAAATTCCTTTCCCTTCAATATGGCTGGAGAAGAAAACGAGTTCTAGCATCACTTCTACTTTTCATAAACCATAAATCTAAAAGATGGAAAGAAAGGTAAGAGAACAGGAGACTATCCAGTGGATAGGTAAAGAGGTAAACACCTGCAAACGACCTAGAAAATATGTGTATATTGACTGAGAGGAAGTAAAGTATTCAGAAAAAAGCCAATAAATACCCTTGCATTGAAGACAATCAAAAAAAAAAAAAAAAAGTGAAGGAGAGCATCAAACTGAACATAAGAATGTCTTAATATAAAAATTTCAACTCCTTCCTCTACATACATTCTATATTTTTAGAATCTGCACAAGCCAATAATTCTAAATGTACTAGTACAGCATGAACTTACATTAGATATGAATTCTACTGTAAAATAAAATATTTGTGACAAATTCATTACTTTTCACATGTGCGATTTTCTTTTACCATGGAAGATATACCTTGTAGATTCTTAAAATTAGTTTTTCTTCCCCTTTACTTTCTGAATTTAGAAAAGGGAGAACATACCTTCGACTCTCTGGAAACCTCTAAGAAAGTCAACAAATAAAATAAAAACATAAAATAATCATTTATTGATAATGATCATGATAAAATGATTCAGATTTTATGAAAAATAAGCTAATCATGAGACTGAATAATAGCCACAGACTATCAAGTATTATCCATGGGAATGAAAATGCTCATAATACAATAATTTTTCCAATAATAATAATTCCCATGGGAAATAATATTGGTGTTCACCTCTTCTAGCCCAAAAAGTTAAGTCTCAATGCATATCATCTTTAACAGAGGTAGAAAACTATTATGTAATTTCATATAGTAATTGAAGCAAGTTAAAAGTTTTCTTCTGGAAGAGTTCAGTTTTGTGTTTTACTTGAGAAGTTAGGTGTGTGTTTCAAATACTAAAATATCATACAATTATTTCTATGGATAAGAGGGAAGCATGTATGCTAAGGGAAATCCCTTGATTGATTTAACAAGAGTTATTACTCAATGTTTCCCAACTATTCAATTGTTTTTAATCCCCATCTTCACCTTCCTACATTTCTAAAGACAAAAAAATAATGTATGTGAAACTTTTCTATAAAGTATAAAATGTAAAAAAATAAAAAATAAAATAAAATAAACAGTATAAAATGTGCTTTGGAGCTATGAGATGGTGACACAATTATTAGATTTTTCTGACACTTCTTGCTTTCTATATGTCAAGTTTTTTAGTTTACTTATTCCCCAGGTAAAAATTTATTGAAAATCTCTGAGACAATTTTGTTTCTAAATGATCTCCTTCAAACTTTGCAAAACAAATGTAATGGAGAAACTGTTAATGATTTAGAAGTTATAAGAATTCTTCCTTTACTTCAAATGGTAAAGTACAAATGTAATAGTATTTCATATAATTTTAAGATACAACTAAGTAGAATTTCTTTTTTTCTCTTTAGTATGAAATGTCTCAAACATACTCATTTTTAGTTTCTCAACGAAATTTGAAATGTAAGTCTAAATCACTGGTTGCATCCCTATTTTTTTCCTTTTAGCTATTCTCTTTGAAAGATTTTGCTCTTATAATTCAAAAGTACACATTACACAAAACTAGATTATAAGGACTTCATTATAGGCTTCCAGTCAGGATGGCAGAGTAGGTAAACACTGTGTTTGTCTCCTCTCATGACCATATCAAAACTACAACTACAGAACCACCATCATTGAGAATTGCCTGAAATCTAGCTGAACAGAGAAGTCCTACAACAGGGGGCATACAGAAGAGGCCACTTTGAGACAACATTATAAGCCAACTGTATTTTAAAAATTAAAAACTCATTTAAAATTTAAAAAAAAACTAAGTCCACTTAGGAAAAAAGAGAACTTCATTATAAGGGCATTCAACAAAAATTGGCTTTACACACATAACTTCCTTAGACTGCATAATAATGAATTCAGAAAACTAAGTGATATATCAAAAAAAATCCATAATTCTCTTTAATAAAAAACAAATAAACATGTAGAACAAAAGGAATAAAAACAAGACAAAAATCCTTAGGTGTCAGTCATCACTATATAGCTTTCTTAACTTGCCCCTCACAGATAATCCATTAAGTAAAGGATTCTCAGACATCCTGCCACCCACCTCATAAGATTCTCAATTTTATCCTTAAGACAGCACTGAATCCAACACTGTAGCACAGCAAATCTAACCAACTCAAAAATCAGAGAAACCAAGGCTAACAACAAAATTCAAGTCTTTTGAAAACAGTTGATTTTAGTTTAGCACCAGAAAATAAAATCATATAATTTGCCATAAATATAACCTGTCAGATATCTGCATTTTGCAGAAAAAAACAATGCAATCTTAAATTTCAAAAATATTGCTACTGTATAATTTCTCTAGCTATTCAAACTTAGACTATTCAGACAAAATGTCTATATAGAGTACAGGTATCCTTTTCTGCCCAAACCTTTATTTCCTATCCAAAACTCAAGCATAGAACAGATTGGAATTATGTGGTTTACCACATTATCTGAATACTCACTACAGAAAAGCAGGAATTTAGAAGATTTGGATAGCAAAATATATCTGCATTGTTACACAACTCCATCAAATAACTAACAATTTTAATAATTCATAGAAAAAGATATTTAAGGAAGTCTTTCCAGAGTAATTCTAGTTCACTCTGATCACTATTACATACACTATTTCCTTCACAAAATACAACAGGTCCTGGAATAATGTGTTTCATTCAATGTCATTTCATTATAATGTCAATGAGATGCCATAGGAACTTAACTCTTGTTTATACCAATTAGTCTACGGTAAAATTGGTTTCATTATACATCGCTTCACTTAAAGCCACAGAATGTGAGGACTCACAGTAAGTGAGGACTTAATATACACTACAGTTTATATTCTGATCTGTAATTATTCTCAAATTGAGAGTATGATGAGAAAAAATGTTTACAAATCATATACAGATGTGGGTGTAGTATCCAGAATACACTTTCAAATTCAACAATAAAAAGACAAATAACTCAGTTTAAAAATGGGCTAGGGATCTGAATAGACTTTTCTCCAAAAATATACAAATAGCCAATGAGCATATGAAAAGATGCTCAATATCACTGATCATTTGGCAAATGCAAATCAAAATCATAATGAGATACTACTTCATACCTGTCCACCAGGATAGCTATAATCAAAAATAGAGACACTAAGTATTAGCAAGAGTGTGGAGAAACTGACACCTCACACATTGCTGATGAGAATATAAAATACTACAGTGGCTTTGGAAAAGTCTGACAGTTCCTCAAAAAGCTAAAACAGTTAGTTATCATATAATCCAGCAATTCCACTCTTAAGTACATACTCAAGAGAAGTGAAAACAAATATCCACACAAACGATGATGTTCACAGCAAACAGCTTTATTCATAACTGGTAAAAAGCAGAAACCACCCGAATGTCTGTCAAATGATGAATGGATAAACAAAATGTACTATGTCCATACAATGCAATCTTATAGCCATTGAAAATAAAGTGCTGAAACATGCTACAACATGGATGAATCCTGAAAACATACTAAGAAGCCAGACACATATTGGAAGATTACATTTATATGAAATGTCCAGAATAGGCAAATCCACAGAAAGTAGATTAGGGGTTGTCCAAGGCTGGGTCATAGGAGGAATGGGAAATGACTGCTAATGGGTATGGAGTTTCTTTCTCTGGAATTAGATACTGATGTTTGCACAACCTTGTGAATAAATTCAAAAACACTTATTGTGTGCTTTAAAGGGGTGAATTTTATGGTATGTAAATTATATCTCAATTTACACAAAAGAAAAATTTCAGGGTACGGACCTAGGATACTTCCTATATACAAGAAACAGGAAATAAAATGAGCTAATAGTTTACACTGGAATTACCCCAAAGCAACGGACAAGAGTAAGGAATAGTTTAATATTTTTAATACTTGCAAATAGAGCAGAAGATAATTTGGAGGGTAGTGATGCTAAGTTTTTAACTTGAAACTACAAAACAAACAAACGAACAGCTTTCTTTATTTACATCTACCCAAAATCCAGATTCCATACAGCAGATATAAAGAAACATAGATATAGAGAAAATAAGAATCAAAGACCAGTTCAGAGGCACATCAAAACAATGCCCCATGCGCTAAGCTTTCAGGGCCAGTTTGCAAACCAGGAAAGAAAACCAATCTCATTACTCTGTATATATCTTTATTTGCCACAGAAAATACTTTGTTTCCAAATACTAAATCCAACCTCCAAGGACAAAAATTTGCCCATACTAAGGGTATTCAAAGAATATGCCACTGATTTTAGGCAATGCCAAAAATGGATTTTGTGCAATGGAATAATAAGATATAATTCCAAATGACCTTAGAAGAAACACTGTTGTGGATGACAATATTGTTCCTGTAAAGGTGATTTAAAAACAATCAGTGTTATCACAGAGTTCCACCACTGAAATAAAGGAAACATTCCTTCCTTGCGCTAAGGAGCCAAAATGTTTTGCAAACTGCAATTTGCCTAACAAAGAGACTCCACACTTTTTAACCTGCATTAAAAAATCCTACCTTTGCAAACATATCACCTATATATCCCCTACATGAATCATGGAGTGCAGTTTAAACAGACAACCAACTCTTGTCCTTTTCCATTTTTGCTTATTTGTTTTTCATGACAGGAATGTCTTTTCCATATTCATCAAAATGAAGCAAAAATCTGCCAATTTCTTCATGAAGCCTTCCTTCATCATTTCAAGAGATTTCTTTCATTTCAAAACACCCCTAGAACTTGCTTGCACCATCATAAGGCATAATTTCCTTGTATTATAACTGAACACACTATACTTTCTCTAAGGACTAAAAGTTCCTGAAGATTAGGGCAGCTTTCCCAGTATCTTTGCCTACAGTGCCTGGTACAAGGGAGATGCTTAATAAAGATTTAAATGAAGTACTTACCTGCCTTTCATTCCTAAAAATAGCACTACTAAAATAAGTAGTTAAATTATTAGGCAAGTACTCAGAAGTGGCAAGTCCACATAGACAGTGAATACCTAATTCTCACTCTGTAAGAAATTTCAGGTCATCCTGTGCAGGCCCATAGGGTTAAAAAAATAGCATGATTCAGCTGCTTCCTAGAATTGCTCCAGCTACACGCACAACTGAGGAAATCAAGCCAATCCAAAATAATCCTAATTCAGAGACTCATCCTGCTATCCTTCTGCAGCCACGCTAGAGCTAACAACTTTCCATACTTCAGGAAGGGCTTCTTGATAATACAGCAAGGATGAGGAGAAGCCAAGCAATAGGTTACATCACACCAGGCATCAAAGAGAACCTCGTTCTTACTAGAATCAGGACTGATCATCTCTGCCACAATAATCAGGTGACAACCAAATATTCACCTTGCTCATAATCGCTGTCTGAACTTGCTACTAAGTCCAAGTCGACTAAAGCCTAATAAAACCTCCACCTCTACATTCACTTCCACAATCCAGATGCATGTCCCCACCCCCCCAAAAAAGAAGTGAGAATTAGATTTTGAAAAGGAGCATTCATTTTTGATAAAGACGGCTATAAATTAAATATCATTTAAAAACCAAATTATCCCAAAGTATTAAGATAATCAGTCAACAGAATCAAAAAAAGGTTACTATTTAAAATCAATCCCATTAAAATAAAAAAGAAAATTATCACATCTGTTAGTGACAATCAACATACATAGTTGTCACTTGGACTATATATATATGGATTATTGCCAGCCCCTTTAAATACAGCAAGTTAACACTACAACCGATTTCCTTAGAACTCCCCTCTTAAAATACAAAATTATATACGATCAAAGAGAAAACAAAAGACTCAATTAATTTTAGTTGGGATACTTAACTACATATTATTGCTCAGATTAAAATATTGCTGTGCACTCTGGACTCTAATCTCCTGAACTTTACTACCTCGGAAGTGGAAATTTGGAGTTAAAAATATACTTTAAGAAATCTAATCACCAGATTAATATCCTCCTTCAAAAAACAAATCTAAAATTTACCATTCAATTAAGGTATTTACAGGATTTATAAGTTATTTTTAAAAAAGAAAAAAAAATCCTTGTCAAGCACCAACAGTACCTAACCACTAAAACTAGAAGTGTCTGATAAAAAGGGGGCCTGAGGCAGAAGGCAAGGATTCAAAGCAAACAATTAAAATAAGATAAACAACTCATTAAAACCATTTAAACTAAAGCAACAGTAACTTAAGAAATCTACAGGATTATAGTTATCAATTGCAAAACCTTTTAAATATGAAAAAGCCCTACTAAAAATACCAATCATTAAAAAATTAAACAAATATAAAAACTAAAAAATTCTCCAAAATAATTTCAGGTTTTAATTAACTCACAATTCTGAAAACTCATTAATTTCATGCTTCTCAAAACCTCCTCAATGCATTATAAAGCTCTTTTATATGACGGTTACAAATAATACATAATTCAAAAAGTGCTTAAGCAGACATAACATTTCAGCAAATATATGATAGGGTTGAAAGAATAAACCCAGCAGAGACAGAGCAAATGATGACAACCTAAAGGCTGATTCCTGGAGGGCAGAGCTGGGCTTGGATTGGCAGGAGGGAAATTTTAAAATACACTCACAAGACAAATTATACCAAAAAACTGATTCATGCCTTTATTATTTACACAAGCAAGTTTTAAAATGTACTTTCAACCTTTGGACAACCAGTGATATCAGATACCTTAAAGTATTGTTGTTTATATCAATTTTGTTACAGTCTAAATCCTTCACAAAATTCACACACATTTTCATAATGAAACACTACAGAAATGGAAGGCTTATATCCTCAAAGTAAAGGTTACCTTATTTTGACTTGTTTAAAGTTTCAGTTTTGCTTTATAATCTATTATAGAAAACATCCCCTTGTGGGACATTGTAAAGGGCATACCCTCCTGTCAAGCCAGAAAGCTCAAACACAAAGACACTGAACGAACCAAGTGCTGTAATTCTTCCAAACTGAGCCTCTCTAACACCCCCTCCACCCTTCCCCCCCAACAGATATGTCTATTAAATCAGTGTCTGTTCTCCCCCTCGCACAACAAAGAGAACTTCTCACCGCATGAAATTGCCGCTGAATGGACACCAGAAAGCAGGATTTGCATAATTCCTCCAACGAAACCCTGTCGGGAAGGAGGGGAAGAGGGGCCCAAGAGAACGGATAGAATCTCCTAGATTCTGCTGGGGAAGATCTGGTTCCCAAGAATATTCCCCACGGGTGGGGGGGTGGAATTCTGGGCCTCCCCGAGGACTGGGCGTGGGGGACGGAGGACGACGAGAGAGCATTTCCCCCACATTAGCAGCACCGAAGCAAAGATGGGGAAATAACAATACTGAGCACAGGAGAGTCAGACACAAGGATGAACTGAGGCTAGGGGGCGGCGGGCGGAGCGGAGACACCACACGGGCCACTTACTTTTTGGAGGGGGGTTAAATATATGAGCTAAGCCCTTATGGTCCCGCCGGCCGCCGCACAGAGGGAAACGGGACCTTGGGAGAGAAAAACAGACAAAACACATAGTGTGAGAGGCGCAGCTCCGCCGCCCGGCCCCTCCCGGGGAGCCCCCGTTCACATTCCCTTCTGCCCGCAGGGAAAAAGCCACCCGGGGCTGCCCAAGGTCCGGGAGGCCGGGGTGAAGGGGGAGGACGAGGCTCTCGGCTAGGCGGCGGCTCCGGCAAATCCCCCGGGAGGGGACAAGAGCGACTTGGCTTCTCATCGGACCCGGTCCCACCTCCATTCCTCCCTGCCGCGCACACACCGAACACAAATACACACACACCGACCCGAGCGTCGAGGATTAACTCCCCGGCCGCCACCGCCGCCCGCAGAGGAAGTGCAGCCGCTGCCCCCCGCGGCCATGACACCCCACTTGGCTCGGTCAGGCGGACCCGGGGCCTGTGACAGCTCCGGCTCCCTCCGCCCCCATCTCCACCTCACGCCTCGCACACGCCCGAGCGCCGGGCGCCCGCCTGCCTGCCTGCCGCGCGTGCACGCGGGACCGGGGGCGCGCGCCGCTGCGCGTGGGGGAGGGGCGGCGCAGGACGGGTAGGCGCCGGCGAGAGCAGAGGACGACGCTGAGCCGAGACCCAAAACGCCCCCCGGACCCGCGCTGGGCTCTGCAGGACCCGGCGACTCGGCGGCGTCCCGAGTCGAGTGGCAGCCCCGCGGGGCGAGTCTCCACAATAAGCCGGCGGCGGCGCCGGGCGTCAGGAGGGGAGGGAAAGGCGGAGGGGAGGGAAAGGGGGAGGGGAGGGACCCGCGCTCCCGCCCGAGCCCGCCCCGGGAGGGTGCACAGAGAGGAGGAGCCGGCGCGCGCGCTCAGGCCCGAGCCCGGGAGAGCCCGCCCGGAGGTCGCGCGCGCCCGCACTCCGGGGGGTGGGGGAGGGGGACGCCCGAGCCAAGGAGGGCGGGCGGGCCGGAGCAGCAATTGCCTCTTCCCCGGCTCCCTCCCACGTCCGGGGTGGCTGGGGGCGGGGCGGCCCAAAGGCTGGAGGCCGCAGGAAAAGGGTCTCACCTACACAGTGAATGAGCTTGTGGCGCCACGAGTCTAGTTCTTGCCGAAAACCGCGTCTCTCAACGGAGCATTGCTGCCGCCTACACACCCTCGCCATTTTCTGCCGCCCGCCCGGCCCTGCCTCCACCGCGGCCCCGCGCACGCCCAGCCGCGTCGCCCGGGGCCGCGCACGCACCCGCGGTCTGGGCGTCGCGCCTCCCGTCGGGGGTGGCGCGGGGGCAGGGCCGGCCTCACCTCGCAGTGGCCCCGGAGGCGAACTGGGCGCGCAACTGCCCCGCACACAGTGGCGCGCGCCCGGCGGGGCTGCAGTCCCCGCGTTCTTTGGCGGTGGCTGCTACCTCTTCTGCCGCCCGAGAAGGCGTCGTCCCACGGCCGGAGCTCACCTTCGACCCCGCGCCGTGGCCGCACTGTCCCCCAAGGCCACGGCTGCCCCTTCCTTTCCTTTCCTGGAGTTTTTTGTTTTTTAGACCAGCCCTAGTTATCACTTCTAACCTGCCTATCGCCCGGCACTAACTGTTGCAAGTTCCGTGGTAACTGCTTCTCTGAATTTCTCGGTCGAAACTGCTCCTCCCAGGAGCCCGTTTAAGAAGCAGAATTAAGAATAAATGCCCAAATGCCCGTGGAGGCACTGAGCCCTAAAGTTTTAAAAGGTAAACGAGACATTCTATAAAGTCATTGGAAGGCTTAAACAACATTCATAAATCCAGTAAGAATTGAAATCAAGCATTTTAATGTAAATAAAAAAACTAGGAGGTTTCTAGCAAGACTGATCATAGGTAAAATTCTAAAGTTAGCCGATTCGGAACCCCTTCTGCGTGTTGTGTGGAAGGAGGATTTAAGAAAATTGTGCTCAAGTGAGAATGGAATTTAAAAAAAAGAAAGGCCTAATTAACTATTCAAAGCATAGTGTTGACATTGGCTTAATTCCGTGTTTCATGAAAGACTAAAATATTTTCGAAGGAAATTTTCAGGTGGAAACCTGAGATGATTAAATCATGTGTAGAGCACTTCCTGTTCCATTTAAACATATAATGCTGATCTTAATTCCTTGACAGTTACTTGAAAGAGAAAAGAGAAGAACGAAAAGGAAAAGGAGAAGGGGCGGGAGAGGGAGGTGGAATATAAAACCAAAAGAAAATAGATCCCTTTTTGCCAGTAGGCCCAGAACCGTAGGACTCCGGCTTCTTCCCCACCTTTGGGGTTTAAGATTAAGGACAGTGCATTCCTGCTTTTAGATATTTAAATTTAAATTTGAAGACTTAATTTTAATCACTGTAGTAGGCAAAACAAAGTCGTTAAATATTTGGTGTCGAGGATCCCATTGTTGTATTTTCAAAGGTAGTTGTCTTTGCTCTCTGAACCAGGCACTTGTGGAATGGCGTGTCTATCTTCAAAGAGATGGACCAAGTGGGCCTTTTGGGCAGGAGTGGTTTGAGATGTATGAATAGAAAGACACCTTCTGCTCCCCAAATCTTAAAAACCAATTATTTTTCCACAATTGTCAAAAGTCATTGGTTTAAGAGTACTATCAAATGAACATGCTGATAAATCAGGAAGTATTGAATTTCTGTGTACATAAAACTATCCTGAGTGGTGAGGGGAGAGGACAAATATGAAATAAAAGATTGCTAAGGACCACCATCCTGCACATGGACATAGTGTATCATCAATCTGAAACTTCCTTTCTTCACCGCTAGGTGGTAGGTTTGAGTCATTATAGTTTTTGGCCAAATTTCTATGGATTTTGGAGAAAGTCTGTTTCATAAAGTTTCAAATAAATGAATACCGTGTAACTCTGAAATAAGTTGATAATGAATGCACTTTTTCAATGACCTCATATATTTTGTTTAAAAATAATCAAACCAAAGGTACTAACTTCCTCAACATAATCTCTTAAAGCAACCTCAGAGAGAGAGATTAAGAGGATCCTAGAGACTTCAGAGATCAACTTTAATATGAGGTCTGGATTCTCTAATTTGAGGTATGGAATTGGAAAGCCCAGACAGGTAAAATGACTTGACCACTTTAGCTGCTAGTAGAAAGAGAACAACAAAAGCCAGAAGACAGATTTCTCAATTCCCAATTCAATGCCATTCCCCCACCTCTACTTTGAATTGCAATTACTGCTCATTCATTTTAGTTGAGAACCAAAATATAGTGGATCTCTTACAAAGGCCTATTTATAAGAAAGGATAAGGGGACAAAAATAACTATCATCTATTGAGTATCTACTATATGTTCAGCATTGCAGTTTTATATCATCCCATCTGAATAACAATGCCATAGAGTAGGTGTTGTTTTAAACTACTTTTTACATTTTCCAGATCAGAGATTCAAGACTCAGAGGGGTTAAGTGCCTTTGTCCAAGGTTACAAAGCTCCCAAAGAACTAGAATTCTTTCTAAGACCTCTGACTCCCATACCCTCTGAGTTGTCCTGCAAGCAGAAGCAGGACTCTGCATGCAGGGGATTCATTTAATTCCATGTGAGAGGTGATGTTCCATCACACAGTTGAGCAGTGTGACAAACATTTTGAGCTGCTATCATATAGTGGGCAGTATCCTAGGTACTGAGGACACATAGATATCTAAGACATAATTTCTGACCTCTAATGCTTTTGGCTACCCTGGACTTGAGACTTAGCTGCAAACTCTTTTTCCTTCTGAGGGACATATAACAAATACAATACAGTGGTTAAGAAAATAGAATCTGGAGACAGCTTGATTGGATTCTTAGTTCCATCCATTAGTAGCTGTGGGGTCTTGACAAATTAACTTGTCATCAGTTTTCTCATGTGATAAAGAGGATCATAGTCTAAAAGATGGGGTTTGTGTGAAGATGTAATGAAACAATCACGTACAGGTCTGTATGCATCCCATGATCCAGGGGCTCGAAATCTGATACAAGTATTTAAGTTTGAGTAGGCTCTTAGCTTTGAAGATGATTTTGAGAAACATCAGTAGGGAGTGGGGAAGTGTGAAGAGCAGGAAGACAATTCAGAGTGCATTATTAGGCAAATTACTATTGTGGACAACTGGAATTAATCTCTCTGAGGAGTCTAAAACACAGTGCCTCAGATTAACCCACTTGAAGGAGGGAGCTGGGGTATTCACACATAAACCCTCTCAGTCATTGGTTGAGAGATACTCTGAGTCCAAGGAAAGGATTAATTTCCCAGACTTATGCCTGCTCTGTTCATGGGCAGAGCAGGTTCCGGAGCCAGAGGAAGCCCTCAGGTACAGAGATGCAGGTGCCGCAGATGGAAGTCTTGGGCAGCTCTGTACCAAAATAGTAAGGTCTGAGGTCATGTGAGTGAGATATTAAAACAATCTGCTATACCTGGTAGTAATTCTGCTCCATTCTGGCCGTCAGAATGTGGACATGAGTGATATATGCCACTGATGTTAAGCAGAATTTTAAGTTTATGAGATATTTTCCCAAATGACAATAGAATTGACTACGTAAAATTTTAGCAGTTTCAAGAGGATGTAGGGATAAAATTTCAAGATCTTTCAGTGTTATTTTTTGAATTTTTAAAAGGATTGAGTGAACCTTTTTTTCATAAACCTTGGCATCATATTCTATGCTGATCTATAGTTGCCTGAACACATGGTGTTTTGTTCATTTGTTTTTTAGGGACAAACTAATGGTTCACTGTTGTCTTTGTTAGGTGATTGTAAGGGGGCGGGGGTAGGGGGGACAAGAATCACCAGAAAGGAGTTATTTATAACTAGATAGCACATGAAGGTTGTTTCCATGGAAAATGTGTTTCCATTTTGAAGTCCAAAAAGGTATTAAATGCATCTGAGTTAGGCAAAATGAAAGTGTTTAAAACCAAAGGATGTCCTCCAGGAAAAGTTTAGTTTAAGTAAGAAATAGTTTGGTAAAATCACAGAAAGTTCTTAAATATCCTTGCTGAGCTTTAGCAAAATGTGCATGTCAAATTTATATTTGGTAATTTTCCCATCTAACAAAAACAACTCTTCATTACTGAGCAACCACTCTAACTTGTTTTCATTTTATCTTTTAAAAGTGGTTATTCAGAACTTACATGTGCCAGCTACCCAAACAAATGGGTGACTTGTTCTGGTCAATGAACTAATTGTGAGAAGAAGTGATACATAAGGTTTCCAGGCTTGGTCATTTCCATGGGTCTGAAGATGTAGGTGCAGACTCATTAAAGATTTAAATCAACTTCAAGAATGGAAGCAGAAGAGATAGAGCTGGGCGTAAAATTCACATCTGCTCATTCCATACACAATAATCTTCCAACTCTGGCCTCTAGGAGTACTAGATATGATATGATACTAGATTATCATAGAGTAGTTTCATCGTTGTGGGTGAAACTTAATTTTGTCCCTTGCAGATAATACAGTAATTATTATAAAAAATAATACAGACCTTAAGTATCTATCAGTTTAGGAAAAAAAAATCAGAGTAACATGAATTTGTGGAATAATGATAGGAGCTACTATTTATTGAGGACTCCAAGCTAACTCGTGAACACTTTACCTTCCTTATTTTATTTAATACTTACAACGATTTTACAAGATAAGTACTATTTTTTTAAATTTCATTTTAGAGATGGGGAAAATAAAGCACACAGAGTTTAAATACCTTACTCAAGTTCACACAATAGGTAGATGGAAGAATTTGAACTTAAAGAGGTTTTAGTAATTTGGTTTTTCTCTTTCCAACTGTAGTGCCTCACAGATCAAGGTAAATGCCTTTTCAAAAGTTCAAGTACTATTATTTGTCACTAAAGCTGTGTTATGCTGCATGTCTTAAACAATTACATATGCATATGACTCATTATTTTGCTAGCAGTACAGGTCTATAACTTCTTCTCAAGCGTTTTCTTATTGATCCAAAACAGTTCTTCTCAAATCAATTGCAATGCATAAGTAACAAATTCCAAGGCACACACTGTGGGGGACCTGAAATACTGTAGCTATCATAACATAAAACAAAGAACAGGTCATCTATTCATGGAATGGGTGACATTTCATATTCAGAAGAGGGAGAATAAGTACACTAATGACATCTTTTCCTCACATTTACTTAAAAAAAAAAAAGAAGAAAAGAAAACAATCTCTACAAGTTGCTTGCAGTTGATGTCACCTTAGCATAAAAGAAAAAATTCTCCCTTAGATCTCCTCTCGAAAATTACTCTATACATCTCTCTGAAAGCTTTTATTCTCTCAGTCAGATTCTTCTTGACAGACACTCCTAGATGCTGTGTTAATGATGCCAATAAACTCTAGATGTTCCAAACAGATAATGATGTTGTTGCACAGATGCTCTTTCATATTGTGTAACACTACTAATTCTGGAAAATTCTATTGGTCAGTTTTTTGATCTATCACTCTTTCAGAAAGTTGTGGATACAGTCATCATTAAATCTTTTAAATGTATTAGATATCTTCTTTGGTAATCAATTTGTTTTATGACCTTTAACAAATCACTTAATTCTCTGGCCCTCATTTTCTATTTCTATAAAAGGAGAAAGTTGGACTAGGTATTCTGAAGTTTCCTAAGAGCTTGTTGTCTAAGTTATTAAGATTTATCAATGTCAAGTACCTGAATGTTTCAAACAAATAATTTTACATAAACATAATGTATCCTTCTGTTTATTTGGGTCTTTAAAAATTGATCTCCATAATATTCTGTAGTTTTCAATGTGGAGTTTCACATATCTTTCATTAGATTTATTCCTAAGTATTTGATTTTTGAAGATAAGTGAGATATTTTAAGCAAATTCATGTATTTGTTTAATGCCGACACATAAATAAATTTTTCTTAAATAAACTTTTTGTTTTGGAATAACAGAATAATTTTAGATGTACAGAAAAGTTGCAAAGATAATATGCTTCATTCAGCTTACCTTAATGTTAACGTGACCATGGTACATTTGTCAAAACTAAGAAATTCACATTAAAACAATACTATTAACTACAGACTTCGTTTAGATTTCAGCAGTATTTCCATTAACATTCTTTTTTAAATTTTATTTTATTTTATATCAGTTTCAGGTGTATAGCACAATGGTTAGACATTTATACAATTTACAAAGTGATCCCCCAATTAGTCAGGTATTTACCTGGCACTATACATAGTTATTACAATATTATTGATTATATTCCCTATGGCCACTAATGTTTTTTCTGTTCTAGGGTCCACTCAGGAATGCTACGTTGCATGTAGTCATTACCTCCGCCAGTCTGTGACAGTCTTTCCTTGCTCTTTATGATCTTGAAACTTTTGAAGAGTACTGGTCAGGTATATTTTACAATGTTCCTCAGTTTGGGTTTGTCTGATATGTTCTGATGATTAGACTGGGGTTATGGAACTTGGGAAGGAAGATCACAGATGAGGTCCTTTTCTCACTGTATCATATCAGGGGGTACATGATATCAATATGATGTAATGCTAACTTTCATCACTTCATTTAGATGACATCTGATCAATTTGTTTAGTCATTTTTCTGTCAATGGACATTTAGATTAGTTCCAGTGTGGTGCCTGTATTAGTTTGTGAGGGTTGTCATAACAAAATACCACAGACTAGGTGGCTTAAACTACAGATATTTATTTTCTCACAGGTCTGCAAGTTTCTCACAAATTTTGATATGTTGTGGTTTTAGTTTAAGTGCAAAATGTTTTCTGATTTCTCTTTTGATTTCTTCTTTGACCTGTGGCTATTTAGAGGCGTGTCATTGTTTCAAAAAAAAAGTTTTTCTGTAGCTCTTGCTGTTATCGATTTCCAGTTTTATTGCATAGTAGACGCAGAACATACGGTATGATTTTAATTCTTTACATTTATTGAGGCTTGTTTTATGGCCCAAAAGATGGTCGGTCTTGATAAATATTAAATGTGCTCCTGAGAAGAATGTATATTCTGCTGTTGTTGGGCGGAGTCAAGTAGGTTGATAGTACTGCTCAAGTATGCTATATCTTTTGGTTATTTTCTGTCTACTTAATTATTGAATCTACTTCATTACTGAATTAAGAGTGAGGTACCCTAGAAGAATATTGAAATCCCTTATTATAATTGTGGATTTATCTATTTGTCTTATGGTCTTGGTTTTCACATGTCCAGAAATTCCTGCCAGATATTGTGTATAAAGGACCATATATGCTTCGGGTGTACATTGTAGAGAATTCAACCTTTCATTCTGGGGGTTAACAAAGGGGGCCAATTATCTAATTTCAATATAGGACTGAGTGTTGAGGGTAGGGTGGACACAGTGAAAGTGGGTTAGTTTTGGTTAGATTCATCCTATCTCTGATTTGTTCTCTTTCCTAAGGAAAGATCTTCCAGGGCTTTTAATTGAGAAATAGGAGTTATTTGTTTTCTGGAAGGATTTCTGGAAATTAAGTTCTGCCTTTAGGAGGTTGTCAGTCTGAGTGTTCAGTCTCCTACCCCAAGTTGCTTCAAAATTTGTCATATATTTTAAGGGTATATTCAGACCACCAGATGCCTCCATCTGACCCCTGAAATATCCAGTTTGTGTCCCTGCAGCCCCATTTATATACCAAAATTTCTCCCAATTTCCCTGTTGCCAACCCTGGGACCTTCTACCCCAGGACCAATTCTGTATTCTTAACCTCTAGCTATAATTAGTAAGTGTCTCCAGGGCAAAAATGTCTATAGATCCTCAGTGTTATTCAGCACTTCCTCAAAGGCAATCAACTCTTATCTATTTTAGTTTCAGTTCCCTGCCCCTGGTAGATACTGTGTTATTCTTTCTTTTCAAATTTATATATGAATCCTTACTCAGAGGTATACTTTGCCTCCTTCACTATGATTTCACTGTTTTTAAAATATATATCTGAATCAATTTTCAAATGAATTTTCAAAGTAAATAAGGCATATTTTACCTTATTTACTGTTACTATCCTGAAATACTCATGAATTAATTTTCAAAGAAAAGAAAAAAGAAGCAGTTTTCAGGCTTTTCACTTCTGTCACTACGGGAGGCTAGATACTATAAAGCACCTCTTACTCTAAAACAAGGAGATTCTGGAAGAAGTTAATTTTTAAATCTATCATGAGACTTGCAATAAATAAAGAAAAATCTTCAAATTAGTAGCAAAAAACCTGGAGGTTGGTATTGCCCTAAGGGTAAATATAGGTATATCAGTGACTTGATCAGAGTTCTAAATAAGGATAGCTATTCGAAAAAAGCTAAAGTAATCTCAGGATGGTAGTTCCTGTTGGCTCCTTGTAGGAGAATTTAAAAATTCCCAATTTAAGCCTGTGGGACCCCCAAAGATAAATATACATAATCTTATAATAGAGATCAGCACACATAAGAGAAAATAAGCCACTATGACTAAGAGTCAGAACCATAAACAATAAGTTTAGAGCTCTATGGTGTTCAGATATTGGAATTATAAAATAAAATAACTTTGTATGAAATACTGAAAGAAATTTTAAGATGGAATTACAAAACTGATGAAGCAACAAGAGACTATCACAAGTGACTGGGAATTTTTGAAATAAAAATAGTGTACCTTAAAATTAAGAATATAATTGTTGAGATTTTAAAACTTCATAAAACCATGGGTTAAACAGCAGATTAGACATGGTAAGAATACAATGTAATGGAATATAAGAATATAATGGAAGTTGGATCTAAATAAATTACCCAGAATATAATATAGGGAAACAAGGAGATGGAAATGATGAAAGTGGGATTGAAAAACATGAAAAATAAAATAATAAATCTAATTTATGGATTTCTAGGGGAATGTATTATGAAACTAAAGAAGAAATATTTGATGAGTTAATGGATAATAATTTTTCAGTTCTGATGAAAAATATTAATTCATAAATCCCCAAAACATGATTTATAGCAAATGATAAATAAAAATAACTATAAACCTAGATATATTATAGTAAAACTCCAAAACACAAAGATAAAGATATTTTAAAAGCAGCTTAAGAGAAAAAATTATCAATAAAAGAATGACAATTTGACTGCAGACCTAACAACTCAGGTTAAAAAAATATATTTATTGACAATATATTCAAATTGCTGAGAGAATGTAACTGTCAACTAGGAATTAGAAATTAATTGTCCACTTAACATTATGTACCTAGCCTAATTGTCTTTCAAGTATGAGGGCAGAATAAAGCTATTTGGAGATTAATATCTGAGAGAACCCACCACGGCAGACCTTCAACAAAATAACTTCTAAAAAATGACTTATTTTAGAAGAAAAATTATCTTTGAATGAAAACCTGAGTAAAAGTGAGCAAAGAAATTGGTAAACTTATAGATAACATTAAATAAGTATTATTTATATGAAGTAAAATTGTATAATGTCCAATTGTTAAGGGTGTGGTTCTAGGCAAAAATATGCTAACGGCCAACTTCTGCTTCTGTAATCTGCTTGCTTGTTTGATGTTAACCAGGGTGTGGTTAATCTGCTTGCTTGTTTGATGTTAACCAGGGTGTGGTTCTTGGCTTTATAAACTGCTTCTTTTGGGAGCCTGGAGCTGATCTCCTCTAACCCTGTGTGGTAGAGAGTCAGTTGCTGGCTGGCTAATAAAGGCTCACAATTCATTACAATTGGCTCTGTGGGTCTTAGAATTGATTGTGCCACAACACAATATGTATGTTTTTTAAAGAACTAAATGAAAATACTGGATAACAATAATTTATGAGTTAGGAGTAGAGGATTTAGAGGTATTCTAAAGACTGTATTATTCAGCAGAGGAGCAGATATAAACTATAGAATTATTAATATAAGTAGGCGTGTTAAACTTTTCAAGAATAACTAGTAAAAGAATGAAAATAGAATGTAGACCTTAAAAATTTGTAGGGGAGTAAAATGAAATAAAACAAAAGAATAAATGAAAACAACTTAAATTTTTTTTAAAGAAAAAATAAGAAAAGAAAATCATGTAAAAACAAAACATACACACAGCAAAAACATTGGATAATAAAAACAATTTCAGATATACCAAAAATCACAATAAATGTAATTAGACTAAAATTCCAGTTAAATTCAGAGACTGTCAGATCATTATAAAAAAAGAATGTCCAGGCTTTTCTAGTCTGTCCGTAATGGAGTACTTTATGTTAGACTTACTCTTCTGCCATATTACTATAAAATTGACAAAGCACATGAAGCAACTGTTTTTAGGCATTGAACAACAGAGTACTTTTCTATGATCTTTGACAAAATAGACATGAGGTGAGCTCCATATTCAACACAACTTTCTGCTTGGGCTCCCTTTCAAACCATTAGGCAGGGAGGTTGGAGCCTAAGCAGAGCATATGATCTTGCTGAGCTGAAGAGGCAGAGATCAGAGTTCCAGATTACTGCAGTGGCTGTAATTTGTAAGGATGGGTTAAAGAGAGGAGAGATATGCATTAAAAAAAATAGCTCTAAAAATATACAAAGGTATTCTCTTAATGGAAACTCAATCTTTGGCTGAATGGTAAGCTGTATGTGCACAGAAAGACATCCACAAGTCCTGGGAGAAAAATGCTACTTGTGGGTTCTAAGAACAGAGATCCCTAGAGTCACAGAGTACTGGGAGATATTAGAATTCTGACCAGAAAAAGTAAGAGACCTTGATATTTACTCTGGGGCTTGAGTTTGGATTTGAAAAGGTCCATGCATTAGGAACAGGGCTATTTCATTTATCGAATAAGGGAAATATAGATCAGCCCTAAAAAAGTAAACAAAGCTCTGACAGGATCAAGCTAATCCAAATTAACTGACCTCCAGAGAAAGAAAATAATGTCTTAACATTTTTTAAAGGAAGACAACAAAATCCAGATGCTCTACAATGTAGCATCCACAATATACAACATTTGATAAAAATTAGTAGGTATGAGAAAGAGGAAAATGTGATAAATCACCAGGAGAGAAAGACAAAAAAATAGAAACATATCCAGAGATGGCAGAGTTTTTTTTTTTTTATTTTTTATTTTTTAAGGACCTCACAGTAGCTATTATAAATATGTGAACCCTTTGAGGGTAAAAACCATACCTTCTCCCAAGAAAGCAGTACAGGGTAATGGCTATGAGTATAGGCTCTGGTGTTAAGTATATGCCTGGGTTCAAATCTCAGGTCTGACATTTGTTAATTATATTCTATTTGGAAAGGTATTTAATTTGTTTGAGCTTTCATTTACTGAAACTCAAAATGAAAAGAAGAATATCTTTCTTGAAAAATTTTCCTGGGATTAAGTGAGATAATGTATAAGGAGTGCCTACCACATAACAGCTCTGTATTATTACTGGCTTATTCTAGGGGTCCAATATTTTGAACAAGTAAATAAATGAATGACTTCAGGGGCCATTATCAAGCCCAGCAGGCACTCATGTTTGATCTGAATGTTGGAAAACAACTAGGGTGGGATTAGTGAGCATTATGTTAACAAATCCATTCAAGGCATCAAGCAACTGGCCAAAAGGAGAATGGGAGAGTGACATCTATGGTCTAACATCTTGGGATAAGAAGACAGCCAAGAGCACAAATTGAATTGAGTACTCACATTTCAAGGGCCATTTTAGAGGAGGACTAAGGGCCAAACAGTGCTCAGCCCAGCTGGAAACACCTTCTTGATCAGTTGCTCTCTATTACTGATTAACAGTAGGCACCCCTTTTGCCACACCCTTTTGCTCAAACAAAATTAAATATAAAAATAACATGACTTCAGGAAGGACAGTACAAAGTGCAAGTATCTGGTCTGTGGGTGAGAGTTGGTGGGGTATAGGCAGCAATGATAGTTGGGAATCAGAAAACACTTTGTACTTATTTACTTTGACAAAGAATCAGATCTAAGTTTTCTCTCTGGAGTATAAGAAGACAGAGTCTTCATATCTGGGTGTGGAAATCTGTTTAAAATCTCAAATGTAGGATCACATGGAATCTGAACTTTTTGTATTACAAACTATGACCCTCAAGGAATTTCTTTCAGCCATGCCCAGAAAGCGCCTGAAACTCAGAGGCTTAGTAAGGTTGTGGGAAGAGCACTAGAGGGAGATAGGGGCCTTTAGTGTCAGTTTGGGCTTCACCATTAGCTCCCTGTGTATATTTCCTGATCCTTTGGGCCTCAGAGGTAGACCAACTTGGTCAGCATTTCCCAGTGTTTCCCCAGGATGTTAACAGGTGTTATGGAAAAAAGAGTTTGGTTAACCAATATTTCCCAAACTGTCATATGTGAACCACTGACATTATATGAGATAACTATAGGAATATCTTGGTTGAAATTGAGATTTTTTTTTCTAGTTAATTTTGGCAAACGATCCTAACTTTTCCTTTACAACAGTAATCTCAAGTGCCATTTAGAATGATCCTTTTAAAAGGTGAGTAGATTTAAAGAAAAACATTAAGTCAATAATAGTACAGATTGTCTGCAGATATGGCAAAAAGCATGAAAATGGTATACAATTGACTGAAATTTGAGAAAAGTTCTGTTAAACCAAATTAAATTGGCTTATTGTAGGACTTCTCACAGATTTTGTCATGTTGATGGACATTTTGCCTCTTCAAGAAGAGATTTGGTATCTAGCTTTTCTTTAAGTCATTTGACTATAACTCCCCCTTTTTTTTCTTTAAAATAACAGAGTATCTTGTTAGACTTTTACTCTGGAGATTTCACTTCAGGAAATACTAATGATAAGTGGAGGGCGAGCTTTTAAAGCTGACCTTCTTAGGATCTTGGTTCCTTCTTCTCCCCTATGTTCACTGGAAGGTCTTAGAAGAAAGTACAGGATGGAACCAGAAATTCCATTTAAGGAGGTTTATATAATAGTTAATAGTACATTAGCCCCTAAATGCAATGTCATATACTGGATAGGATCTCGGAATAGAAAAAAGACATTAGTTGTAAAAAAACTAATGAAATCTAATCTGGAGTTTAGTTAATAATAGTTAAAACTAATGACATATGTCTGGACTTTAGTTAACAATAATGTACCAACGTTGCTTTCTTAGTTTTGACAATGTACCATAGTAATATAAGATGCTAACAATAAGGGAAACTATGGGGTCAGGAGCTGTGTCAGCAGGCAGTGGATGGAGCTATAAGGTCCAGAAGGCAAATCCACCAAGCCTGGTAACATCCCCTACACACTCTTTCACATGGTCTAGCAGTGCTCGACATGAAAGGACTGGGGCTAAGCTGAACTCAAGAGCAAGAGGAATCACATTCCCTCATCAAATCCTTGCTTAGATCCTTCCATATGCCTTCCTTCATACCAAATTTGGCCTAGAAAAGAGGCCCTGTAAACCATAAAAAGAGGGGCATTTTTCACCTTCTTCCACATTCTGTTCTGGTTACTCAGCTCTCCCAGTCACAGCTTAGCCTCTACAACATTACTCTACTTCAAATTAAATTTAGGGCCAAAGTCCCCATGGGGCCAGAGTGGGTAAAAGTCTCCAGACCAAGAACCTGAGAGTGCTTACCCAACTGAATGCAGAGAACTATAGGCTGTCAGATTGTGGCCATAAAATCCTCAGCAGGTATTGGTAGATAGAGCAGACAGATTGGGAGGAGGAATGTTCTGGCTGAGAGAGGCTGTGGTTCTGTAACTCTGCTAACCCTACCCAGAGCCTGTGTCTGGGTGATAAATGGGTGGAGAAAATAGAGAAATTATCTTACTTCCATGTGCAGACAGACTGGCATTTATTGCAGGCTTATCACAAAAGTCTACAAGTTATTATATTTCACAACAAAAAGTTATTGGAGGGATGGAAGGACAGCAAGACCTAAAAGAAACTGAAAGGGAGATAAG
>CM053506.1:20212512-20343415 GCA_028627145.1 Eidolon dupreanum
TATTTTTTTTAGCACTCAGTACTTCTCTGTCTTGGCAGCGATCAGACTGTATTAAATGGCTTGATTATGCATCAGTCTCCGCCACAACACCACATAAGGGCAAAACCATGTTTGTCTTTTCTTGATGTGTTGGCACATAATAGGCACTCAGCACATATTTGTTGAATGAATAAATGAATGAACAAACAAATTAACTTCTGGAAGAAAAGGAATTCTGGAATACCAACACTCAAACTTTTCCAGCAGGACAGTCGATGACCAAAGGAACGACCTGAATTTCTCCTTGGCCCCTAGTAACAAAGTCAAGTAGCAAGATCAGCATCAAAGCTGTAGAATCCTCCAACAGATGTATACAATCAGTCCTCAGCCATCAAGTGACCTGAGAAGTATGGGTCATCACCAGTCCAGCCTCATTTACCTACACAGCCTTTTCCACACTCCCCTTTCTACATATATCAAAACTCATAACTGTCACAGAGCTTGTTGCCCTCCCCTAGATCACAAAAGTTAACCCTGGAAGCCATAATTATCATCTGCAAGGCCATTCAAATGTCTCTGTTTTCTCTATTTGCTCTTTCCTAAGGTAATCAGAGGAGCAGCCATTGAATTTAGCACTTTGACTCTAGACACTGCTCGCTATGCCTTCTGTTCTTATTATTTCGGAATCTTTATCAAATGCCTGCTTGTGTAGATATTGACCAGAGTAATAGAGACAGGCTTGGATGGGCAACTATGACAGACTGACTAATGAGTCTCAACCCCATGTACTCATAAGAATAAACTGGGATACTTTAAACAATGCCATTACTTAGGTTCCACACAAAACATCTAAATCAGACTCTCTGGAGGTAGACCTAGGCACTGATGGTGTTGTTTTTAAGCCTCCAGGTAGGGTGACCAACTGTTCTGGTTTTCCCAGTGCTAAAGAGTTTCCCTGGAAAAGAGACATTAAGTGCTAAAATCAGGATGGCCCTAGGCAATTCAAGTTGGTAACTCTAGTAGATGATTCTAATAGCAGCCAGGACTGAGAACCACCGATTCAGTTTGTGTTGGTCAAAAAGGTGTATTATAGTTGCTCAATGGTTTTCCCTACACCATATTGTGATAGTAAGACTGATAAACAAAGAAAATTCGAGTCCTGACTTTGTCTCTTTTTCAGTAACCTCCCACAAGTAACTCAATCTCTCTGAAACTTGATTTCTTCATCTGCAAAATGGTAGGGCTAAGACCTAGCACACCCGAACTAGTTGAAGGTCTGGATTGTAAACAAGTAGACACTACTTGTAGTTAACTTAAGCAGAAAAAGAATGTATTGAAAGGGATTGGATAGTTCTGTGAATAGAAAAAAAGGGATTCTATGGAAAGTAACCTTACAGATTGGTATGATCATAAATTCCTAACTGGGCAGGTGGTGGTGGGTAGTCATGCCTAAGGCATATAAGTTCTTTATTGAAAGGTTTTTAAGCAAACCCTGTCCATTGTTGTTGTGCATCTAGATTAGCATACCTTTGAGATGCCAGAAGTAATACTCCTGGAAGGCATAACCTTCTTTAGCCTTCTAATTCACTCCCTGGCCTTGCTTTCTCTTACCTCAGGTAATCTTCCTTAGGTAATCTTCCTTCATTCCCTCCTTAATTTCAGATGCATAAAAGAAGCTGCAAAACGGTTTTTCTCTGGAATATTTGAGGACTTGCTTTTTGGTATGTGTCATTTGGCTAAAATAAACTTATAAAAATCCTCTTAGGTTTGATCATTCTTATGTTGAAATTTCACAGACTCAGCAAGGAAGCTGGAGAAGCTGGCTTTGGTTGGGCAGGATCAAAGACAGAAAAGTCACTCCACTCTCCCCCAACACACACACACACACACACACACACACACACACACACACACACACACACGTTCTGTTTAGGACATCACCAGGTGCTGCAGCCCTTGTCTCTCAACTCCATCGCAATTTCATAAATAATTTCTAATTGGCCCTGAGACTTTGCAGTCATTCGTTCAAGAGTCTGTTCCAAGAGGAACATATAATTGGCTGTACTAAATCATCCTGCACATTCTTAACTATTTGAGGTTAGGGAGAAGGGCCATTTAACACATTTTTGGGCAAGGCATGTCAAAGCACTTTAAAAAGACTAAAACCTATTCTGGCTGCATAGTAGGATAGCCTGGAGAGCTTTTAAAAGATCAGAATCACAAGGGTCGAAAAAAGGAAATATTCATTTCAAATATACCAAATGATCCTTAAACTTATTGAAATCTGAGAACTTTTGTGCCTTCTCTACATTGAAAAAAGTTGGGAGAGGTCAGAAAAACCTATTTATTGTTCCTGAGGCAAGGCAAGAGTGTTTTGAAAAGAATCTTCACTATGTAAATATCACAAATACAAAGAAATTATTTCCAAGTGACTATATATCTGACGATAGACTAAATTCTAGTCATCAATAAAAATGATCATCATGTCTTAAGAAATATATGTCTGCCTATAATTAATTACCCAGTTCTTATTCTTTGTCTCTACAGTGGTCTCCCCTTATCTGTGGTTTAAGTTTCCAAGATTTCAGTTACCTGTGGTCAATTATGGTCCAAAAATACTAAATGGAGAATTCCAGAAATAAACAATTCATAAGTTTTAAATTCTCTGCTGTTCTGAGTGGCATGATGAAATCTCCCGCCATCCTGTTCTGTCCCAGCAGGGACATGAGTCATCCCTTTGTCCACCATATCCACACCCTATACACTACCTACCCATTAGTCACTTAAGTAACTGGCTTGGTTATCAGATTGACCATCTCAGTATCGCAGTGCTTGTGTTCAAATAACCCTTATTTTATTTAATAATGGTCCTAAAGCCATTCACATAACATTTATTACAGTATATTGTTATAATTGTTCTGTTTGATTATTGTTGTTGTTAATCTCTTACTATGCCTAATTTATAAGTTAAACTTTATCATAGGTATGTATAGGAAAAACCATTCTACAAGTACGTGAGGTTTGGTACTATCCATAGTTCTAGGCATCCACTGGGGGTCTTGGGATGGATTTACTGCCAATAAGGGGGTCTACTTATACTTTGTTTTCCTTTCCTGGTTAAGTTGCTCAAGACATATTCCTGGGGTCTGATAAGGATCACTCTCCCTTCAGGGAGGGTTGACTATCTGATATGAACTCTGAGCCTAATAAGTGAGAAAGTAATGTTCCCATACAGAACCACTTTTACCCTCCAGGTACCCCCTGAGCACTGGCCTCCCAGAATCTCACTGTTGTAGGTGCTGCCAAGATTGACTGAACCACTTTGTAAAGACACTGTAAGTCCAGGGTAAGTTTCTAAGGTGGATTCTACTGACCTAGGCTCCATTTTTAGTATTTATAAGAGGAGATTATATGTGTATAAAATGTATCATTATAGTGGTTACAATTACTGAGACCAACCACAGAGGTAAAGATAGAATGAGAACTGTCAAAAATCTGGAAAAAGTAAAATTAAAACCACCAGATCTGTAAAATAGTATTTAGTAAGAGTGTATTATGCATACAAGAATAGTCTGCAAACTGGAAGTTTTCAAATACAAGACTGATATGAAGCTCAGAAGCATGACGTTACAGGACGGCTTGTAAAGTGAAAATGAGGAAGTTGTTTAATATTTACAATGATTGGTTATTATAAGTGAGGGTTTCCAGATGGCAGAGGATTGGTTAAAAGTTATTATTTTACACCACTTTTAGGAAGATGTCTTAAGTTTCTATTATGATTATCAGAGGCATTTATAAGAAATAACTTAAGTTTCACTGGTATTCATGACGTAAACTAGATTTACTTTTGTTTACATGGCTCAGGGAATTTTCGACTTTGGTCTCCATTTTGTAATTTAATTTAACAGAACAAAAGGAGTTGTATGTTATTTCAGAAGTATTACTCTTAAACTGTAATATGGTAAACAGATGAATTGTCCTTTACTCTAAAAAACTATATTTTTACTGAAATATTAGGACCAGCTATCTCAAGTCATTATATTCTTTCCTCTGAGAACTACAAAAGAAATACTGACAAATCATTCACATCTAGATCTTTCTCCCACTACTCCATGCAGATCAAAATCTACCTTCACCAAATCTCATCTCTAGTGTAATTCACATTATAATTAATCAAAAAATACTCATCTTTAATTATTGTCATTTTAACTCTAGGTTGTGATTTCCCTAAGGAATTTGAAAATACAGATTGTCGCCTTAAAAAACGTTTACAATCAAATTTGTTCAGAGGAAGATTGCTTCTGGGGAGTATTTCCTCAAGTAGCTAATTCCAGATATTTTATATTGACTCTTTTAATTTTAGATCTATAAATAGAAAATTTCCTGCTTGTTACTGAATTTTAGGAGTACTATTATTTGGGTCTTTCTGCCTCCCATAAACTGTTTTTACCTACAGTTATAGTTTTAAAAGTTATATCTTTATTCTAAAAGGACTGTCTTGTGGAGGAGGAAGCAACTTTCCTCTAGCCTCAAGGTTCTTTCAGCTGATCTAATAATCAAATAGACATGAGACAGAATAGCAAGAGAAAATAACCAAATTTAATACCTATATATGGATAGGAACCCTGCACACATGAGAGTCAGAGATCTCCACATGCAGGAGAAGGTTTAGAGAATGAAAAGGAAAGTGGGTATATAAAACATTCTGAGCTAGGGCTGAGCTGTGCCCTGGGGGCTTCAAACTTTCACTGCAGTATGACAAAAAGAGCAAATATTTAGTAAGTAGAAGTTTGCCCTGGCATATAGGTGGATCAAAAAGAGATTATCAGTGATGATCTCTTATCATGGGCAAGGCCCCTAATTCGTGTTCTCCTAGGTAGTTACGGGAGAGGCAGTTTTTTCTGAACCTGAAGCTAAAACTGCCTTTAGTTCAAAACAATTCATAGCACAGCTTGGAGTGACTAGCTCTGACTACCCCCATCCCCCCTACCCCCCACCCCTGCAGCCACAAGCACATAAATTCTTATTGCAGAAAATTTGGAGAAGATAAAAGTGATTAAGGAAGAAACTAAACCACTAAGAAAAAAACTCACATTTCATATTTGGGGTGTATTTCTTCTTTATTTTCCCTTAATTGAGATAATGGTATATATTCAGTTTTATATTCTGATTATTTCAACTGTCAGGAAAAGTTATAAAATACTTTGAAATGGGGGGCGGGGGGGAGGAAAAGAAAAAAATAATTATTTAGTGGGCTGTTTACTGCAATCTCTGCTGATGGGTAGCAGTGCAGATGGATGACTCTGGTCCATAGATGTGCAAATGATTTCTGTTGGGTGGAGGGACAAATGATTTCTAAGTCCCCAAGTAAAAGAACTGCTAAACTGCCTTCTGCTAAGAAATGCTTCTACCAACAATAGTGAGACTATTCTTCTCATTAAATTCTCACCAACATTTAACATTATCATTTAAAAGTTTTGAGAAGTTAGTAACAAATGATCTTATTTCAGTTGAAAATATTTATTTTTAATTGTGGTAAAAACACATAACATAAAATTTACCATCTTAACCGTTTTTAAGTGTATAATTCAATGGTGTTAAGTATATTCACATTGTCATGCAACAGATCTGCAGAAATTTCTCATCTTGCCAAATTGAAACTCTATACCCCTTGAACGATTCATCTTCCCCCCTCGCAGGCTCTGACAACCCCCATTCTACTCTCTGTTTCTATAAATTTGACTACCTTAGATATCATATACAAGTGGAATCATATAATATTTGTCTTTTTGTGACTGGCTTATTTTACTTAGCATAATATCCTCAAGGTTTATCCATGTTGCAACATGTAACAGGATTTTTTTCCTTTTTAAAGTTAAACAATATTTTATTGTAAGTGTATACTTCAGTTTGTTTATCTGTTCATCCATCAATGACTATTTGGGTTGTTTCCACCTCTTGGCCATTGTGAATATGCTGCTATAAACATGGGCGTCTTTGAGACCCTACTTTCAATTCTTTTGGATATATACCCCTAGTGGGATTGCTGGATCACATGGTATTTCTATTTTTAAATTTTTTGAGGAATTGCTATACTGTTTTCCATAGTGATTGCACCATTTTACAATCCCACTGTCAGTGCATAAGGGATCCAATTTCTCCATATCCTTGCCAATACTTGTTTTGTTTTGTTTTTGATAGCATTCTTAATGGGTGTGAGATGGATCTCACTGTGGTTTTGATTTGCATTTCTATAATGATTAGTGATGTTGATCATCTTTTCATTTGCTTGTTGGCTATCTGTATGCCCTTTTTTTTGGAAAAAATGTCTGTTCAGGTCCTCTGCTCCTTTTTAAATTGAGTTGTTTTGTTATTGTTACTAAGTAGTAGTTGTATTTATTTATATTAAGGATGTTAACACCTTATTAGATACATGATTTGCAAATATTTTCTCCCAATCTGTAGGTTGCATTTTTACTCTGTTGACTGTGTATTTTGATACACAGAAGTTTTAAGTTTGATGCTCCATTTAGACAAATGGTATCTTGTTTTATCCCTATTTACTTCTTCTGTGAGGTTGAATTATTTTGGTGTTTACAGTGGAGTCACATTTCACCCAGACGTTGAGTTCTAAAAGTTAACTACTAAGGCTAAAGACAATATGCTGTTCTGTTCTATACCATTCTATTTTTTTAAATGCAGATTACCTTGTAAATTGATCTCACAACCCACTAATTGATCTAACCCATAGTCTGAAAACATTGTCTTAAATAATTCATAAAATATTAATAGTATCTTCTGTAGCTGATAGTATCAGTTCCTCTAATTCTCTATCAGTGTTTCTCTGTGGATCATGATTAATTCTTCAGTTTTTTTCTTGAAGACAAAGCTGTTCCAATACACCTTGTAAGACCATCTGAACAATGGACTGCATTGCCTGTGATATACACTTATTGTGGGAAATAATAGAGTTGTATCACTTTCCTCTTTTTTTTTCTTGAGCATTTGCAATCATATTTGGGTAAATAAAACTTAATTATGATTTGAATCTATTAAACTAGCTACTTCTAATTTCAAACCTAGAAGTTGTATGTTTATATCCTTTGACCATTTAATCTGTTGAGGACATCTAAATTTTTCTTATCCCTTCCATATAAGCTTTATACATTATGCACCTTCACTACAGAAAAGTTGAATATATAAAAACAGACAATAGCCAGACCATGTATGACAATAGAATTCTGTCCCACAACCTCTACAGCAGACAGTTCAGGCCATCAAAGCACAACCTCTGGAGCAACTGGCCCAAAATGGCCAGAACTTGATCAATGACTATCAGTGTCTATTTCTTTGCTCCCAGTCCCCAATTTCCAACTCAAGATCAACCAGAGAAAGCCAGATATGCACCCCAAGCCAATTACATAAGATGCCCATCTTCTAGTTAGCCCAAATCAGCTTTTCTGTGCCAAAAATCTCCAATAAGAGGACATCTGAGATCTATTTTTTTTTTTTTTTCACCACAAGGCTTTCTCACCTGACAGGCTTCGAATTGCTGCCCAAAGCATGCGATGGTGGTGCCTCCCTTGCTCAGCAAGCTCTGAGTTCTCATTTGGGTAGGTGTTTTTTTCTACACTACATTGGTTGCAAATTCTTATCACACTTGATTGTTTATCTTTGATTTTTTTATGATATGATTTTGTTTATGATGCTTTTGATATATATGATTTAAATATTTATGTAATCAAATCTATTCAACTGTTTGGTTTTTGAGATTTTCCATTGCTCTTTTGCTTAGCAAATCTTTCCCAAAAGATGGTGGGGTGAATTCATACTCTAGCTTCTGCTCCTCCCTCCATCCCACTAAGAGACAATAAGGGCGGGGGGAAAGGGCATTAACCCCCAAGAAGAGGGCAAAGAGAGCAGGTGAAACCCCTTTTCCCATGCAGCAAATTCCCTTTCCTTGCTTCCTCCTAAAATAGTGACAGCCAGGATTGTTTTCCAGACAGTATCTTGCCTGAATAATAATGACAGCAACAATAGCTAATGTTTATTTAGTACTTACTATGTGCAAGACACTATATACATTAACTCATTTAGTTCTCACTGTAACTCTATGAGGTAGGCACTATTATCATCCCCATTTTATAGCTAAAGAAACTAAGGCTCCATTTTATAGCTAAAAAAACTAAGGAATTTAGCAAATGAGTGCTAGACCCTGCATTTGAACCTAAGCAGTCTAGCCTCAGATTATACTCTTAATAATTGCCTTATTATCTCCTTTTTAGGAAAGATCTAAAAATACTGACATCAAGAGTTTCCCACGAAACAGCCCATCCAGATCACTCTACAATGACACCCAGTCGAAAACCACCCCCTCACAGACAGTTTCTAATTAATTTCTTATTGCTCCGCTCTTAGATATGAGCAGACAGTGAAGACACCAGACATTTGAGGAACATTTTTTGCCTTCTTTTGTTTTAATCAACTTTGATATATAATCTGAATAAAATAAAATACACCTAAATAATGCTGTATTGTATACTTGAAATTTGTTAAGACTGTAAATCTTAAATATTCTCACTAGGATAAAAAAGGTGACTATGTGAGGTTATGGATGTGTTAACTAACCTCGTGGTTATCATTTCACTATGAATGTGTAGCAAATCATCATATTGTACACCTTAAACCTACACAGTGTTATTTGTCAATTACATCTCAGTATTTCTAGAAAAAGGCACCTATGTTAAATGTACAGTTTGATGAGTTTTGACAAATGTATATATCAGCGTAACACCACTACACTCTCTATATAAAGCAATTAACATCCATCACCGCACAGTTACAAAAAAATTTTTTTTTCTGTCACATTTCTTCTTAAACTAACAAGTTATTTAATATGAAGTTTTTAAATTTCTGAGTTTAAGATCCTTAAAAATTTTTTTTCCCCAAAACTACTGTCTTTATTTATAGAGAGCCCAACCACTTCAGTGGCAGGAGTGGGAGAGGCTCTTTTTTCAATCCTGGGGCCTCCGTAATGTCGGTCTGTTGTTATCAAACACACAGACAGTGGCGTCACAGATTTGATTAACTACAATGTTTAGTCTCTCTCTGCTAAAGCAACAAGGTGAGCCTCAACCTCTGCTTCTATAAGAATCCTGAATTTAGGATTTTCAACTGTAACTACTACACCTTCTATTTCTGAAGGTTTGAAATCAATTGATGGAACAGTAGACAGGCATGTAATCATTTTCCATTCTCTATTTAAACGTCCAATCAAATTTTTTCTTTACTTTTTTTTTTCAAGAAAACTGGTTTACTCAGTTTGTTTAACTCCTGCTACAGTGGCTTTAAACCCCAGTAGTAACCTGCAGGATCACACTTGTACACCTAAGAGCTTTGTTCTACATCTGCACCAGTTAAAAGCATACAGCAACCAAGAGGCCTCATTGCAGCATTCTGTGTAGACCTAAGAAATATCATCAATTCTCTTACATAGCATGTCCACAGGAATCTCATACCCATACTCATATTTCCAATTAACTGCCTCATAGTGTGTTCTCTGTACCTGAGATCTATTGTCAGAGGTCATTTGTGTCATCACACAGGCAATGTTTTCTGTTATCTTGGGTAAGTGAATCACTGTGCTGGACTCCAATAATTTGTCAGGTACTATCTTCTGTTTGACAATTATGCACAGTCTTTTGCTCTGACAGCTACGGATATAAGGCCACCTTGGTTAATAGCCTTAGAAGCATATTCTATTTGGTAAAGCCAGCCTTTGGTGAAAAAATAGTAATGTGGTGGTCAGAACAGCAATGGAACTACAAGACTCATTGGCGCACCCACTGCTTCAAGCACTGTCTCTGGGCCCTGAAGCTTCTGCACCAGGCATACAAGCCCCTCTGGAAGTTGCAGCCTAAAAACTTTTTATTAATAGTTTCTAGTTTTATTTCATTTTGATCAGAGTGTTGTTTGTAAAATGTCTGCCTGATGGAACTTACTAAAATTTCCCTCACAACCTAATGCATGATCAATATTTAAGAAAATTTTCTGAATGCATAAGCAGGTGTATTCAGGGCAGTTTGACATATATCCATAAGATCATCAGTTTGAATAGCTTTAACTCCTACCTGTTGTCAATGCAACAATCAATCGACTTTTTCTACTTTCCTCATTCCCTTTTCTCCTCCCATGTTTCATTTGCATTAATTCTCCTTTGGCACAATATATTACATTGTATATTGGTCTTCTATCCTCATTCTAACCTTTGTTTTAGTCTTGGATTTACAATTATCAATATTAAAATACTCACCATCAGTCCTTTTGTTAAAAATTTCCAAGTCATTTCCTGGTTGGATGAAGCTTAACCTCTAAGAGACTTCTCAAGAAAGGCCATAAGTTCCTATATGCTGAAAAATGTTTTTCTTGATACTCGAAAAATAGTTAGGCTGCCTTGGATCACACTTCTTTTTCATCCAATTTTTAGAAAATGCTGCTCCATTTTTGCCTTGCTTTGTGTATTGCTTTTGAGAAGACTTGCTATTCTCATTCTTCTGCACTTGCAAATTATATGTCCTTTTTGCCTGGAGAGTTTCAGGAATTTTTTTCTTTATCTTTAAAATCTGATTCTTTTGCTAGGTTTGTATTAGAGTTAATCATTTTAGATTAATTTTCTCGGGTACTTGGTAGATCTTTTCAATATGTAGATTCAGGTCTCCATTGTTTCCCAGACCATTTCTTGGATTATAATAGTTTTGTTGCATTGCTTTGTTTTCTTCCTCAGTGATTCCAATTATATAAATGACTGTCCTTTGCATTTCTTCTATTTCTATGCATCCCCCTTTTTTTTTTCTTTATCTTATTTTCATTTTCAGAGTTGTCTTCCTGACATTTTTCTAGCTAGGCTCTCATTTCTACTGTTTACATTTATTTCTTTTTCTTTTCTTTCTTTAAAATAGGTTTTTATAAATAATGTTTTTGAAGATTTTGACCTACTACATAAAGTAAGAATCCCACTTTAAGTAAAATATACAGGTTTTGGTAAGTGTTTTAATTCTGAGCAATTTAAGCCTGATTCCAAGCTTTTAGATTCCTACTGCTTCAATTCAAAATGATTGGTGGGTCTGATCTCAGAAGCTAAGCAGGGTCGGGCCTGGTTAGTACTTGAATGGGAGACCACTTAGGAAGACCAGGTGCTGTAGGTGTAAAAAAAAATAAAAAATAAAGGACTGTAAGCTGACAAGGTCCTTGCAATCAACCAAGGGTTGCCTCGCCTAAAAAAAATAATAAAGACTGGCGGGTAGCAATTTTAGTACACAAAACTCCACTATGCCAGTTCCTTTTCTCCTGGGTCAGACAGCTTTATTCTGCTTCATTAACCTCTTCTTTGCTCCTTGATGGATCTTAGAATACAGTTTCCAGATTTGAAGGTTTCCTTTAATAGGAAACTTCACAGTTATTTCCTGGGAATTTGTGCAGATGAAATGATTGGAGAATTAGATTCCTGAATCACATCCTGATACTTTTTTTAGAAGCTTCCTGAATTCTCCCCATTCCACATCCAGCCAAGCTGAGTTAGGAGTTAGGTCCCCTCCTTTGTGCATTCCTTTATTTGTATAATTATTATGGTTGGGTTTTCTTGTCTCAGTCTCTTCTAGTAGACTTAAGGATCTTTCTATTTTTGTCTGCTGCTTGTTTCTCTTCACTCATACTCATCTCTCAACAAACTGGTTTGCTACTAGTCTCTGTACAGGCCCATAATTTTACATCTGACATTACTCCCTCTCCTTGGAACATGCTTTTCTACCATCTAAGTAGGAAGACTTCCTTTCTCTTTTTCTTTTTAAAGTGTAGCACCTGATGACTTTTTAAAATATCTATGCACCCATGTAACATCACTCAGGTCATGTTCCAGCATCCCAGACACTCCTTCACTCCTCTGTCAGTCAATATTTCCTCCCATCAGTCAATATTACCCTATCAAAAGTAACTACTTTTCTGGCTTCTATCCTCATAGGTTTTGCCTTTTCTTGATATTTACAGATATGAAGTCATAGAGTATATAATCTTTTGTATCTAGCTTCTTTTGTTCAATTTTATGTGTATGAGAATCAATGTATATAGCACTGTATACATAAATGTTTTATTTTATTGCTAACAATAAGTATTCCCTGAGTACCTATTATATGTTGAGTTTTCCAACAACAACAATTTTGAACAAAAGGGATGTGGCTAATTGTATGTCCTTTCTGATGCCCAGCATGGTATTCTATATACAAGAAAATATAAAAGCAGACAATGAGAATGCTTTTAATTATCACCCCCAGTGGCTTGCTGAGGTTAGACAAATAGCCACTAGGATGGTGCCTGGGATGGAGGTGAGGCTGCCTTTAGTTATGGTATCATGTAGAGCAGTATTTCAAAATTTTTGCATTAGAATCACCTGAAAGGTTTATTAAAACACAGTTTGTAGGGAGCCCCAATCCCAAGAGTTTCTCATTCAGGAGTTCTTAGGTAGGGCCTGACAATTTGCCTTTCTAACAAGTTTCCAGGGGATGCCAATATCTAGGGGCTACAACTAGAAAAACAAGGTGCCAGGTTTATAGAACTTGATGCAGTTCTCTCACATACCCCTCACCACCGTCTTCATCAGTGGCAGCCCATATCTCCGACATCTCCTTTGTGAAAGCCTGAGGCCAGCTCAGGTAACTTCTGCTGGTGCCAGGCACCTGAGCTCAAGATGTCTCATCAGATGTCTCTGAGTGATAAACTGCATGGAGGAAGCTAGGCTCAGAGGAGCAATGGTAGTCACCTGTCCTGCTTTTCTGTGTTGTCAACCTGTAATCATGGTCAAAATTGTTAAGGATGGACATTTGGTCCAGGTCAACAGCTTACTTCTAGAAACCGTTGGTGATCACACCTAGCTGGAGGTCCAGGTTGCCCTGAGGTGAGGCTGAACTTCTGCTGTAGTGGGTAGAGGAGTAGCAGAACCTTCCAGTGTCTTCACATTCTGGACTTTCTCAGACAGGTTGGACAACAGGCTGCCAAAGAACATGCCAGAGAATTCAGTGACTTCAGAGACCTGGGAGAGTATGCCAGCCTGTGGGATGTGATACTCTCTGTGGCATCACGGTCCAGCTCACCCTACTTTACCAGGTCCCCGTTATATCTTTCCTACTCCTGCCCAAAGAACGTCTTCTTCTAGAGCTAATTCTCCTGGTGAAAAGATGGCCTCCTCAGGGTAGTTTCCATGTCTGGCAACCCAGGTGTGGCTGGGGTCCTCTGCTCCTTATTCTGGTTTTCATTTCCCAGATAGGTAGACTTATTTTCAGTATGTGACTATTGTCAATGACAACGCCATCGATGCCCTGCCTGTGGAAGCTGGCTGGGAGGTGATGGTGCTGATTCACTGGACATGATAGGATTTCCAGGACTTGGAGCCTAGGAGGTTCAGGGTGAAAGGGTCAGGGCCCACAACCAGATTACTTGATTAATGTTTCTTACAGTCTCCAAGACGTCCCTCTAGTGGTTTATGTTTGGAGATTCTTCTTCTAACTGCAATTCCCTGCTCTTTTGCTAAGTTGTTCATTAACAGCAGGTTCAGCAAGGGCTAAGATGATTGACATGGTCTTTTGGAGATTTTCATTTTTTCTTGGGTCACACGAAGAATTTCCATGCACTTTCTACTCTACATGCTTGTCCCCTGGCTACATAGTTCATAGCTCACCTGCCACTGGGCTCTTTGAGAAGCCCTTGAGGCTGGAGGGGTTTTACAGTAACAAATTAGGAAGGGACTAATATTAAAAAAAAATTAAAGTAGAAGGCCCTCCCAATCCAAAACCCAAAATTCTTTCATTTCTGATAAAAATGAGATGGCTCTTAAAATTGTCTGAGTTTCTGGATTTTGGAGAATTATGATTCAGCGGGACTGAAAAGGATCTGCGCTTAGAAACTGAAGCCCTTTGGCAGGGTCCAGGCTGTTATATGGGATCTAGCCCAGCAGTGCACAGTGCCACCTAGTGGTTAGCCTTGTATCAGAACGGTCTTCCTCCTGAAAAGATGTGACAGCAGAGAGGGGGCTGGACCAAAAGCAGATAAAAACCCTGCAGAGCAACCTTATAAAGGCCAGCGGCAACTGCTACACCTTTACATCCTCTTTATTTTTTGAGATATTTCCTCTTAGCTTCCAGTTTCCTCTTCTGAACATTAAGGTAACCAGGTGAACCTCGAGTTTCCCTTTCTGGACTGTGTTTCTTTATATGGATCAAAATCCCCTCCTAAAGCTTCCCCTGATACTTCCTTTTTTTCTACCCGCAAATAAAGAAGAAAATAAAACCAAGGCTTTATATTAAAATGAGAATTTTGTTCTTAGTTAATTCACACTGTTGGAGAGTGCTTAGGTATAAGATTCCTTAGGCAGAAGAGAAAGTTGCATGAGGACTATATAATGAAATTCTAAAACAAGAAGTACACTTCGGAAACAATATGAAAATGTTAATTTTTTTCCTGCTTTTGTTTCCCCTTGAATTGTGAAAACCACGTTACAGAATATTGGGAAAGTGGGAGGAAGAGTATCACTCCTGTCACCCGGCCCTGTGAACGGACTGCCACATGCTACAGCTTCTGATTCGTGTTGTTTCACACCTCATTCAGGTGTTACTTTCTGCAGCTGGTGATAAAATACTATTCACTTGGAAATACAGTAAATCAAGCAAAAGAAGTAAAGTATGAAAGTATAATTGACTAATTGATTACCTAAAATTTTTCTTTTGTTAGATTGAACAGGAATGCCCATTACTCAACCGCATTAGATATTAGCGAGATTTTCCATTTTTGCCCATTTCATGGGTGGTAATGATAACTCATTGTTTAAGTGTGCATTTCTTGTACTACCTCTGAGGATGACCATTTCATAAGCGAATTGGCTGTTTATAGTTCTCTTTCTATGAATTTTTGTTCCTATCCTTTGCCCATTTTCCTATTAGCTTGTTTATATGTGTGTGTGTGTGTATATATATATATATATGTATATATATATATATTATTAATTCAAAGGAATTATTTATATATTAGTAATATTACACTTTGTCACATCTTGCAAATTGCTCTCCAAGTATATTCATTTATCTTTTGGCTTTATGGTATTTTAAATGTTTCTGTAGTTGACTTCATCAATTTTCCCTTTATGGCTTCTAAGTTTTCAGACTTTCTTAAAAGGGCCAATCCCATCCTGAGGTTAAACACATTATCTTTTATTTCCTCTTATTTTAAGAGTTCTTTTTCATGTATTTATGTTTTTAATCTCTGTGAAATTTATTGTTTATAGCAAGAGGAATATATCTAGTATAAAGATTGCATCAGTAATCAAAATCCTCCTAACAAAGAAAAGCCCAGTACCAGACACCTTCATTGGTGAATTCTGCCAAATATTTAAAGAAAAATTAATTCCAATCCTTCTTAAACTCTTTTAAAAAATAGAATAGGAGGGGATTCTTCTAAACTCATTTTATGAAGTCAGAATTACCCTGATACCAAAGCCAGACAAAGACATAGCAAGAAAACTATAGGCCAATACCCCTGAGGAATACATATATAAAAATCCTCGACAAAATACTGGTAAACTGAATCCAACAACACTTTATTTATTTATTTGTTTGTTTGTTTGTTTATTTATTTATGTATTATTTATTTATTTATTTATTTTATGCCTACAACACCTGGTATCCCTAGGTGGTCTCCCATCTAAATACTAACCAGGCCCAACCCCGCATAGCTTCCAAGATCTGACTAGATTTGGCATGGTCAAGGTGGTCAACAATACATTAAAAGTATCACACACCATAATCAAGTGGTATTTATCTCTGAGATGAAAGGATGGTTCAACATATGAAAATCAATGAGTGAGATACACATTAATAGTACAAAAGATAAAAACCACATCTTCATCTTGGATGTAGAAGAAGCATTTCACAAAATTTGGCATACTTTCATGATAACTCTCAACAAACTGGGAATGGAAATTAAGTACTTCAACATAATAAAGTTCACATATGAAAAGTCCCCTTTCAATTATAGCAGCACTATCTATGGCTATGCCACCCTGAACAAGCCGGATCCTGTCTGATCTTGGAAGCTAAGCAGGGTTGGGCCTGGTTAGTACTTGGATGGGAGACCACATAGGAAGACCAGGTGCTGTAGGCACAAAAAATAAGGAATTATAAACTGATGAGGTTCTTGCAATCTGTGAGGTTAACCAAGGGTTGCCTCACCTAAAATAAATAAACAATTACAGCAGCATTAATGTGCCATGTAAATTTTGAAACATTGGAAACATTTGTAGTAAGGTTTGAAATCAGGTAGTATGAATCGTCTCAATTTTTTTTTTTTTCAAAATTAGGGAGAAAAAAGGGTCTCTTGAAATTTCATACGGATTCTAGAATCAACTTATCAATTTTTGCAAAGCCCATTGGGACATGGATAGGGATTGTGTTGTATTTGCAGATCGATTTGTAGATTGTTGCCATCTTCACAATACTAAGTGCTCTGATCCATGAACATGAGATGCCTTTTCTTATTTAGAGATTTAATTTCTTTTAGCAATGTTTTATACTCTTGAGTGCTTATTCTTTTTCTATAGTTTCTATAGTTTATTTTTCCATTTAAGCTTTTAATTTAAATAGTTATAAATATTTTTATGGTTTTTTTTTTTTTTTTTTGGTTTTCCTGCCTTATTTAGGAAAAGTTCTTTTTTTACTCCAAGGTTATACAAACAGTCTCCTGAATATTCTTCTAATGGTTCCTCCCACCCCAAACCTTTGCATCATTGGTACATTTGGAATTCATTTTTTTATGGAGTATAATGTAAGGAGTCTAGCTTTGTTTTCTTTCACACAATGAACCAATTCTGCTATCCACATAAATCACACTTTCTCTACTGAATACCAAATTGCATATCAACTTTGTCACTAAGTTTAGAATATTTACTTAGATTTGTTTCTTATGCTGCTGTACCATTTATTCATTAATTTGGGGGGATATATTCAGGAGAACTAGATTAAATCATTCAGAAGTCTGTATGTAATAAACCAAGTCTGAGAAATCAGAAAATGGCCAAAAAATTCATGAAAAAAAATTATTGTGACTAGAGATATACTAGATGCTAAACATTTCTGTAAAGTTGTTCTAATCAAAAGGGTATGGTATTGTCCCAGGAATGGAGAAATAAATCAATACAAATTGAATTTGAAAACTTTCTTCAGTCATGTTTCACTATACAAGAGCTATTTCCCGTTCTTTATTTCATCTTATAGCCATTACCTGTATAACACAAAAGTCAGTCTCCTGGAAAGCCCAATTTTACCAGTTTTCTGGGCACACTTTCTTTTCTATCCTCTAGCTCCCTCTGGTACTTCTACTTCATGGTTTTCATAAGTCATTTCTTTTCTTGAAGTCTCCAGCCTCCTGTGTTTTTGCTTACCTTTCTTTCTTTGTTCTCACTGTTCAGCTTCACCAGCTTCTCCCCATTTCTCTGTCTCCCCCCTTCACTAACCCCAGGAAATCAAAAATTCACTTTTCTTTCTTTTGAAGAGTAATGTTGTATAACTTATCTCACTAACCCAAGCTAGCCATAAACTCTAGATTGCTACAACCATGAGAGTCTATTAAAGTACAGTCCCCTTTATCCACAGTTTTTCTTTCTGAGGTTTCAGTTACTATAGTCAACTTTGATCCAAAAGTATTAAATGAAAATTTTCGGAAATAAATAATTCATAAATTTTAAATTGCATGGCATCCTGAGTAGTGCGATGAAATCTCTCCCCATTTCACTCCAACCCGCTGAAGATGGGAATCATTTCTTTGTCCAGCGTATCCAACTGTATACAATACTTGCCTGTTAGTCACTTAGTAGCTGTCTGGATTACCAGATCAGTTACAAAAGAGAGGGGGAGAGAAAGAGAGAGAGAGAGAGAGACCACATTCACATAATTTTTTTAACAGTGTATTGTTATAATTGTTCTATTTTACTATTATTTATTGTTGTTAATCTCTTACTGTGCCTGATTTATAAATTAAACTTTATCATAGGCATGTATGTATAGGAAAAAACATTGTATATAGAGAGATCGGTACTATCTGCAGTTTCAGGCATCTACTGGGGGTCTTGGAACATATTCCCCTTGGATAAGCGGTGGACGACTGTATTTGGCAAAGCAAAGGTAGTGCACTTTATGGGAATTCCTGCCTCAAGCTCTTTAAAGGAATCACTTTTTCAACTTGCTCCATATGCAAGGTTCTCACAGAGTTGCAATCACAGTTTATGTATATACAAATTTGTGTTCTACTTTCATTTGATCTTATTTCATCGAATGTACCTACTTATAAATTTGTGTTCCACTCTTTTTCATTTGACGTTTTTTCATAAGTAGTTTTCTCATCATGACTCTTATCTTTAAAAACTATAATTCCATCATGTATAGATGATATAATTCATAATCATTTCTCTAGTGTGAACATTTAAGACATTTTCACTTTGTGCTGGGTGACTTTAGTTGTTATAACATATTTTTAAACAAAGCTCTCTTTCTATCATATATTTTCTGAAAGTAAATCTCTAGGAATATGTGGCATGAGGGAACAGGAGTTTGAATTTTTATTACCCTTGAATTATCTTTATTATTATTATTATTATTATTATTTTAACTGGGGAAAAATAATTACATATTTAAAAATAAAGCTCTCTTTCTTTAACATTATTTTTTGAAAATATAGTGCCCAAAATGTCCAGAACTGGGGAAGAAGAGGAGTTTACATTTTATTGCTGTTGACATGTATTGTTAAATTTTACACAATCTGATTCTAGTAACATATTTAATTTCAAGACTTATTGTAAAGTTACAGTAATAAAGACATTGTGGCATTGGCTTAAAAATAGACAAATAAATGAATTAACAGAATAGAGAATCCAGAAATAGACTTCCACGTATATAGACAATTGATTTTTCAAAAAGGTACAAAATCAATTCACTGGTGAAAGCATAATCTTTTTAACAAAAATGCTGGGACAACTTGGATGTCTACACGAAAAAAAATGAACTTCAAACATTTCACACCATAGAAAAAAATGAACTCAAAAGGTATAGACCAAATTGTAAAACCTATAGCTATTGGACTTCTAGAAGAAAACATAAAAAGAAATATTTGTGACCTTGGAGTTAGACAAAGATTTATTAGACTTGACACCAAAAGCACAAGCCATAAAAGAACAAATTGACAAACTGAACTTTATCAAAATGTAAAATCTCTGCTCTTAGTAAGAGTTAGTTAAGAGAATGAAAATATAAGCCACGAATTAGGAGGAAACTCTTTTAAATCAAATATCTGATAAAGGACTTGTGCCTGAATAAAGAACTCTTAAGACTTAACAAAAACATGAAAGAATAAAAGACACTTCACCAAAGAAGAGGTATAGATGACAAATAAAACATGAAAAAATGAGCAACATCATTAGTCATTAGGGAAATGCAAATTATAATCACAATAAGATACTACTATACTCCCATTAGAATGACCAAAATTGAAAAGACTGACCAGACCAAGTGTTGATGAGGATATAGAGCAACTAGAACTCCCTTATACTGTTAGTAGTCACTAGATTTACCTAAGCGAATGAGAGCCTATGTCCTTACAAAGACTTGTACATGATTGTCGATACAGCTTTGTTTGAAACAGCCAAGATTTGGAAACAACTTAAATGTCTATAAAGAGGTAAATAAAGAAACTGCTGCACATCCATGCAATGGAATACTACTCAGCAATAAAAAAGAATGAGCAGTTAATATATACTCCAACATGGATGAATCTCAAAATAATTATGCTGAGCGAAAGAATCTAGACAAAAAAGAGTACATACTTTAAGATTTCATTTATATAAAATTGTAGGAAATGCAAACTAATGTATAATGCGAGAAAGCAGATCAGTGGTTGCCTGGGGATTGGAGTAGGTTCATACTTGGAGGGATGCAAGGGAGGGATTACAAAGGAGCACAAAGAAGCTCTTAGGGGTGATGAATTTGTTCATTATCCTGAATATGGTGAGTATTTCACAGGTGTATCTGTATGTCAAAACTTATCAAATTGTGTCCTTTAGGTAAAGTTATTTTTAAGTGCTATCTTTCTATTTTTATACTATCTCCTTATAAAAGCAAGCATTACATGTATTTAAACATTACTAATTATTTCTAATATGTTTAAGAAACAGCATTAACAAAGATAATAAACTTCTCTCTTGGCTTCAATATTTCTGGAAATTTACATCTGTGGACAGCTTAAACTTGGTCTTTGAAAGCCCGGATTTGAGCACTGGCATTGCTACTTGTGAGCCGTAATATTCAGCCAGTCATCCATCATTTTTGTGACTCAATTTCTTCATCTGTATAATGAGGATAATGGGGTCTACTTTCTAGGATTGGTTTGAGGATCAAAGGCAGTATATACCTGAAAGTGCTTTACATCCTGTTGATGGCAAAATAACATGTAAAGTTTTTAATAAGTTTCATCACCAGATGATCTAGTTCATACCTGGAGCCTTGGGAGATTCGATCAGAATGAAGATAATTTTTTTTTTCATTTTTTTAAGTTTGCAGGGGAGTCATGGCACAGATGCTAGAATGAGGTGAGATTTTAATGCCTGTAATACCCACCACATTCATAAACTGGTGGTTCTATGTTTTTAAATAGGACATCAACATCCTCTTAACTTCTGTTGGAATCGTCCCCCACCCCTAGCACCCTTGACAACCATTAGCCTCAAAGAAAAACCCTATTAATAACCTTGGTTTATTTTGCAGGCCAGAGATAAATTTTGATAAAGCAGAATTTGTTCATTGTATAGTTAGCCTAATAGCTAATATTTCCACATCTCTATAACACAGTCAATGTGTGTTTCCCCAGTAGTCTCAGTATCAACTAAGAACTTGTTAAAAATGGAAATTCTCATATACCCTCCTAGACCTATGGAATCCAAAAGTCTGAGGATAGGGCCCATCAGTTTTTGATTAAATGGTCTTCTCAAGTGATTCTGATAAAGGTTAAAGTTGGAGAACCACTGCTATAATATATACTGTTAAATTGTATACATCAATTATCAATTTACTAGTTAGCGGTAAATTAAATCATGTTTATTTTTTCTTTTTTTAGTTATTTAAAAAATTAATTTATTTCCCCATTACAGTTGATATACAATATTATATTAGTTTCAGGTATGTAACATAGTGATTAGACATTTATATACCTTAAGAAGTGATTACCTGATAAGTCTAATACCCACATGCCACCATACATAGTTATTACAGTATTATTGCCTATATTTCCTATGTTGTACTTTACATCCCTGTGACTATTTTTAGAAAAAGCTTTTAACTGATGGCCTTTTCTGGAAATATTTCCAGAAATATTTTCTAGTTTGCAAGAAGATTGAATTGCTTTTAAATTCTACCTATAGAGTGGGTTATGAGTTATTGGAAACAGTTGGCATAGAATTTTGCCATCAAATTATGCAGGCACTTGGGGAATTACTTTGACTTTAGTACAGCAGAATGCTTTTTGGGCAATCAAAGTCATAATTTACAAAATAGTATCCTATTCTTAGGAACTTGAACAATTTGAAAAACCTCCACAGCCCTTACACTTAGGAGGCTGTGGTTTTATTTTTGCAAATTTGCACAATAAACTTGTACTCAGTGGCCACAGTGTTAAGAGAAATAAGATAGTCTCCATGTGAATTAAAGCTAAGCACAAATTTTCAAGTTCAGTGGTGCCCTTTTCACCTGTTTTCTGTTACCTGGGGTATCATTTGTTCATTAACCAAATGGAGTAAACCAGGCTGAATAACAGAATTCCATCTGGAATCTTCTGTTCGGTTTGGATAGAAGGAACCAGGTTTTCAGCATCTGCCCCAGTGGCTCCTCTCTACCGAGGCCTGGTCTGAACCCACAAACCAGGGTGGACTACCATAGCTTAAACTCTCAATTGTACACCAGGATTCTTTAAAACTGGCTATGGAGTAAACACTGGGTTTATGAGTCTGCTTTTTCCTCCTTGTCACATTCAAGATGAGCTCAGAAGCATGGAAGTGAGACCGTTACTGAGACCTGTGCTTTCCACTGGGCACTCCCTTCTTAGACTCTGACACTTGAGTGTGTGAAGTCCTAATTTTGTTTTTATATTCTCTACATTCTTTGGATTCTAAATTCTAGGTCACTGATTCTCAGACTTTGGGGTTTCACAGAACAATAAATTAAAGGAAACACAGTTTTTAAAATTCAGTCGTTTCAAGTTTATTAAGTAAGGATTAATTAGAAAATAACCTTTAATATCATGATCATTACTTTTAAAAAGGACCTTTAACAACAATAAATAAAAAAGCATAAAAGACATAATATTAGAATAAAAGACTGTCCTTTTAAAGAAAGACCATGGGTAGCCTAACACCAACAATACCTTTTTAAGAAGCAGCTGGGCACAGCAGAAAATAAGCAAGCAGGTTCTGGGTTCCATGCTACCTGGGTTGGAATCCTTGTCCTACTACTTGCCAGCTGCATGACCTTGGGCAAATCACTTGATCTCTCTGAATGCTATTTTCCTAAACTGTAAAATGAGCTTTACAATAGTGCTCAGTTCATTTTTTGTTGTTGTTGTTGTTAATCTGATGTTTATTGTTATTCTCAGTGTGACATTTAGTCTTGTTTTAAAAAAAAAAAAAGGAAACAACAAGACAAAATGTAGTCACTTTTACTAAACCACGTCACCAAACCAAAACTTAAAAATTAACCTAGTAGCAGTTTCAGCCTCTCCCAGGAGTGGAATTTTAAACCAATCAGTCTGGAATTTCTTGATCTATACTAGTGAGGTAATCTGTATGAAAAACTCCTGCCATTCCCTTCCCATTTCCAAAAGTAGAGGACCTGGCCTAAAAATAAACTTTTTTTTTCTTTTGCTAATAACTCCCCTGCCACACCCTCTATGAAACCTTCTATTTTGCACAGTCCTCACAGAGTGCTCTTTTAGTTGGTAGACGGATTGCTGTCTGCTTCATGAATCACGTATATAGCCAATTAGATCTTCAAATTTACTCAGTTGAATTTTGTTCTTTAACAGTCTGATATAAACTGTAATACCTAGAAGCAGAAGTTTCTTCTTTTTCCCAGCATTATTGAGACATAATTGACATAAAGCATTGTGTATGTTTAAGGTGTACTACTAGTGATTTTTTAATATGTATATATTGCAAAATGATTACCACAATAAGATTAGTTAACACATCCATCACCTCACATAGTTACAATTTTTTAAGTTCATAATGTTGTGTAAGGATTCTGTTAATGATCCAGAAAGATAGCCTTATGTGCTTTTAGCACATATCTGGTACATAATTTTAAAATATGTTAGTTATAGATAATGGTAAAAATGAAGTTCTGTCACCTCTTTTTTCCTTCTGCTAATTTTAACAGTTATTTTTGCATTTGATTTCACTGATTCAAATGTCTAAACACTGGGGTAAATCCATTTGCCTCTCTTCAGTTTTCTTTCTTGGAATTCTGTTAACCCGACCAAGTGTGGCTGTATTCCACTGCTGATTCCTGGTCCTCCAAGGTCTAGGATGCTTACCCTCCAGAAAATGGAACCATAGCAAACTCAGAAAGCCAGAGGTACAGTTTAAGTGGCATCAGATGTTGTCTGAGCTGATTCCCAATATATTTCCCCTGTCCTTCCGGTAAGCAAGAGTCAGGCAATGCCTGCTAGCTAGCTCACAATCTAATGGCCAGTGCAGAAACACTAAGCTTCCCATCTCGATTCCAGCCGATTCCTCAGGTCAGCCTGTGAGAAATGGCTCCTTGGTTTTTTTTTTTTTATTAACCATCCAGGACTAGCGTCAAAGGACTGCAAATGTTGGTGGCAGGGCCAACATTTGAGGAAGAAACTAGGAGAATTTGTGTCCAATCACAATTTGAGGCAGGTTTCTCATCACCAACCTACAAGTTTCATTGAACACTTCATCTTCAAAAGAGCAGTGAAACCCTTTTGGGTAAGGAAAAGGCACTTTACATTTACAAGATACATTAACTTCAAGTCCAGCTACTTCTTTAACAAGCAGCTTGTCTCTCACAGAAACCCTCTGAGGGGAGTCAGACTGAAGTCTAGGATCTGTGGAGACTGTCATCTCACTTCGGGTTGCTTGCCAGCATTAGCATTACAACTGACTCTGGGTACCCGGAAACAGGCGTGGTGGTACCAGTGACCAATATCATGCCGAGCCTCACAGAGGTGTGGCCCTCATGGTGGCATTAACATCCTGTAGCCTCTTTTTATCAGCCTTCCTCTCTTTCCCTTTCCTTTGGGCAAAGGAGACTTTCCATTCTTCTGTTCAGGGCCCATTTCAAGGTTGGAGAGGCTGTTAAGAGGGGTGTGTGTGTGTGTGTGTGTGTGTGTGTGTGTGTGTTTTAGGGGAAGGACCCTCACCTCAGCTAGGTCTTTGGCAGGGCTTGGCAGGTCCACAGAGTTAAGCTGGATCGTAGCAGAGGTGGGAGGAGGTAAAGCCCCTCTTTAAGGGGATTCCCAGACACCAGTGGGTTAGAGGGGGGATTCTGGATCTTGGGAGAGGGCTGTAGTCTAATGTTAAAAATTGTCCCCAATGGATCACTCAGTCTGGCCACAACCTTTGGCAGTTCACTTTGCCACTCCTCCCTTCAAGAAGTAGAGTCTCTTTCCCTGACCTGTGAATCTAGGCTGGGCTTATGATTGGTTTGCCTTGACCAATAGCGTGCAGTGGAAGGAACTTCTGAGCATAGGCCTGAAGAGGCCTTGTAGCTTCTGCTTTTGCTTGGAAATCCCAGCCAGCCTGTAAAAAGGTCTAGGCCATCCTGCTAGAGACAGGCCGTGTGGACAGAATCAAGGTGAATTTGTCTCTAAGCTGATGTGGGCAAGAGGCCTTCTTGGATCTTCAAGCTCAGCCCAGCCACAGCTGAGCATAGCCACGGGAGTGAGCCCAGCATTCCCCACATGGAACGGAGGTGACTTGATCTTCCTTAACTCTGCCTAAATTCCTGGCCTTCTCCTAAGCCATTACTTATTGGGGTAGTTTGTTCTGCAGCAATAGATAACTGATATGGTAGCTGTGTGGCAGCCTGAGCACCCCAGCTTAGGGAACCATAGTAAGTTTAGGTGGGAGTGAATAGACATCACCAATGAAGCAAAGAAGTGGCCATTCTTGAATAGGTCACAGTTGTCTGGACTAGAAGCCATGATGCAGGTAGGGGAGTGTCTTTGGTGGTGCCTACAAGCCCTCTGGGCTCTTGTGTGGGGGCTATAGAGACCTCCTAAAATAATGGAGGGTGAATGTCTATCAACCATTCGAGAGACTAAAGATTGAGCTGGTTTAATTTGATTAAAAAATAAGTGTGAGATTTCCTATACCCCAATGTCATAGAGCAAATCCAAACACTCTTATATAAACCTGTTTTTATATACAATGTTTACAATAAACATTCTCTTTCATTCTTTCTATTGTTGAAAAACTTTGGAAAGTATGTTTTTAAGCAGTACTAGCTCACAAACAAAAGAAACCTATTTAGTTTCCACTTCTGTGGCAGAAAGTTCACAGTTCAGTTTCTTCATCTCTCTTCCCTACATGACGGTTTTGTTTTGGTTTTGTTTTTTTCTGTGTACTATGAGACATACATTGAAATCAAAACTTATTAACAGCAAACCAGGTCAGGGGAGAAGAGGAGGCACTAGAGGGAATTGCTTTGTTGTTTTCTTTCCCCCATCTCCTATTCACTGTGCTTCTGAAGTCAGAACATTGAATCATGGAGAGGGGGAACTAGTGATAAATTCACCAGTCTTCTAGATTCACTCAACATACTAACGATGTATCTAGTACTTGTAATGACTATTTCCTTTGAAAAATTTCAAAGTAAATAAAATTATATTCAGTATTTCTCCTCTCAGAACCCTCCAATAACTTTCTACTCAGAGAAAAATCTAGAGTTTTTTTTCCATGGCGTGGTAGACAGAATAATAGCCTCCCAAAGATGTCCATATCCTAATCCCCAGAAACTGTGAATATGTTACTTACATGGCAAAAGAGACTTTGCAGATGTGATTAAGTTAGGGATCTTTAAATAGGAAGATGATCCTAGATTGTCTGGTGGGCCCAATGTAATCACAAGTGTCTTTCCAAGATATAGAAGGAGGTGGGAGAGTCAGAAAAAGAAATGTCACAATAGAAGCAGTAATGAGAGAAGGAAGGAGGGAAGAGAGAAAGGGATAAGAGAGAGAGAAACCGAGAGAGAGAAACTGAGAGATTTAAAGATGCTATGATGCTGGCTTTGAAGGTAGAGGAAGTGGCCATGGGTCAGGGGATACAGACAACCTCTAGTAGCTGGAAAATGAAATAAATTCTCCCCTAGAGCCTCCAGGAGGAATGCAGCCCTGCTAACACCTTGATTTTAGCCTAGTAAAACCCATTTCAGAATTCTGACCTCCAGAATTGTGAGACAATAAGTTTTTGTCTTGAGCCACTAGGTTTGTGGGGTTTTCTGTTTGTTTGTTACAGCAACAAGAGGAAACCAATACATATGGTCTAGAAGACTTTATGGAATCTGTTTCTCTATCCTGCCTACTACATCTCTGAATTTATTTCCATCAATTTCTACTCCCCCTCCCATCTTTAACCATACTCTCCTCCCCAATTTCTCAAACATTTCAAGCAAGCTACCTCCTTAGAGTCTTATTTTTGTTACTCTTTTGTTTCCAAAAGCTTTCCCTGAAAAAATCCAGAAGATTCATGCCCTCATTTCTTTCAAATTTTCTGCTCAAATATCACCTTATCAAGGATGTATTTCCTGATCACTCCATATGAAACAGCATGCACATTCCCCTATCAATCTTTTCCACCTTATATTTTGATTATTTGTTCATTGTATGTCTTCCACCCCTAGCATGCAAGCTGCTTGAGGGTAGGCACCATATCTGCTTTGTTCACCACTGTACCAATAACTCCTAGAACATTCTTGACTTATAAAAAAGTACACAAGAATCATTTATTGAATGAATGAGTGAATAAACATTTGAGGAGCAGTCTTGTGTAGTAGAGAGAACAGAGGCTCAGAGGTGGATTTACCTGTGTTGAACCCTAGCTTTTGCATGTGTGGCCTTTGGAAAGCCACTTATCTTGAGCATCTATCCTGTAAAATGAGGGATTTTACAGCTCCCATCTCCTAGAATTGTTGGGGTAATTAAGTGAAACCATGCACACAGGTGCCTATCTCACAGCTGGCATCCCTTTTCCTCTGGGTGAGCACTTAATCTACCTCATGTTAAGCCTAAATTCTTCAATAAAAGGGGAAGCCCCAGAAGACTCCTAGTAAAACCAGTGCTAGAGACTAGAGCATAAATTCTATATTATTCTAGGATGATATATCAGGGATAACTTCTGTTTCTCTGTGATTCATTCTGGAAATTTTCTTCTGACCCATCCTCCATTCACTGGTTGATTCAGCTGTGTCTAAGAAACTGTAAAACCTATCCACTGAGTTTATAATTTGCATTATACTTTTTTATTATGGTAAAATATACATAACACAAATTTTACCATTTTAACCAGTTTAAGTGTACAGTTCAGCGGTATTAACTACATTCACACTGTTGTGCAACCATCACTATCATCCATCTCCAAAATATTTCATCTTCCACAACTGAAATGCTGTACCCATTAAACACTAACTCCCCATTCTGCTCCCCTGCTCTCGAAACATGACCATGCTGTACTTCCTGTCTCTATGGATTTAACTGCTCTAGGTCCCTCATATAAGTAGAATCATGCAGTATTTGTCCTTTTGTATCTGGTTTATTTCATTTAGCATAATGTCTTTGTTTCATCCATATTGAGGGATGTGTCAGAATTTCCTTCCTTTTTAAAGCTGAATAAAATACCACTGTAGGTATGTATAACATTTTGTTTATCTACTCATCTGTCAGTGGACACTTGGGTTGTTTCTACTTTGTCTATTGTGAATAATACTGTTATGAATACCGGTGTACAAGTATCTGCTTGGGTCCATGCTTTTGATTCATTTGTGTATGTACCCAGAAGTAGAATTGATGGATCATATGGAAATTCTGTTAAATTTTCTGAGAAATCACCACAGTGGTCACACCATTTTATATTTCCACTAGCAATGCACAGTTTCCAATTTCTCCACATCTTTGCCAACACTTGTTATTTTCTGTGTTTTTGATAATAGCCATCCTAATGGGTATAAGTAAAATGGTCTCATTGTGATAGTTGTTATACTTTTTTGATATAGATTTTCCATTGATTCTTTCTTTACAGTTTACAGTGTTCAGCCAAAATTACGAGTATTGTCTTTTAGATCTTTAACCATATTAAGTATATTTAACCATATTAATCATATTAATAAATAACTGAATCTGATGGTCTTGTCAAGATGGCAGAGTGGGTAAATGCTGTGCTTGCCTCCTCTCATGGCCACATCAGAATTACAACTAAACTATAAAACAACCATCACTGAGAATCACCTGAAGTCTAGCTGAACAAAAGTCCTATAACTAAGGAAATGTAGAACCCACATAAGACTGATGGGAGGGGCAGAGACTGGAACAGCCTGGCCCTACACCCATGTGTGATGGTTGTGGAGGTCCTACCTGAGGAGCGAGGGTCCCTGCCCTACCCATGTGTGGCTGATGAGAATGGGAGGGACATCTCCACTGCAGAGGTCCCCCTGGAAAAATGGGGGTCCCAGCCCTACACTGGGCTCCCCAGTCCAGAGCTTCAGTGCCAAGAAGAGAGATCCCTACAACTTTTGGTTGTGAATATCAGTGGAGACTGTGGCTGAGAGAAATGGAGGGTGGCTTGAGTTGCAGCCATTTCTGTTAAGGGCTCACACGTGGATTTACTTGCTGCCAGACACATTTGCTCTAAGCTTGAGTGCTGAGGCATTAGCTTGAAAGATACCGGAAACCTAGGGGAGGAACTGAACTGTCTGGCTTCAGGGCCATGGCTAGAGGGGCAGCTTTCTCCCAGACAGAAGTGCTGGCAGACGCCATTGTTCCTTTTTTCAGCCCTCCCCCATACCAGCATGTGAACACAGGTGGCTGCCAAATCTGAGTCTCCATCAACCTGGATAACACAGTTTGCCTCACCCAGATAATTCCCTGAGGCCCTGTCTCACCCAACTTGGGGGTCTACCCAAGTTGTTTCTAATGGCTTTTTCATACAAATGACCCGTCTTGGCTCATGCTACGGACTTCCCTAAAATCTCTCAAAGGTTCACAAAACCCAAATAAACCTCATCTGGCCTTGGCATGCCCTGTACCTCTTGCTGAGCAGCCCTAGCCTGGCACTAGCAGCAGTTGGCCTCAGTTAGTGGTTTGGCCTCTCAAGTTACTTCTAAGCTCAGCACACATGGAAGACATCTGCAGATTGCTTGGTGACTCTTGTCAGGTGGCCCTAGGCAGGGCACAGGCTATGACTGAATTTGACTTGTGATGGAGCCCCTCCCAGGAAGCCCCAGGGCCAGCATGTCCAGTGGCCAGCTTCAGACCAAGTTGGAACACCACATAGGGCTGCATCCAAGGATGACATACTCAAAGGGCAGACTGGGCAGACACCAGAGCCCTGCTAAAGTGAATCCTCCATAAGGTCAGTCCCTCACTGGCCGGCCAGTCCTCATAACCAATCAGCCCAAAGGTCAGTCCTCCAACTGATGTGCAGAGAGCAACCAAGGCTCAACTACAATAGAAGGGTACACACAACCCATACAAGGGATACACCTGGAGCATTTGGCTCAGGTGACCAGGGGAACTGCACCATAGGGCCTCATAGGACACTTATTCCATAAGGCCACTTTACTAAGGCCAGGAGACATAACAGCCCTATGTAATACATAGAAACAAATACAGGGAGGATGTCAAAATGGAGAGACAAAGAAACATGTTCCAAGTGAAAGAATAGAACAAAGCTCTGGAAAAAGAACTAAACAAAATGAAGACAAGCAATCTACTAGATGCTGCATTCAAAAACTGGTTTTAAGGATGTTCAATGAACTTAGGGGAAGTGTAGATGAACTCAGTGAGAACTTGAACAAAGAGATAGAAAACATAAAAATGGAGATAGAAAATAAAAAGAACCATTCATAAATGAAGAATACAATAACTGAAACAAAGAATATCTTAGAGGGAATGAATAGTAGATTAGACGGAACAGAGGACTGAACCAGCAATTTAGAAGGTAAGGTAGCAGAAAACACCCAATTAGAACAGCAAGAAGGAAGAAGAATCCAACAGCTCCAGCAGCAGCATGATAAGTAACGACCCTGTGAATGTGCCATCCAGCTTGGCCCTCTTGTCCCTCTCTGCTGTCACCTCCTTCCTGCACTTGCAGCCATCCCATTCACATGTCCTCCTGCACCATGTCAGTGTCTGGGCTCAAGAAACAATTACATAAGGCCACTCAGAAAATGAGTGAGAAAGTTAGAGGAAGAATCAAAGTTAGAGGAAGAATGACTTCAAGGAAATGAAGAGGAAAGTGGATGTCATCAGCAAGGCTGTGATGGAAATAATGACTAAAACAATTGAATACCTTAAACCAAATCCTGCATCCAGAGCTAAACTGAACATGATCAGCACCATGTTAAAAATCCATGGCCAGGAGAAAGGGCCAGGCAATTTTCAGGATGAAGAACTGCTCACAGAGGCCATGCTCAGGTTTGGAAGAGAGTTTGGAGATGATTGCAGCTTTGACCCAGTACTTGGTAAGATGGGAGAGGCCATGCAGGAGCTCTCAGAAGTGAAAGACTCTTAGATATGGAAGTGAAGTAGAACTTTGTTGACCCTTTCAGGATCTTCATGACAAGGATCCGAGGGAAATTCAGTATGATCTAAAGAAGTTGGAGAGTCAACACTTGGACTTGAATTATAAGAAGAAACAACAAGGCACGATTCCAGACGAAGAGCTCTGTCAAGCTCTGGAGAAATTTGATGAATCTAAAGAAATTAGTGAGTCAAGCATGTCAATCTCTTGGAGATGGATATTGAACACATGAGCCAGCTCTCTGCTCTTGTCCAAGCCCAGCTAGAGTACCATAAGCAGACAGTCCACATCCTACAGCAAGTCACCTTAAGACTGGAAGAAAGAATAAGTCTCATCTTAGTCTAGAAGGGAATATCAGCCTAAACAGCCTAAAGCCTGGAGTTTCCAGCTGGAGACAGTACTCAGCCCAATGGTAGCCTCCCCAACACAGGTACTCCCAAACCGGCAGGTGCCCCAATGGATCAACCCTGCTGCCAAGCTCTGTATGACTTTGAACCTGAACATGAAGGGGAATTGGGCTCTAAAGAGGGTGATGTCATCTAACTCACTAACCAGAATAGTGAGAACTGGTATGAGGGGTGCTTCATAGCCAGTCAGGCTTCTTCCCCATCAATTATGTGGAAATTCTGGTTGCCCTGCCCCATTAGTATGTTATGCTGGCTGGCTTACCTCCTCTTGACCCAGATAGTTAAGTTTAACCACTGTTTTGGTAATGCTGCTTACAACACATTCCAAGTGCAGGCTGCAGTGGTCCAAGTCATCAAGCCCCACTGAGTATCTTTGGTTGACTTATGTGATCCCACAAGAGTCATGGTAATGGATGGTACCTGCTCAGCCTGGTGAGCATGGCATGTGCTTTTTAAATACCGTCTGAGACTAGACAGTAGTCAGAGAACTGCTGTTCACACAGTTCTCAGGAGGCTGTGGCTTCTTAGAATAATGACCATGAGCCACATCACAGATAAACCACCCTACTGAAGATATTATGTATCACCCAGGGGTCATCTCCAAGTCTCAGGTTCTCCATTTAAATATTTAAATAGTTTTTGCTTTCATATTGTCTCCTCCCAAATATGTGAGTCATAGAATTGTGGTAGAAAGCCTTCCTCACCAATAAATTATTTCCTGTTCTGAATTAGTCCTTTGATGCTATCAGTAGAAAAGTGTTGTGTGTGGATGCAAAGCCTTCTCTGAAAACATTCACATTTGTTTCTCCCACTATGCCTGTTTCTGAGGTACAGCCAGCTTTCCTCCATCTCTGCTGTTAAAGCCAAAGAAGGACTCTTATTTTATTTCCAAGTAAGACCAGTAACAATCAGCATATTATAGGAGGGGTTGAAAAGAGGAGATTCTCCATTATGAGGAATTGGGAAGAAATCTAATTTCCAAGCTAAATTTCTAATTGTGTATGTATTTCGGGCATTTTGGAAAGTACTGGGAAATGGGAACAAATATCTTCACTTCAGTTTTATTTACAAATTATGTGTTTCATGAATCCATTTGGCACAGAGACATAAGGAGAAAAAACTATAGACCATTCTTCCACTAGTTCATAGACCAAGAAACAGTAAATATCTTTTTTTTATCCCACTTTCACCTTGTGTTCTTTTAGTATCACTTATGCATGTTCCGCCCTTGATGAGGACCAAATAAAGATGATTTTTGTGCTTAGCAGTTTAATTGGGTGGCTGCATATGTAAAACTCTTTCCCAATTCAGTCATTACTGTTATCTCTGTTCCTTCTATCTCATTTTCATTTTGTGTATACAGTGCTGTGTATAAACTTATGAGGTTTTTTTTTTTTTTGTATCGGTCATTAAAGTCCTGTTAGATTCTATCCAGAGTTCTATTTATCTAGCTGTACAGATTCTTTCAGAAGTTTAGTGTGCTACGTCAGATGTGTCACCTGCAGAAGTAGGTGATGTAGATCATGTAGAGCGAAAGGCAAATCTTACTGCTTAATGTATAAATTCTTACCATGGAAGCATCACCACTTCCAAAAAATATTGCTGAAGTCAAAAAAGAAAAGAAAAGAAAAGAAAAGAAAAGAAAAGAAAAGAAAAAGAAAAAGAAGGAAAACAAAAAAGAATCTAAAAATATGAGGTAGTTTAAGGGGCCTCTGGGACAACATCAAGTGAACATTCACATCATAAGGGTACCAGAAGGAGAAGAGAGAGAGAGAAAAAAGAATTGAAGACCTATTTGAAGAAATAATGACAGGAAACTTTACTGACCTGCCAAAAGAAATAGACATATAAGCCACAGAAGAACAGAGAGTCCCAAACAAAATGAACCCAAAGAGGCCCACACTAAGACAGATCATAATTTAATGCCAAAAGGCAAGGACAAAGAGAGAATCTTGAAAACAGCAAGAGAAAAGCAATTAGTTACCTACAAAGGAGCTCTTATAAGACTGTCAGCTGATTTCTTAACAGAAATGTTGCAGGCCAGAAAGGATCCACAGGAAATATTCAAGGTGGTGAAAGGCAAGGACCTACAATCAAGCTTACCTAGCAAAGCTATCATTTAGAAGCAAAGGACAGATGAAGAGCTTCCCAGACAAGATAAAGCTAAAGGAGTTCATTACCACCACCAGTATTACAGGAAATATTGGAAAGACTTCTTTAAGAAAAAAGAAAAAAGAAAAAAAAGATTAAAATATGAATAATAAAATGGCAATAACTACGTATCTATTATCAATTACTTTAAATGTAAATGAATTAAATGCTCCAATCAAAAGACATAGGGGAGCTGAATGGATAAGAAAACAAGACCCTTACATATGCTGCCTACAAGAAACTCACTTCAGATCAAAAGACACACACAGACTGAAAGTAAAGGGATGGAAAAATATACTTCATGGAATGGAAACAAAAAAGCTGAGGGAGCAATATTTATGCCAGGCAAACAGACTTTAAAACAAAGGCTATAACAATAGACAAAGAAGGATCCAGTAATCCCACTTCTGGATATATATCCAAAGAAACCCAAAACACTACTTTGAAGGGACATGTTAATCCATGTTTGTTGCAGCATTATTTAAAATAGTCAAGATATGGAGGCAATCTGGGTGTCTATCAATGGATGAATGGATAAAGAAATGGTATGTGTATACAATGGAATATTAGCAATAAAGAATGAAATCTTGCCAGAACAGGATAAACAAAATAGAAACAAGCTCATAGGTACAGAGAACATTTTGATGGTTGTAGGATTGAGGGCGGTTGAGAGAAGATAAAGTGGGGAGGTGATTTAGTAGTTAGAAAATAGTCATGGGGATGTAAAGTACAGCATAGGAAATATAGTCAATAGTATTGTAATAACTATGTATGGCGTCGGATGGGCACTAGATTTATTGGTTTGATCACTTTGTAGGTTATATAAATGTCTAATAATTATGTTGTACACCTGAAACTAATATAATATCATATGCCAACCATAATTTAAAAAATATATATATATTAAAAGTCTTTGTCTACTAAAAAAATGTCCAGGAATGCTGACGAATTTGGGAAATCAAGAGGCTTATTTGAGTTATACAAATAAAGGTGGAAGATAAAATAAAGAACTAAAAATAGCTGTCATATTAGACTAGGAGAATATAGCTGAAAGTTTTCCAGTTTAATTTGTATTGATTTAGTTATCTGTTCTTGGTACAGTAACATACTCTTTCGATTAGAACATTATAGAAATTTTTAGCATCTAGTATGTCTTGTCTCTACTCAAAATTTTTTCAGGAATTTCTTAGCTATTCTCGCTCTCAATTTTCAGACTTTGATTCTTCCTTAAAGATTTTTTGAATGCTTTTGTGTCATATTACCCAACACACCATCCACTCAAGCCTGTGAAGGGGTGGTACAGTAGTCTCAGAAATCAATCTAAGTATATATTTTAAGCTTATATGACAAAGTTATTTTATTTCAGTGGAGAAAGTATGGTTTACATAGCTGGCATAATTGGCTCTTCATCTGGAAGAAAATAAAGCAAGACTTTACTGCATGATCAATACAAAAATAAACTCAAAAGGGACCCAAAGATGTAAAAGTTTAAAAAAGAAAACTTTAGAGGATAATATAGGAAACTATTTATTAAACCTTGGAGGTGAAGGTGGAGATTGTCTTAAGCAAGACCATAAACATAGGAAAATAAACTTCAGATAATAGTCAGTAGATGGTAATGATCTGAGAAAATCACTTACGCACATAATAGAGACAGGGGATTAATATCCTCAGTGTTTGACAAGTTCTCACCAATTGATAGGGAAAGGACACACACAACAGAAAAAGGGGTAGAGGATACTGGGCTGGTTTTTCTATTTATTCCCCAGATCTGTTCTCCACCCTTTGCCTGCATCTGTTCCCTGGGAGGTTGCCCTGTAGATTGCATCACCTGGGATTCTCGCAAGCAGGCTTACCCATTGGGTTTGGCCAATGGGAAGAACCAGTGGGAAATTGGAGGGCTGAAGGAGGGAAAGGTTGGGGTGTTTTTTGCGGGGGATGGGGAGGTTTCATTTCAACAGCTCCTACTGGACAGCTTTTCCTCATGGTTCAGTACTCACTGGGCTCACTGGATAACACTAGTTCCCTTTCTTGTCCCTTCAGCCTTAGGAGGCAGCAACAGCTTCCTCTTGTTTCATTACTGGATGTCCTCACCAGCTTCTCATCTTTTATTCACTACCTTAGTCCTGCTCCCGGCTCTATAAGCAGTGCCTTCATTACAATCCCTTCATTTGAACCATCTGGGATGAATTTTGTCTCCTGCTAGGATCTGAATGGATACATATACAAACCAGCAATACACAGAAGAGGAAATGAAAATTATCAGTAAAGATTACAGTACCTTCAACTTCACTTATATCCAGGGAAATTTAAATTTAAATAACAATGAAGTAGAATTTCTCACTCATTCACCTGGACAAAAAAAATAATAGCATTAATGATAGATAATATGAGGAAATGGGATCTTTCATTCACTGCTGGTAAATGCATAACATTATTATAGCCTTTTGGAAGAGTAAATTGGCAATATATAGAAAAATTTAAAACGCACATATTCTTTGACTCATGTTGGGCACTTCATTTTACAGAAACAAAAGTTCTAGGAAACAAGGATCTATGAACAAGCATGTTTACTGAAGAAACTTTATGGGTATACAAAGATGAACTTAACCTAAATGTCTATTCATACAGGAAGAGTTGAATGCATCGTAACAATACAATGAGATATTAGGCAGCTATTAACCATATTGGCTCTATATTTATTGACTCAGAGGGATATTATAAAATAAGTAAATTACACAGCATTGTGTATAGTCTGTGTGGTAGAGATTACTAAATGTCCCGCCTGCTTTTCTTTTTGCCCCCAAGAACCTCCAAATTTTAACTGGGCACATGACTGGCTAGCTAAAGACTCTATTTCCAAGCTTTCTTTGCAGTGAGTTGTTTGTATGGTTCTAAATTATGGCCAAGTGGAAATGATTAAAGGGAAGGAATGCCCTCCCTGCCCCGACCCTTTCCCCTTCCTATTGACTGTAATATAGACATGGTATGAACCACTCTGGAAAATGTGTTTCAGGCACCCCCAGGATGGTGGAGCTACGAGGCAGAAGAAGCTTAGATTCCAAGATGACCTCAGAGAACAGAACAACCCCGTCAGTTTTGGGTCACCTGCCTTGGGACTGTTATGCAAGAGAGAAGTAAACTTCCAGCTTATTTAAGCCTATTACAGAAGTAGAATTTGAATCCTAACTAAGAATAGTTTAATTTTTATAAAAGAAATAGAAAAAACCTTTGTATATATGTGTATGTGGAAGATATGGAAAATACAGACCAATCTGTTACCCAGCAGGTAGGTTGGAATGGAGTTGGGGCTAATAGTTTATCTCCATTGGAGGCTATAATATTCTTTCAACTGTTTTCTAGGCAGGCTTTTTACATTGCAAAGAGACTCACTCAAGTTAAGTTAAATGAAGGGAACTGTAGTGTGAGAATATGGGGAGGTCACATAGAATCATTTAAAATCAGGAACCCACATACAGTGGGGCTCAGGGGAACTGGAAAGTAGTCAGGACCCATGTCTGGTTTCGACTTCCCTCTGTGGTCTTCCTCATTCTTCTTTCTCCACATCTGCCATTTGCCCTTGGTTTAGAAATAGTTGCACATTGGCAATGTCTTGATCAGTGGTTTTTGAAGCATGATCCCTGGGCCAGTAGTATCAGAATGATCTGGGAATTTGTTAGAAATGCAAATTTTGGGGCCCCACTGGAGATCTACTGAATCAGAAACTTTGATGGGGCCCAGCAATCTGTATTTTAATAAGTCTTTTAGGTGATTCTCATACACATTAGAAAGTCACCGGTCTAGATGGTATTCCAGCTCTAATACCTGTACTCGATTTGCAATAGGTATACCTTAGTCTGAGAGAGACTCTAATAGGCTCAGTTTATCTTTTTATTTTTTATTATTTTTTTTTCACTAGAAAGATAGGCCACTGGCAAGCTGACAGATTAGGACAGGAGTCCACTCTTATTCCAATGTGTCTTTGCAAGGTGGGAGACTCACAATTTAACTCTTTTCCTGTTGCTGTACATTTAGAAAGCACCATTTTTTTTTGCCATTATAATTATTAGTATAATGAATATCACACACATTTATAGACTCAAAAATAACGTACAATTTTATAGCCTTGTATCGTTTCCCACTTCTATTAGTAGCTTAAGATTGTACCAGTGCACTAGCATCAAATATTTAAATTATTTTTGTTTTTTGGCTAATTTAATAGCTTTGCTTTAAAAATAAAACAATGATTATCTTTTTTTATGAGAGGGAGGGGGACTGTGTGTCAAGAGTCAAACGAGGGGCTTGAAGAATCAGTTTCAGAGAGGCATTGCCCATGTTTTGAGAGGCAAATTTATGGGAACCACAAAACTGAAGGAAGGAGAGGGATTCAGGGAATAATGTTGAGCAGGGACAATGGCAGCGTTCTTGGGAGGAACACAAGACAAAGTCTGGAAGTTAGGGAAAGCTGTGTTGGGATATGTCTCTCCCATCAGAGCATCTTAAATGATGTATGAAGGACTCATGAGATACCTGGCAGCTCATAGGTTATAAAGTTCCTTTATGTATTCTTTATAGATTTATAACTTGCTTATTTAAAAAGGAGAATTGGAGGCAGCATGTTTTTATATATGTTTACTAACTTCTTTTTTCCAGAAAAGATATGTAGCATGGAAGTGGGAAACAAAGAAGAATAAATAGGAGGTAATTTTAACCTTGTGTAGCTCATGAGGTTATTGTATTTGAGCACTTATGTAGCTCTGCACAAGTGAGAGAAGGGGAAAGTAGCCCTATTTGCTGAAGCAGGTAAGGGTCCAGAATCCAAGGCAACCATGTGGGTTAATATAGTAGTGGTGACATTCAGAATGTAGCTGCTTTAATTTGCATTTCTTTGATTACTGTCAATTATATATGTCTATTTACTATTAGTTGCTCAGTGCAAATTGTCTGTTCATTTCCTTTATTTACCAGCCGGGTTCTATTTTATTTTTTTTCATAGCTAGAATGAGGCCTTTCTATTAATCCCCTGTCATTTTTAAAATAAATATATTTTAATCCAATGGCACTTTAATTTTTTTTAGTTCTCAAGGTACAGAAATGAAAAAATTGATGTTTTTAGATGTCTGGCTTTAGTGATACTTTTCTATTGCATTTAGAATTGAGAAAGTTACCAATCCTCTGCAGATTTGGTAAATACTTCATTCTCATTTCTTTTTTTATTATATTTAATGTGATTTTTATATTTAATATTTTAATCAATCTGGAGTATCTTTTTGCAATATGTCATAAGATATGGATCTGATTTAATTTCTTCCCCAAATTACTGTCTAATTTTCCCAACATCATTCATCAAAGAGAGTGTCCTCACCCCAGAGTTTTAAAAACCTTACAATATCATATAATGAGTTTATATTTAACTGAGTCTATTTCTGGATTCTCCATTTTGTTCACTGCTATACTTTGCTTTTCTTTTTCTTTCCTTTTTGCCAGTACCACATTGTGTTCCCTCCCTCTTTCATTAGATGACTTACCTATTTATAAGAGTGATTATCCAGGAAACTCAAGGCAGAGTCCTATTATAATAGTTTGGATATTTGGGGGGCAAATCTCTAATATATAACAAATATATATGTGGTAATATGTACATTTAACAGACTAATTTTTAATTGATATTAAAGTAATACATGCTCTTTTGAAAGTTTTTATTAATAGGATATATTCACATAGCATACAGTTGACCCATTTCAAATATACAGTTCAATATCTTTTAGTGTATTTACAGATATGTGCTTTTATCACCACAATCAATTCTAAAAATTTTCATTATTCCAAAAAGAAACCTCATATTCTTTAGTTGTCACTCCCTACTCTCCCTATACCCCCAAATCTGGGCAACCACTAATCTACTTTCTGTTATAAATTTGCCTGTTTTAGATTTTTCATATAAACAGAATTGTATAATACGTGACTGGCTTCTTTCATTTAGCATAATATTTCTAAGACCGTCTGTGTTGTAGTACATATCAGTATTTCATTTCTTTTTATTGCAAATAATATTCCACCAAATGGATATACCACATTTTATTTATTCATTCATTAGTTGATGGACATTTTGGTAATTTCTGCTTTTTAGCTATTATCAATAATGCTACTACAAACATTTGTGTACAGCTTTTGTGTTGGCATTTGTTTTCATTTATCTTGGGCATATACCTAGGAGTAGAATTGCTGGATTATATTGCGAAGTTTTTAAAATATAGAATCATGTAAAGGAAGAATCACCTATAATGCCCCCGACATCCCCCACATCCCAAGTGAGCCAAGTACCTTAATATTTGGTAGAATGTCCTTTTTTCTGAACGTGCCCATATGTGCCCCATTTTCTTCATTTTACTGTTCTTCACTTTTCTTTCTTTAAAAATTTTTTTTTCTCCCTTTCTCCCCACCGCTCTTTAATAAAATGGGAAAGATCTCAACAGAGGAACAATGATGGCCCAGGGGCAAAGTCTTTCCTGCCAACCTTCAATTACTGTGGTCTAGTCTCCAGCTGAGAGCTTTGGCCCAGGGAACAGAGGAGGGAGGGTGAGAAGGAAAATGTAAACCTCGCTCTCCCCTACTCACCAGCCCCTCCCTGAGATGTAGGAAATGAGCATCACAGGGAGTGAAATCATTACATATAGCAGAAGAGACATTCTTGGGCAATGCTTAGTTTTTATCACTATCCTGCACTCTATCCCTGCTAGTGGGGTTAGGGTGAGGAGTCTGGCTTGCAAAGCAAAGTTGGTATTTATCAAAAAACAAACAAACAAAAACACCCCCAAACCATGGCATGTCTATATCACCATTAAGCTGACCATTTACAGTTATCCTGTAACTGCTACCGTAGCAGTCTGTTATCAATCCTAATGGATTTTAGCTGACTCTCTTGAGTTTTCTAAGACTGTAATTGAATATCTGACAATCAGCTTCTATTTTTCCTTTCCTATATTTTCTCTCGATTACTTTGCTTGTTGCACTAGAGCAATGGTTCTCAATTTTATCAGAGTTATAACAAATATTATGTAACAGCACCCTTACTAATCTGAAATAAAATTCATGGAGAGTATAAACTGCTTAATCTCATGATTTCTAAACTATGAGTATTTTTATAATAAGTATTATTTCAATATGTAAATGTTTGGGACAACAGCCATATATACTAACAGCCATAATGAAGTTGTCTATAAACATTACAACTGAGACTGACAACAACAAATTTAGGCTAAACAGATATGTTATATAGGCTGTGGGCTACAGGTGACAAGATTTTTCTAAATGGTCAACTCTTGGTCAGTATATATTAAATTTGTGCCCAAAAAAGTAACTTGTGTTTATATGTAAAACAGAGTAGGGCATTAGAAAGTTGTGCAGAATCTATTTCTTTGATTTGTAGAACTGATCCTTGGATTGCAAATATCTAGTATCTTTGACCCCTATCCAGTATTTGCCATTATTGTACACACAATCGTGATAACCAAATACACTCCCACATTCTTTCAGCATATTTCCTAGGATGTATGTACCTTCTTTACTGAGTCCCAACGATAACTCTGGAATGATCCTCCGGTACAATGAATGGCACTTATAATTGAAATTCATGTTTTACCATTACATAATGATGTTCACTGTTGGTTTCTAGTGGATAATCTTTATCAGATCAAGGAAGTTTTCTATTACTAGTTTCTATTTATTTTTTTCTTTCTGAAATGTGAATCTTAACTTTTATTAAATATTTTAAGATGTATTGAGACAATCTTGAAGTTATACTGCTTTAATAGCATGATTTATATTAGCAGCTTTTCTAGTATTTATCACATGGTTTAATGTAAATTACAATAAGCTAAAATAGCTGAAAAGTCAGAACTCCTGGTCTCATTTAATCTTCACATTTTCTTTAATATTATTGCATATATATTTTATTTTTCAACTTTTTTGAGGAATAATATGCATTTGATGAAAGCTACTCATTTAAAGTATACATTTCAATGAATTTTGATAATTTTATGTAGCCATGTAATCACTGCCATAGTTTAGACATAGAATATTTCCATCAGTCCCCTTCTGCCCTTTTATGGTCAATTCCCCTCCACCTTTAGCCCCAGGCAATTATGGACCTACTTTCTGTCACTATAGGTTAAACAGATTTTCTTAGATTTTCATATCAATGAAATCATACTCTTGTGTCTGACTTCTTTGATTCAGTATATTTTTAAGATTCATTCATGTTTTGTGTATATCGATAGTTTATTCCTTTTTTAGCTGATTAGTATTCTATTGTAAGAAAGTATCACAATTTTTTATCTGACGGACATTTGGGTTGTCTCTAGCTCAACCTATTATGAATAAAGCTGCTATGAACATTCATGTACAGGTAATTGTATGAATATGGGTTTTCATTTATCTAGTAGAATGACTGGTTTATGTGGTATTTGTTTAACTTTATAAGAAACTGCCAAACTGTTATTCAAAATGGTTTGAAGTGATACATTCTCACTGGTAATACTGATTAAGTATTAATTTCTTGCTTTCAAGTAGGTCTCCATCCACAGGGTTAAGCCTGGTCTACCTCCTCCCAATTTTTGCCTTTCTATAGGTGAGTGAATACCTAAGTTTAAGGGAGGAGGGAGGAGGGAAGGGTAGGAAAGTTATGGGGCCAATACTCGAGTATGCCGAGTTACACAGCAGTCCCCTTTGGGGGTATATCCTGGGCAAAGCAGTGGCATCTGTCTTTTCAGAGAATGTGGCAATACCCCCAGATTCTTACCTTGGGATTTGATTCAACAAGTACTGAACAAAGAAAAATACCAGAAGACCACGGAAAGGGGAAGTGATAGGAAGGGCCCATTGTTAGAGTGTAAATGACTTTGTGCTTGTCTTTTATAGAATGAGAATCCCCAGCCACTTTCTGCTTTTTATTTGTTCAGAGAAATGTGCCTTAAGACTTAATTGCATGCCCTCCCTCAGCCCTTCACCATGCATCCCAGCCAAAGAGGAACCAGAAGTTTGGCTGTTTAAAGGGAAAAACAAGGCTATGATGACTGTCCTCAGATGGTAAACATTCACACAAAACTAATTTAAAGTTAACATAGTCCCATACAGCCTGACTCACTGGGTCTACAGAGTTTGGGTCTTCCAAGGAGGCCATGGTAGTTGGATACCATTATTTCATCCAAGTTCTCAGGTGGCATTTGTGGAAAATTCTGGGCTCTGTTTCACTGTCATCCTGATGTTATTGAGGTAGACGCCAGCATGTGCTACCCGAGCCACTGCAGAAGGACTTGTCCAGCTGTAGGGAGTGGTATCTGGGAGTGCAGACAGCCTTTAGTTGGCATCTCCTTCAAAGATGGCCTCAGCTACAGAGGGCTACCTTATCCAAGGCCATGCCCTTCCCAAGCTGGCTCACCTACAGCAATGGGGATGTCAAGGCCCAGGCCTTTGGGACCAACATGACTCTAGAACATGATAAGGCTGGCTGAGCCTGTCCAAGCATCTTGGCTTCTCCTTGTGCTCACTCCTGCTCCTACCCTTCCTTCCACAAATATTACTCCCAAGAGCTCTCCCTAGTAAGCTTTCTGTCCACTAAAGTTTGTCTCAGAGTCTGCATCTGGGGAACATAGCTGGGACAATGATTTAGTGAAAAAAGTAATCTGTGAACGTGTATGAGGCTATTTGCCTCTTTGTGTAACAAATGAATACATGCTTCCAAATACATAGAAAATATGTGGAACCAAATAGAAAATACTGTTAACAATAGCTACCTCTAGGGACTAGGACTGGGATCTTTTGGGAGACAGGAGGTGTTCCTTTATGCTATTTATCATATGTATTAATTACTTTTTCTTTCATAATAAAAAAATATCTAATTTTAAAGAGATTGGATTGCAATATAAATGGTCACCATAACTACTATTTATGGAACATTTTCTATATATCATGTACTTTAGCATGCATTCTCTAATTCTCACAGCAGTGCAGAAAGGTTGGTGTCATAATCATCTCATTTTACAGATGAGGAAGCTTAGCTTCAGAGGTGTCAAATGACTGGTCCAGGAGCATCTGCCACTAAGCAGTGGAACTGGACTAGACACAGGCTCTGGCTCCAAAGTTTAGGCTCCTTCTGAGTTCAGTCAGGCAGGGCAGGGTATATATCTTTCCATCAGCTCAAATGACACACTCTGTTCTGAGAGTAAAGTGTGGTATGGTGGGAAGAACAATGAACTGGCAGTTGAGACCAAGCTTCTAGTCCTGTTTCTACCATTAGTGATCTCTGAGTCATTTATTATCTCTGTGCTGCACTGTCTCATCTATAAAAATCTGAAAGGTAGTTTGATACAGAGGCAAGATCAAAATGCTGTGGGGTTTGACAAAGCTGAATCTGCTAGTTACTGTGTGACTTTTAACAAGTTACTTAACCTCTCTGAGCCTCAGTTTCCTATTCTCTGAAGTAGAGAAAATGGACTGTAAGACTCAGGGTTGTTATGAGAGTTAAATGAGATAATATAACACCACTTAATATGTTCTAGGCACTCAAGAAAAAATTTCATCTTTCTTGTGATGTAACTTTTGGTCCTTAAGGTAAAGAAATATTGTCCATAGTTTCAGCATAAGTAACAATACTCAATTTGTTAAAGAAAATATATTTAATGTATGTGAAAGGATTGGTCTGGGATTCTTTTATGCATTGATAGAGGAAAGAAACCATTTTTCTCATGCCCATTGTTTAACCTCTATGTATTCCATGTGACTGAAAGATTTCCAAGTGTTGTGGCTATCCTGGATGCAAGTGGAACAGCAAGCAATTCTACCTATGTGAACGGAAAAAAAAAAAGTTAATCCCTAGATTTGGGAAGAGTGTTGCTATAGTAAATTCAATGGTGCCCCCCCCCCCACAAAGATGTGTTGATGTCTTGATACCTGGAACTTGTGAATGTGACCTAATTAGGAAAGAGTCTTTGCAGATGTAATGTTAAGATGAGGTTATCTTGGATTATCTGGGTGGTCCCTAAACCCAACGACAAGTGTCTTCATAAGAGACACACAGGAGAGACATGGGGAGAAGAGAAGGCCATGTGAAGATAGGGACAGAGATTTGGGTTATGCAGCAAAGAGCAACACCCAGAACCACCAGAAACTGGAAGAAGCAAGGAAAGATTCTTCCCCAGGCCTTTCAGCAGGAGCGTGGCTCTGCCTACACCTCGATTCACACCTTGACCACATCTCAATTTCAGACTTTAGGCCTCCTGAACTGTGAAGGAATAAATTTCTGTTGTTTTAAGCCACTAAGTTTGTGGTAATTCGTCACAGCAGCCACAGGAAACTCATACAAGTGCCATGAGACAGTTTGAATGGCAACTCAGGGAAAAGAATCAAGATACAAAGACATTTAAAAAGGACTCATTTGATGAAATATTTAGCATCAGGTGATAGGAATACAGACCTGACACAAAGGATATGCTAACCTTCTGAAACAAAGTCACACAAAAATGGAAGTAGGTCTGTAGAACCAAGGGGAGTTATGGGCAGGAAATAAAAGAGGCCATGTTGCATGAAGTGAGAGATACCTGCCATTTCAGATCCTGCACCAATAGTGGCAAAATGGATTTTTCAAACACTGGGAAATTGGACAGGGACATATAGAGGATTAGCACATTTCCATTAGAGTAACAAAAATAAAAAATATAAAAGGAGATGGTCAAGAGGCAAAAAGGGCTTTCTTTCAAGGGGCCAATAAGCATTGGGATGTGCTGTCCTCTCAAAGGTCTGAGAGGGACAAATGACAGATTTCTACTTAAGAATTTCATAGAGAAATACATCAAAAGGAAAGGGTGTGAAAACAGAAGTGTCCAACACCAGAAGACTGGCTAAGTGATATCGCAGTCACACAATAAGACATAATACAGTCACTAAAGATAAGGCTGTAGATTAATACTCACTGAAAAAATGTTCAAGACATATTATTAAGTGCAGAAAGCAAGTGATAAAACAGTAGGTACAATATAATCCCTTTCCTCATGTGTAAAATGGTGATGAAGATAATAGTCCTTACCTTATAGGGGTATATACAGATTTAATTAATTGATATATGTGAAATGCTTAGCAGTACCTGGAGTGTGTAGATGCTACATAGCATCATTATTATTATCATCATCATTTCTTTTAAGTGTTACTGTTCAGGCCCACAGTTCTGACCCTAGGGGGTCAGATGTGCTTTGGAATTTTTCAAATTTTACAAAGGTGCAGAACTATGGAAAACACTCAATGTGTTTGAGGCAGTAATTCATAATCAAACCCATTAAAATTTCTGCATTGAAACATGAACGGTCACACCAAGTGGGATACTAAAGACTATATCTAAACAGTGTCACATCAGTTTGGATCAGGTCGTGCAGCCAAATAAATTTACTGCAAACTTAGAAAACAAAAGCAAAAGCAAAAGCAAAACAAAACAAAACACAACAACCTTGTTGTTTCCTGAGGTTTTTACTTTCTGGAATTGCCGATGAGGGCCTGTGGCCTGTGGCCTGTGTTCCATACTGGGCATCATGAAAGCCTGGAGGCATCGCATCATTGCAGTGCTAGTACGGACTGATGAGGTTGCAGCTCGTTTTTGTTTTTGCCTTTTGACTTTGTTATATTTTAATTTTTCTGCAATGAGTATTTGTTGATATTTTTTGTGTCTGTAATTTTCTAAGATTTAATTCAGACACATACAAGGGGATTATTGCACTGTTCCATGAACCTCAAAAGGATCTTCGTCAGCACCAAGGTCACACTTCTCATTCTTGCCCTTAAGAAAATATTTTTTGAGGGGAGAAGGGGAGCAATTAAAGAGATGGAGTGGGTTTTTTTTTTAATCTCCTTTTCTTGTGTTTTAAGCCAGTCCAAGCCAACAGTCAATATCCAAGAAGATCAAGCCCCCTAGAACCTTAACTAGGCCTTACCCTGCTTATTCTTTCTTGATAAGTACATATTAGTTTTATATTAAAAAAATAAAACAAGAATAACAACAAACCGGAAAAGATATAGTGAGAATACAGGAAAAAGTAAGAGAAGCCTGCGTGGATTGTTAGTGCCAACAAAAGAGAAAGGAACAGGTGAGGCAGAGTTCGCTTCAGACCCCCAATGCCTATCTGGTGAGGAAGGGAGTGAGGTGGGGATCAGGGCAGAAGAGAAGCAGGTAGGAGGACAGCGAGTGAGAAGCAGAGAAGAGTTGACTGTTTCAAGAGCCAGGAAGAAGATGTCTTGAGCAAAGGTGTGGTTGAGTGAACCTGCTGGAGCCTGACTTTACAGTTCAGGCAAGGCCCAGTGCCCCAAAGGGGAAGTGTCCATGTGCAAAGATCTGCAGAGGCTCTGCTGAGTTCTATGGGCAGTGAAACTAGGAGGCCTTTTCTGCTCAGCTCCTTGGGCGCTTGAACAATTTGAGGAAGGAAATTACAAATTCAAGAGAATTTCAATATATGTATAGTTTTCTAGTGGCTGAGAATTTCTTAGAATGAAAAACTGGTCATATTAAAAAGGATATATGTTTATATGATTTTAAATAATATATATTATTTATATATTATATAATATTATATTATAATATTGGATTGGCTGTTGAGGGACTTCTGCCAAAAGGTTGGCCAGACTTGGAAAAGGAAGTGGCCCTGAGCCAATGGAAATCACAGAAGAGAGCTGGGAAGGACTTGCAGGAAACATGCATGAATAGAAGTGGAGCTTTTGCTTAGGCAAGTCATGATGTGGACTTCAAGGACACTAAAAGAAAGAACATACCAGATGAGGAGGACATCATGTTCTCACAAAACTAACAGCCCCAACCTTATTGACCTGAGCCTTGCTCTCAGGACCCAAGTCCAAATGCGAGTGGAGGGAGACAAAGGAGTGAGAGTCCCAGAGGGAGAAGACCCTCCCTCAAGAGAAAGCTCCAGGAGGCAACAGCCTTCTCATAGCTCACAGAGGACTCCTACCTCCAACCGTCCTAGCAAAGTCCACAGACTGCCCAGGAGAGGAAGCTGAGATTTCTTACCCAGTTACCAAGGAGAATCTGGGCCTGTCCTGGTAGTACTCTTGAGGCCTAGGACTACCTAAGGGGTAAGCCTGAGTAAAGAAGGTCACAGCAGCCCCAATAAAAGGTTGCTGAGAGTGTTTGTGAGATGCAAGGCAGGGCAGTGGTTCTTAAATGAGGCCATAAGGAACCCTGAGCCTCAGTAGTCTACAGCTAAGACAGAAGCCTTTTCTGCATTTGTAAATAGAATGAGCTCTCTTAAAAATGTTATTTATTTCTTACGATAAAATTCATACATTTTTTCATTAGCAAAATTAAGTCATCCATAATCTCACCTCCATATGTTTATGTATATTTTTTTCCGGACTCTTTTTCAGTGGATAAATTGATCAATAATAAATTAAAAAATATAATTAGACACATTTGTGAATAATAATAATTAGATATGATTTTAATAATTAGAAATAATTTAATAATATTATATTAATAATAATAGTTAACTATGATTATTTAATTAATATTTCTTGAATTCTTACCAGGGCCAAGCACTGTTCTAAATCTTTTACAGATATTAAAGCATGCATTTTCATAATAACCCTACAAGGCAGAAACATTTTCCCTATTCAAAAATAAAAGAAACCGAGGAACAGAGAGGTACAGAAATGTATCCAAGGCTACACAGTAATAAGTAGAGATCTGGAATTCAAACCTAGACCTGACTGTGGAGCCTACATTTTAAGCCAATTTATATACTGTATCATTCATATATCACTTTGTGTTAAGGTTTTTCATTACATATTATATTGCATGTATTTACCACATCACAAAAATAATTAATGTTAAGTTTCTGTCTCATAACTTTTCATAATTTTTTGGTCCCTGCTGCCACTTAGAATTAAGTAGAAAAAAATGCCCGATTTAGTTTAAACCTATATGTTTATTTAATATGTCTGTATATAAACTATGTTTATTTAATATATTAGTATTTCAGTGTTAGAAAAGAAACTGGGCTGCCTTGGAGCTTCACTCCATGACTACAATCAAGCAAGCACTGTCATCTTCTCAAATGCTGCCTCTTTTGTCCCTCTGTTTTTGACCTTCAGGCACCTATTCACTTATTTGGCCAACATTTTCTGAGCACCTATGATGTACCAGGTAGTGGTGGTCCAATGGTGCACAAGACACAGCCTGAGGCCCTGGGGATCTCTCTGTTTCATAGGGGAGGCAGACAGTAGACTCCACCATAGAGTGATGCAAGCTGGAACTGCTAGCTAGGAGCCAGGGAGGGAAAATGGGAGGGACATAAGCTGGGAAATCTACCCAGAGAGAAGCTCTGACCTGAGTCCCAGCATAGGGAGTAAAATGGGTGGAAGTGTAGAGGAGTGCAAGTGAAACAGTAAGCCTCATTCATGGGAACTATAAATATGTTTCAAGCAGAGGGTGATTGTTGGTGGGGCGGAATGAGCAGAGAGAGGAGATGGCGAGAAAGGGAAGGAAAACAGCACAGGCAGTTAGGGATTAAAATCTATGAAGATTCATTGAGGGAGTTTAAATAAGCAAAGGACATGCTGATTTGTGTTATAGAAAGATTGTTCTGGTGGAGAACAGATTAGAGGGACAAAGACTCCAGGCAAGAAGACCATATTGAAAGCTGATTCAGGGATCCAGAGATGATGGGACTTGAATTGGGACGTGGGTCAGTGGGGATGGGGAGAAGAGAATGCAATCAAAGAAGCAAGAAAGTCAAATGTATTGGACATGGGAACTAGATCTGGGTGGTGAAGGAGAGGAATAGAGGATGACCCAGGCTTTTGGCTTAGGCCATCGGATGGCTGGTGAGTGGGCGGTGGTGCCCTACACTAAGACGGAGACTATTAGAACCAGTTTGTGGATTTTAGTTTTGGAAATGTTGAGTTTTAATTATCTAGCCAGTAGTTGGAGATATGTGGCTAGAACTTATGAGAGAAAAACTAAATAGCACATGCAATTATGTACAGTACATAATACTTGATAATGATAATACACAACTATGTTACTGGTTTATGTATTTACTATACTATACTTTTATTGTCATTTTAGAGTATATTATTTCTACTTACAAAAAAAGTTTTCTGTAAAACAGTATGTCATGTTACACCTGCAGTAGATTCATACATCTCCTGTTTACCACGTCTCTTAATTGCATATTTTTCTCTTGTGTTTGATTTAATCTCATGTTGTTTTGTACAGTAACATGCTGTACAGGCTTGTAGCCTAGAAATAATAGGCTATATGTGTAGTAGGCTATACCATCTGGGTTTGTGTAAGTGTACTACTCTATGATGTTCACACAACAGTGAAATTGTCTATCTAAGGATGCATTTCATGGTTAAGTGGTGCTTGAGTGTAATACAAGTAGAACCTAATAAAGAGTCCAGAAACAAATTCACATGGGGACTTAATATAAATAAAGATGGCATTTCATTTAGAGGGATAAGATGACTTAATATAGGTGTTGGCAGAACTGACTATCCATCTGGAAGAAAACATGGTTATACTTCTACCCCATATCATAGGCAAAAATAAATGCCAGATGGATTAAAAGTCTAAATATGAAATATAAAAATATTTGATACAAAGGTAAGAAATTATTTATAAAATCATAAAATAAAGAAGACCTTCTGAAGCAAAAGATGAAATCCAGAAACTATAAGGGTCACCATCTAAACATAATAGTCATACATCACCTCTTAAAAATGAATGTAGTTTTGTATAGCAAAAGAAACTATAAACAAAGTCAAAAGACAAATGATAGCCAAGTACTTAAAATATAGATGACAAAGGACAAATGTTTCTAACGTATCTTAGATCCTACAAACCAATTTTATAAAAGACAATCCTATTCAAATTTGACGAAGCATGTCAACAGCCACTTCCAGAAAAAAAGAGTAAATTATCAGCAATATGAAAAGATTCTCAACCTCAACAGAATTCAAGAAAATACAAATTAGAACAATAAAGAGTATAGCATTTTAATCCATTAGATTGGCAAAAATAAAAAGTGACCGGTGAGACATCAACATAGGTGTGGAATGTGAATTTCTACAACCTCTCTGGAAAGTATCTTAACATTATGTATTTTAAAATGCACATATTCCTCAATCCAGAAACATCTTTTTTTTTTTTTTTGTAATGCATCCTACAGAAAGAATAATACCAGTATATAAAGAAATATGTTCAAGTTAACTTATTTCAGCCTGGCTTTTAGGGACAAAAGATGCATCTAATCTGAAGAAATATAAGAACTTATCATGAATTTCCATCAGTAGAGGTGAGTTGATATAGTATGGTAATATGGAGTATTATATAGCTTTTAAAAAGAATGATTTAGATATATGTGCATTGATCTAGAGGCATGTCTAGATCGATGGACTTTTTTAGTTCTTAAATGTTCACTTGAGGGCTGTGTTTACTTAAGCAACAGAGGAAACAGTGTGCATTTCAACTATTATGTAAAGAGTAACCCATAGAAACTTGAGTTAATTGGCACCATATTTATGATTTACATCTGTTACCTTTTAGCACTCCTTACAGAGTGGCACCTCAGGCAACTTTCCAGGTGATCTATCTCATATTTGGTCTCGAGATGCCAGTGGTTTTAAATTCTGATAATAGAGTAGTAGTTCCTGTTGGACTTACCCTCCCACAGGTAGCACCATAAACAAATAGAAACAAAAAGAAACACCTAAAGCACTAGAGAGCAACAAAAAGCAGGTAGACACTGGAGGGGAGTCAGCATTTAAATAAAGGGAATGGCACTGGGTTTCTCAGTTTTATAGTTTTTTGCCCGACAGCAGGCCCTAGTTTGTGCCCTGTGAGGCAGCTAAAATTCAGATAGATCATACACAGTCCAACTGTCTTGAAGGATCAGAGCATAAAGCAGCCGGAAAGTAAGAAGGGTTATCTCAGAAAGGAGAGAACAAGAGGGGGAAGATCCGAACTCTGCCCAAACCTCTGCTGATTCTTTTTTTTTTTTTTTTTAATTTTGCTAATGCTCTTAATTACTATGAGAGGACACCTCTGATTCCACGAAATACCTACCAAAATGATATTAATTGTTTCAAGAGATGATTTTAGATAGTACATGGACATGACATTAAATTACACTTAATTATATAATGAGACAATTTATTTCCTTCCCATTCTTGAGATTAAATCAAACAGAAAGTTGCATTCCGGTGCTAGTGTGACTTGAACCCCAGCATCTACTAATTTCCTTTCTCAACAGAGTTTGCTGCAGGGTCAGGGCCTTCTGGCATTTGTGTTATCATGATTTTATAGTAAGGGATACTGGTTTTCCATTTATGATTATCATATAAAGCTTTCATTTAAAAATCAACATACAAGTAATCTAATGACTCAATTTAAATAAAGCACTAAATAAATAATAATACATGTGAAATGCAGCTATGACAACATTTGTGAAAGTGTTTTCACATGACTGAAGTTTGAAAACTGGTGTCCTGATTCTTCTATTTTGAAATTCACTTTAAAGTGATGTTTTTGGCAAACACTGAGATTCCTTGAGCTTTCATCACAAAGGTTCCTAAGTTCCTCCGTGGGCTGTGGACCCATCTGGGGTGGAGTTTTTATCAAGTCATACAGAAGGGAGAAAAAATACTATAAGGTGCTAGATTTTTAATAACACGACACATATGCATTTAAAGATATATTTTTTTTCCTGAAATCATACCATTTCTATTTCATTAGTGTTAAAATCCCCTTCCTTTCTTGTGAAAAAGTGGTGATAGTAGATGATAGATTTCATTGCCATTACTTGGCAAAATTAAAAATTAGAAACTTTAAAAAATAGTACTGATCCAGAAAACACAAAATTTGGGTGCCATTGCTCAGTCACTCCCTGTTCATGATGTGATTCCTCTCAGTTGCCTAGCAGTCTTGAGTACTTCAGTAAGGGTGATATGGTCTGCTGACTCTTGAACTATACCTGGGTAGGGCAGACTCTGAGCACCTAAGGCTGAAAGAACTGGACAGAGAGTGCTGGTGCTACCCACCACAGTGGAGAAAACAGAGTTTGCAGTTTGAGCAGCCAAAATAACTGTCTGCTTTAGAAAAACACTTGTCAGAGGCATAGTAGAATTCAGAGTCTTTCAAATATTATTTTCAATGGCTAGGGTACAATCCAATATTATGAGGCATATGAAGAACTAGGAACATGGGACCCATATCAAGAAAGAAGGCAATCAATGAAGACTAACTTCAAGATATACTGTATGTAGGAATTAGCAGACAAGAGTTTTAAAATAGTTTTAAGATAGCTATACTCAAGAACGCAAAGGAAGATAAACTCAAAGTAAATGAACGAATAAGAACTATCAACAGAGAAATTGAAGTGTTAATAAATAACAAATAACCAAATGGAAATTCTAGAATTGAAAAATTCACTGGTTGGGCTTAAAAGTATTTTGGAGATGACAGCAGAAAGAGACAGTAAACCTGACTATAGATTAATAGAAATTATCTGATCTGAAGAACAGTGAGAAAAAAGGCTTTACAGTTCATTTTTTACAAAAAAATGAACAGAGACTCAAGGATCTGAGGAACAATACCAAAAGGTCTAACACATGTGTTACTGGAATCCCAGAAGGAGGCATAAAGAAAATGGTGCAGAAAAAATATTTAAAGAAATAATGATCAAAATGTTCCCAAATTTGAGGAAAGATGAAATTTACAGAGTCAGGAATCTTAGTTGACCTCGAGCATGATACATACAGACAACCACACCAGAGCTTATTATAGTCAAGTTGTTGAAAACCAAAGATGAAGAGAAAATATTGCAAGCAGTCAGAGAAAAAATGATATGTTACGTAAAAGAGTATAATGATTTGAATGTCCATTGACCATCAGAAAACAATGAAGGCCAGAGGCAGTAGAATATTATTAAAGTTCTGTAAGAAAAAAAGTCAACTTAGATTTCTATATCCAGTGAAAGCATCTTTTAAGAATGAAAGCTAAATAAAGATATTTTTAATTAAACAAAACTTAGGGAATTTATTGCCAACCAACATGTACTGCAAATGTTAAAGGAAGTTCATCAAACTGAAAGGAAATTATATCAGATTAGAACTGAGTATTTAGGAAGGAAAAAATACACCAGAAATGGAAAGTATATGTAAATGTAAATGACTGTTTTCCTTTTTAATTGCTTTAAAATAATATTTATAAGATATCTGATGCAAAAATTATAACATTGTCTTGTGGATGTTTATATCATAAACATATAGATATTATAATACAATTGTAACATAAAGTCAGGGTTGGGCGAAGACTAAATGTTGGCAAGCTTCTTACGTGTTAGGTATACTAGAGTTAATAAAAAACTAAGAATGTATATTTTAATCCCAGAACTACCACTAAAAGTTAACTCAAAAAGGTATGGCTAAATAGTCAACATATGAATTAAAATTGAGTTCTTAAATATATCCAATTAATGCAAGTAGTAAAGAAAAGAGGAATAGAAGGGAAAAATACAGAGGAGACAAAGAAAATAAATAGTAAAATAATAGACCTAGATCTGTCCATATTAATAATCACATTAAATGTCAATAGACTAAATACACCAATTGAAAGGCAGAGATAGTCAGAAAATGATAAAAAACAAAGATCTAAGTACTGGCTGTCTTGGAAATATAAATGAACTATTAAGATGCAGATAGGTTGAAAGTAAATGGATGGAAAATTATGTCATGTAAACAGTAAGCATAAGATTGATAAAATGACTATATTAACATCAGATAAAGTAGATGTCAAGACAAAGATAATTACCATAAATAAAGACATAAAAGTGTTTATAAACTATATATCAAATATAAAAGGCTTATTTCACCAGAAAGACAAATAACAATCCAAATGTGTATATACATAACAATGTCTAATAGTAGAGATTCAAAAATGTAAAAGAAAATAAACAGAATTAAAGCCAGAATTAGAAAATTCCACAATCACAGTTGGAGATTTATACATGCATCTCTCAGCAATTGATAGAACTAGACATAAATGAGTACAGACATAGAAAATTATAGTAACACTATCAGTCATCTTGAGCTAATTGACAGTAGACCCAGCAACTGTAGAACACATATTTTTTCCAAATGCATATTGCACATTCAACAAGATAGGTTATAAACTGACCATAAAATAAATCTCAATAAATTTAAAAAGTTGAAATTATACAGAGTCTGCTTTCTGACTGTAATGGAACTAAATTAGAATTAAATAACAAAAATGATATCTTTTAAAAAAACAGAATATTTGAAAATTAACTCACTTTTAAATAACCTTTGGCTCAAAGAAGAAATCACAGAGTACATTAGAAAATATTTTAAACTAAATTATGATGAAAATGCAACATATCAAAATTTTGGAGATGCAGCTAAAGTATTGAATTGGGGGAACTTCATAGCTATAAATGTTTATATTAGAAAAGAAGAAAGGAATAAAATTAATCACCAAAATTTCAACCTTAGAGAGCTAGACAAGAGCACAATGAACCCAAAGTAAGCAGAAGGAAGGTAATAATTAAAAGCCTGAACCAACAGAGTAGAAAACAAACAATAGAAAAATTAACAAAACCCAAAGCAGTTTCTTAGGAGAGATCAATAAAATTGACAAACATCTACTCAGACTGAGAGAAAGAGAGAAAGGGTGGGAGAGAGAGAGAGATAGAGAGATACAAATTGACAGTAACAAGAAAAAAAGAGGGACTCTCATTACAAATCCTACAGACATCAAAAAATAATAAGGAAATATTATGAATGAATTCTATTAATAAATTTTATAAACAAATTAAATGAACAAATTCCATGAAAAATACAATTTAACAATATTGGCACAAGATAAAATGTAAAATTGGAATGACCCTATATCTACAGAGGAAACTGAAATTTCTAGCTAAAGCTTCTTAAAGAAAAATTTAGGTCTAGATGTTTTTTAAAAATAAATTTATTTATTTAAATTAGTTTCAAGTATACAGTACATTAGTTAGACATTTATAATGTTCATAAAACGATCATCCTAATTGCTCCCTCCTTCCCTTGGCCCTCCACTTAGCCATCATATTAATGCTAACTAAATTCCCTCTTCCATGTTCCCCGTGCCCAACTATCAAGTACTAATTTGTACTTCTTTAACCCTTCACCCCATTCTCCCAGCCTCCCAACCACCCTCCCCTCTGTCCATCACCAAATTGTCCATTGTATTTGTAAGTCTGTTTTTGATTAGTTTGTCCTTTTTGTTCCTTAGATACCACATATAAGTGAAATCATATGGTATCATCCTTTCTCTGACTTATTTCACTCAGCATAATTAACCTCTAGGTCCATACGTGTTGTTGCAAATGGTAGGATTTCATTATTTTTTAATGGCTGAGTAATATTCCATTGTATATATGAACTATAATTTCTTTATCCAATCATCTCTTGATGATGGACATTTAGGTTTCTTCCATATCTTGGCTATTGTAAATTGTGCTGCCATGAATATTAGAGTACATAGATCTTTATGAATTATTGTTTTGGTTTTCCTTGGATAAATACCCTGAAGTACAATTGCTGGGTCAAAAGGTATATCCATTTTTAATTTTTTGAGGAACCTCCATACTGTTTTTCATAGAGGCTGTACCAATTTGCAATCCTGCCAACAATGTATGAGGGTTCCCTTTTCTCCATATCCTCACCAACACTTACTGGTTTTTGATTTATTGATTTGAGCCATTCTCACAGATATGAGGTGATATCTCATTGTGGTTTTAATTTGCATTTTTTTGATGATTAGCAACCTTGAACATCTTTTCATATGTCTGTTAGCCATCTGTATTTCCTCTTTGGAGAAGTATCTGTTCAGGTCTTCTGCTCATTTTTAAATTGAACTGTTTTTTTTTGTTGTTGTTGAGTTGTATAAGTTCTTTATAAATTTTAGATTTTAACCACTTATCAGATATATCATTAGCAAATATCTCCTCCCAAACAGTTGATTGTCTTTTTGTTTTGTTGATGGTTTTCTTTGCTGTACAAAACCTTTTTAGTTTGATATAATCCCATTTGTTTATTTTTTCTTTTGTTTCCCTTGCCTGAGAAGATATATGTGAAAAAAAATTCCTGTTAGTAATATCAGAGAGTTTGCTGCCTATGTTTTCTTCTAGAAGTTTTATGGTTTCGGGTCTTACATTTAAATCTTTAATCCATTTTGAGTCTATTCTTGTATATGGTGTAAGAAGATGGTCCAGCTTCTTTTTTTTGCATGTATCTGTCCAATTTTCCCAATATCATTTATTTCAGAGACTGTCTTTACCCCATTGTATATTCTTACGTCCTTTGTCATATATTAAGTAAGCATAGGCATGGATTTATTTCTGGGCACTCTATTCTGTTCCATTGATTAATATAACTTTTTATGCCAGTACCATGCGTTTTGATTACTGTAGCCTTGTAGTATATCAGGTAGTGTGATACCTCTAACTTTGTTCTTCTTTCTCAAGATTGACCTGGCAGGTCTAGATAGTTTTAATGGTTAATTCTATCAAACACTTAAGAAAGAAATAACACCAATCATTCTCTCTTAGAAAACAGGAGTGAACGAAATATTTTCAAACTAGTTTCATGAGACCAGGTTAACCTTGATACCAAAAAAGTAACAAAAGACATCACAAAAAGCAAAATTACAGATCAATATTCCCCATGAACACAGATCCTTAACAAAATATTAGTAAATTGGCAACATATAAAAAGAATGATACATCATGATCGAGTGGGACTTAACTTATCCTAGGCATTCATGTTTAATTTAATCCTCTAGGAGCTTGTGGTAGATTTACAGAAAAGAATTATAAAATTAAAACATCAGATCGAGGAAAGAATTTTCTACAGTGGTCAGATATAGCTAAAACAACAACAACACAAAACAACAGGCTGGGAATCAGAACCAGGTTTCTAATCCTGGTTCTGCCTCCAACTCAATATATGGCATCAGAAAGATTTCCACATCTGTCCACTAATGACCTCTTAGGGTCTGCTCCAACTTTAACATTCTAAGAGTCTAGAAGGCCAAGTCGTAAAAATTTTATCACACCTGCCTAGACTTTCTGCTTCAAGATCTCAGAAGGCAGAAGTAGAAAATATGCAATATATACTTTCATGGATGAATGAAGGCACCATCTGCATGCAACTTGAGGTGCCAAGGACTCATTGGTGATCCCCTATTTGAGGCACTCACTTGTCCTCATAAAGTACTTTTACTTAACTTTTAACTAACTCTCTGAAGGCACCCACTATGTCACTGTGCTATGGAAAGGCCATGGACTTTGGGCTCAGACTTAGCTGGGTTTGAATTCCAGTTCTCCTACTGGCTGAATGACCATGGAAAAATTATCTAACATCTCAGAATCTCAGTTTCTTCCCTCATAAAGTGGAGATAATACCCATAATTCAGAACTATTGTGAGGATTAACTGAGATAGCATAAGAAAGTTCATGGATTACAGTTGGTGTTCAATAAATGGTAGCTTCCATTCCCATATCAGTAAAGAATTAGGTCTGGCTACACATAGCAGAACACACTAATAATCATGGCTAAAACCAGACTGAGATGTATTTATTTCTCTTTCATGTAAGAGAATGAGAGGTGAGAAACCTGGAGCTTGTTTGGGGACTCCATGGTTAGTAGAGAACCAGACAGCCCATCATTCTGGTCTACTATCTTTAGTGTTTGGCTTCCATTCACGGAGTCACCTCTTAATTTCATTCACATTTCAGGCAAGCAGGAGGGGAGAGAGGGAGTGAGGGAGAGAGAGACAGAGAAAGAGACACAGAGAGAGGAGAGAGAGAGAGAGAGAGAGAGAGAGAGAGAGAGAGAGAGAGAGAGAGAATGAAAGGCAAAAGAGAGGGTATCTGCCAGAAGTTAAGCATTTTATAAAAAACTTTTCTTGATGGCCCAGCCAATGACTTCCATTTACATTTTATCAGCCTTCTATAACTTGCAAGAGAGGCTGGAGAAGGGAGTTTTATAGCTGGGCATATTGTTACCTCCAAATAAAACTGGGATTTTGTTACTCAGAAACACCAAGACAATAGACATTGGGTGTCAACCGGTCATCTCTGTGACACTCATTTTTCTTGTTAGTAAGGTTACTTTTGGGTTGAGAATCATGGAACTATCACAGAACAGCTGACGTGGCTTCTGAATCACAACATATGACAAAGGCATTTCTTGTTTAACAAATGGATTTGGATTCAAAATCTAGCTTTGACTTAGAAAAAGTGACCATGGGGCAGATGGATTACCTTACTGGAATCTCAGTTTATCTGTAAAATGGGATAATAATAATATGCGTACCTCACAGGTTTGAGGTAAAGATTCATGAAACCTGAATAAGTAATGGTATTCCAAACAGAGTTGGCCACATAGTGGATGTCCAACATTTATTTCTCTGAACTTGATCCAGGGCCTGGAAATAAGCACTGCCATTGCTCAATATGGTCCAAGGAGGGGGCTCTTGGGCTGTGGCAGAACTTTCACAGGGAATTGCTATTTTGATGAGTAGGGAAGGAGGCCTCAATCTTGCATGAGGGCTAGGCTTCTAGGATTTGTCTGCAAAGCTACTTGTTTTGAAAAAGCTACAAATGTTCCCAAATAGCCTGAACTGGGTTTTAATATGATGCCACATTGGATTTGGCTGAAACTATTTTGAATAGATAGAAAGGGCAATAATCTTTATAAATCTAGGGTGTTTACAAGGCAAAACCAAGCACTTCGTACCCTGGAACTCCTTTTCCCTCCCTCCCCTGTGAGGGCCCATCAGTCTGTTCCCTGTAGTCTAGTCTTCACACAATCTACCCTATTTATATGAAGGTATAGAGTCTCCTTGATCTTCTTATCAAAGCAAGAAACAAGGCCCTCAGATGAGGGTTGTGAGACTTTGAGTAGGTCACTTAATCTGCATATCAGTGTCTTTTTCTGCAGAAAGAGTGGATTGAACTTGATGATTTATAAACAAAAACTAATGCTTGTTGAACATCTACTGTGTGCTGGACCCTGTGCCAGGCACTGGAGATGAAGTGGAGAAAGAGACATAGCTCTGCCCTCAAAAGGCTGACAGTCATATGGGACATTGATAAGTAGGTGGGCAGGTGTAGAAGATGCTGAGAGAGCTCCACGGGAGGGCCCTTTCCTGATATTCATGCTTCATGAGTATAAGGTACTCCTGGCAGAGCAGGAGGAACTCACAGGTGACAGAGAGCTATTTCCCTGCCCACCTACAATGGGAGGTGATGTCAACACAGGCCAGTGGTGACATGTGTGGCCCTTCAGATCACAGCAGGGCCCGTTTTAAGTGTTTATCACCTACTCTAGTGGGCAGTAGCATGGAGTCTGGAATTGACTATCTAGGTTTACAGTTCAGCTCTGCAACTTACTAGCTGTGTGCCCTTGGACAAGTTATTTAACTTTCTTATCTGTAAAATGGGTACACTATAAGTACCTCCCTCATGGGCTAGTTAAGAGAATTAAGATAAGTAAGAGCATCTACTATGGCACATTCTTCCACCTGCCCTAGCAAGTGTGATCTTGATAACCAGGAAAAAGACCTGGTTTCCAGGCTTGAGAGATTATGAAATAACATCTTGAAAATGTGAAAAGCAGGGATTTCTTTTCCCTTCCTCACTTCTCTATTCCATAGATGACAAATGATCATCTCTCTGGCCCCTTTTGTTCGCCAAGGCAATAAGACTATGGAGTGCCAGCCAAGTCTGGATTCTAGTACCGTCCTACCTAGTACCCATCCTTGGACCATTCAGTGCTGGAAGGATTAACTGCAGAGCCTGCCCCAAGAGCTCGTGCACAGGGGTAGAGCAGGGCCCTTTGGAGGGGCAGCCTTCCTCCTCTCCATGTTCTGCAAAAACCATCAAATGGAGATGCAGAAACAAAGATACCATTTCCCCCAACCCAACCCCACCTGCTCTACAAAAAACAGCGGAATTGCCAGTGTCAGAGACTAGTCATCTCCCCAAAGGAATGTTGGCCTCTGAGTCCCCTTCTGGATCAAATTCCAGAGGTCAGTTCTGTGCAGTAGTGTCCAGAGTCAGTATCCAAGACCTTACCTAAGGCTGCCAGATATCCTCTAACAGTTGTAACAAGTATGTTGCATAGAATGCATAGAAGTATCCTTTTGGTTCAAAGTTGTCCAGATTCTCTTGGTTAGGAGGCAGAAATGGGCCTTCACTCCCTAACACCTGGCGCTGGAAGGAGGACCATACATTTGGATAGTGGGGTGGGGAGGGGAGTAGTCTTGGAACATAGAATACACCCTCAGTAGAAATGATTCTGACAAGGAGTACATATCAGCCAGGTCCATGGGCTTATGAAGAGCAAGGGAGGGTGCAGGAGGTAGGGTCTGGAAGACCAGTGTTCAAGCAAGTTTCTCCAAACAGGGCATTGCACAGAGCTTTCACATTTTCTGAGATGGAATGCCCTCATTGTACACATGAGGAAACAGATGACTTTTGGAGTTTATGGTTTGCTCAAGGCCCCATAGTCGGCTTGGAGGGAATATAGTGGGCTGAAATTATAATTTTGGGCCCCCGTCTTTTAGTCTAGATTTGTCTCCTGTTCCAGCTGCCTTCCTCATCAACTACTCCCTCACTTCATCTTCCAGCAGTCCAGGTTCTACTGTTCTAGGTTATACTCCCAATGTTACTGGTGGACTCAGCGACCTGTTATTTTTATATCAGGCCTCATTCTCCCAGACACCTTGCAGTGATCCACACTGCCAACAATCTTCTCCATAAAACTGTTCTTCCTTGGCTTCCTGGTTTTTCTGGTCTGGCTCTTGTCCCACCTTTCTGGTTAATCCACATTCCTTTGCAGACCCTTTTTTTCTATGATCCCTGAGCATGGTTCTTCCCCATGACTCTGCCCTTGAGGCCAGGTTCTTTCTCCTCAATTTCCTCTTCCCCATCCACCCATGCAGCTTCAGTTCCAAGGGTAGCAGCCCAGCCAGGTTCTAGGCCCCATCTCTCTCTTCTGCAATGACAGAGTCCCCATGGGCACCTCAATCTTAACATTTCTAAACTTTAGCTTACCATTTTCCTTACTCCGATGGCTTTTATAATGTACAGCCTACTTTCGATATCTTATATTCCCCTCCTCCAAGCCTAGGTTTCCAAGATTTTTAATGACTGAAAAGTCCCTTCTATTCTACTGTCTCAAATGTAAGGATTTCCTGATAATACTCATTTATTCACTCATTCAAATACTTTTCAAGCATATTCTCTGTGCCAGAGTTGGCTCCAAATGCTGGAGGTGAATAAGGCAGACTTGGAGCTTGCCTCCAAGGGGCCTAGGGTTGAATGGAGGAGACACAAGTTAAAATAAGTAATTGCACAAATATATCTATGCAGTTTCTACTAAAGAACAGTATAGGGCTGTAACAGTGCATGGTGTGTGTGTGTGTGTGTGTGTGTGTGTGTGTGTGTGTGTGTGGCCTAACCTGGTCTGAAGGGCGGAGAAGTCTTGAACATGGGAAATAGGTGTAAGCTATAGCAGGTAGCAAGTTCATTTCTTCTTTTGGAATTCTAGGCCTGTAGTTGGTAGAGTAATACCCTGCTACCTCCCATGCCCCCAAAAGATGTCCCCACGTCTTAACCCCTAGCACCTGTGAATATATTATGTTACATGGCAAAAGATAATTAAGGTTGTAAATAGTAGTTTACTAGTCAGCTGACCTTAAAATAGGGAGATTTTCCTGGATTGTCTGGGTGGGATCAACGTAATCGCTAGAATCCTTAAAATTGGAAGAAGGAGGCAGAGGAGAGCATCAGAGGGAGATGTGATGTCCTGGAAGCAGAGTCAGAGAGATGTGTTGTTGCTTTGATGGTGCAAGGGGCCATGAGCCAAGGAATGCCCGGGGTCTCTAGAAGTTGAAAAAGGCAAGGAAAGGGATTCTCCTGTAGAGCCTCCAGAAGGGAACCTAATTTTACCAACCTGTGATTTTAGCCCAGTGTGACACATGTTAGACAGTAAGATATTAAATTTGTGTTATTTTAAGTCATGAAGTTTGTGGTTATTTGTTAAGGCAGTAGTAGAACACTAATTCTTAGCCTTAACCTGGCTTTTCCATTTTTAAATCAACTTCGTTTATTTCCACCTATGCCTAACCCTATCTTTCCTTCATCTCTGCTCTCTGGATCCTCCCTCTGGACCTGCATTGTCGAGGATCCAAGGGGATAGTGCCACTCAGATCAATTATAGGAGCAGGAAAAGGAAGGAGGACAAGAAGCAGGCAGGGTGAGTGGAAGGGTTTAGCAAGAGCTCTAGCTCTGGACTCAGACAGGCAGGTATGGAACCTGGGAAATACCATTTAGTCCCTGCGAAAGTGTGAGCAAGATAGAGTATTTGGCTTGTTTCTTCAGCTCCAACATGAAAATAGTGATGGATGCTATCCCAAATGCATAAACGACAAGGATAACTACATCATGCGCTTATATGATATGAACAGTAATGTTCATGTGCCATCCGGAGACCAGGTCCAAGGAGTCACAGAAAGTTCACTGGAGGGTAATCAAGGGCAACGCCAAGCACCAGGGCCAGGTGCCAGGGAAGGTGTCTCTTCCCCTTCCTGACCCCTCCCCTTTCCTGCCGAGGCAGTGGCTCAGGGAGAAAGCCCCAGGGGATGCGGAGATGGTTTGGCCAGCTGTGCTCATAACCCCCCCACCCCCACCCGCTCTAGGTCACAGGTCCGGCAGACAGCTCGACCCTCTTCCTTCCTCCCCTCTCAACACCCGCTCCACCTCAGGCTGAGCTTTGGTGGCGGTAACACCTAGCTGGCTTCACGGGGAGGGGGGCTCACGTGGCGCGAAGTCCCTTGTCTCCTCCCTACCCCAAGCGATGGGGGGAGCGGAGGCCGTGCGGGGAGCTGGCCGGTGGCGTGGACTGGGGTTCTCACTTCCCCTCCTCAACCGCCGGGGGTGCAGGTGCCGCGGGTTGAGCCCCGCAGGCGCAGGCGGGGCGGGCCTTGTGGACACGCCCTCGCCGCGAGTCTTCGCCGCGGGTCGGGAGGAAGCGCCAGAGCGGCGGCTGGTGCTACGCGGAGCCGGCGCCCCTTCGGCCCACGGGACCGAGGGGACGCCGCCGGGCCCCGCGCACGCAGCGAACCTGGCATGTGAGCTGCACCCTGCAGCATGGCAGCCTCAGGTGCGTAGGCTGGGCGCCGGGTCGCTCTCGGAGCCTCCCCCCTGGCGCGCCCCTTCCTCTCTCCGCGCGCTCCCTCGTCCCCCTCAACCCTCCGAGTGCGGTCCTCCTCCCAACTCTGTCGGCTTCTTCCATGCGGGATCTGTGTTCTTTCTGTTCTTAAGCCCAGTTCCCTGACGCCAACTTCCCACCCCGACTTTCCCACGTTCCCCGTCCAGCGTGTTGCATGATTTTCTGCAGCCTCTGACTGATCTCACTCTTTTCTCGTCTTCTAAGTTTCAATTTCTCCTTCCATCACTAGCCCTCGGAGCTTCTGAAGGTGTTTCCCCCTGTTCTTCTCACTCTGTGAAACCAAAGTCCGAGTTGAAAGAAGGCGATTAGCCCACTTGTCTGCGCCGGCGAAAAGCTCCTCGAACCGATAGGGGGCGCTCAGACAGTCCTAGGTTGGCGCTTGGAAGCTCGGCCCTTGGGCTAACTTCATTTAGTGTGCTTCTCCTACTTATCTAGAATTTCAGTAGGAATTTAGGTTCACCATTCCTTTACTTTTACTTTCCATGTTCTTTGCAGAACTTTGAGAAATGGGGGAGAGTGGAGGCCACTGGGTGTCTACCCATCAAAAGGTTCCAGGAGGCTTTTCTGATTAGTCTTTGGGTTCCCTTCTTGGTTCATGGGTGTGTACACTTGGCAAGTCACTCACTCACTGAAATCCAGGATGAACCACAATAATAATAATGATGATAATAGAGATAACTTTTACTACGCAGATTAAGGGATAATGTGCACCTAACTATGTTCTCAGTGGTCACCTGGACAGCCTTGTCTCTGCTCCAGACAAGTTAACAGTCTTGTGAAGGAAAGAGATAAGTAAACAGGAATTACTAGTTGAGAAGATTAGAGTTACCATGTTTGCAAACGGTAAATGTTTTGTGACTTCCCAGCCCATCTTATGATGTTTTAGTAGAGATAACATGTGAAAATAGGGTGGAAAAGCCTCTTGAAAAAGAAAACCTAGTTGACCAGGAGAAGGTACTGTTAGATGCTAGAATGAAGAGCCAGCTCTCCCTAGACCCCCTGAGGCCTAGCCTTCTAATTGTGCTTTGGGAGCAGGGGTAGAAAAGGCCAGTGGTGACAGTTCTATTAGATTTGGTGATATAGGCTCACTTTTTAGGGGGAGTGGAAAGGTAGCTAACCTTAGCTTGGTGGTAGCTGGGCCCTGAATGTTAGGAGAAGCTGTACTGTGAATAAGGAACCCCTAGTAATAGTAAGTTCATAGTCCACACATTCTACTCAAAAGCCAAAGAAAAGTTATCTAGAGGGAATTCATTCATCAAATACTTATTGTATGCCTGCTGTTTCTAGGTGCCGTTCTAGGTGTCAGGTACATATTCAGTTAATGAAATAGACATAAGTCATGTCCCCATGGAGCTTATGGAGTAGTGCGTAGGCAATACACGTAATAAAGACAATACATGATATGAGAAGTGTGTGGAAAAACAATAGAAGGGGTAAAGATGGTTGGGGTTATAGTTGTAAACGAGGTGGCTAGATTGGGCTTCATAGAGAAAGGGACGTTTGAGCAAAGACCTGGTGAGGGAAAGGAGCATTTGGAGGAAGAATGCTCCAAGTAGAGGAACACTTAATGGGTGTATGTGGTGTATTTAAGGAGCAGGTGGCTAGAATAGGTGGGTGATTGGGGAGAAGTAGGAGAAGAGGTGAGTGGGGCTTTCTCCTTCTATGCCTGGGAACAGACCCCGTTAGGTCTGAGAAACAGAAAAATGGGGTGGGGGCTCTGGATAGAGGAGGCAGAGAAAAACCTTCCTGCGGGTGTCCTGTGTACATTACTCCCGTGGGCATAGCCAAGGGGATGTGCTCCCATTCAGATGAGGACTCAAGCCTAGTGGCCAAACTCAGGGCTATTTTTGGGCTCTGTAGTGGCTTCTGCATCCTCTGTGGTGAGACACACTTCAGGCGCTGCAAATAGGAGTTGGGCTTTTTGGGTGCCTGGGTCTCCCTGAGGTCTGGAGGTACAATGGTGAGGTCTCAGTGGTGAGAGTGGTAAGAGTATCTCTTGCCAAGATGCTGTAGGTTATGGACTCATCCAGGCCACTCTTCCATGTGGTCTTCTTTTCTTCTTCTTCTTTTAAACAGCTTCCTCACATACCATACAATTCACCCATTTAAAGTGTACAATATAGTGGTTTTTAGTATCTTCACACACATGTGCAACCATCACCATAGTCAATTTTAAAACATTTTCATCACTTCAAAAAGAAACTGTATGCTTTAGCTATCACCTTCTTATTCCCCCCTGTTCCCCAGCCCTAAGTTCTGCACTCTGTGTCTATAGATTTCCCTAGTCTGGACTTTCATGTGAACGGGATCATATAATATGTGGTCTTTTGTGACTGGCTTTTTTCACATAGCATAATATTTTCAAGGTTCACCCAAGTCATAACATGTGTTAGTATTTCATTCCTTTTTATGGCTGAATCATGTGGTCTCCTTAAATTTCCTTCCACTGAAGAGTAATCATTAGTCTTTTTTTTTTTGTAAGGCATATTTGCCTTTTGAAACCAAATCTTGGCTCCCTGTCCTTGAAAGAACTTGAGAAGCAAGGTAAAATGGAATCAGCTCATCCTGGAATATTCTCTAGGCCCTTAATGGCATCTCTTGTATTTACACAGGAGAGAGGAGAGAAGGAGGCCATAAGTGCCTTTCCCAAGTGGCCAAGTCTGGTAGGGTGAAGACTAGAATCATTTCTTCCATGTGTCAGCCTACAGGTACTTGAAGACAGCTCTCATACCTTTTCCTACCCACTCTCTCCAAGGCTTCTCTTACCTCCGCATCCTTCTACCATCCTTGTACTTACAGGAAAGTAGGGCTTGAAGGAACTTTTAATTTTTCATGACCTTAACTTCCATTTATCTGATCCTTGAGGTCCCTCAATACTCTTGCCAAGTCTATAAATTTGAAATCTTCAGAGTCTGGAAACCCCTCACATGAATTGTCTCCTGTCTCTCTGTATCCTGGTCACCTTCCCTGTATCACATCCCTTTTCAGTGGTGCTGGATTCAAACAGGGGGCTTCAGACAGATGACTTGTATGCCAGTATCACCTATAGACTAAAGAAATGGCCCAGGCTGGGTAGTTTGAGAAGCTCCCTGTCACTTCCTCTTTGTTCTCCTCTTGAGTGGGTTCTGAATCTTTCAAAGGAAGCTCTCTTTCATTCACAGTGTTTCTTAGCACCACCGTCACTCTCTGTTGCCAGCAGACAGCCCCTGCTCTACTGTTATCTATTCCTTTCTCATTCTGTAGCTAAACCTATTCTTTAAGCTCTATCAGGACAAAGACTCTTCCTTACTTCTGTATTGGATCTGTGGACTCCTTGTTGGTTCATGTATTTCACTTCTCTTAACAAACAACCAAAAATGAGAGAATTGACATGGCACATGTGAAGAAATGACTTGTGGATAAAGGAAGGAAATTAACTTGAAGAAAGGGGATGTCGCCCATATGAGAGAGTTGTTGACAAAGCATTTAGTCCTGTGCTGTTACCCAGGACATTATGGAGGGACTTTAACTTCCACTTTGGACATTTTTACAACTTCTTCAGCTTTCAGTTTCGGCAGCAGAGCAAAATTCAGGAAGGTGAGAGATTTCATTATCCTCATTTACACTGAGGCAAAATTTGCTTAAATTTAGTATATTGGTCTGAAGTCACACTGCAGGTTGGTGACCAAGTAGGTTGTGATATTAACTAGTTTGAAGCACTAACCACTTCCTTCTCAAGTACTTTTGCTTGAAGGGGGGCTGGTGGTGTCAAATTTAACACTAGAACCCAGGAATGAGATGTTTTGAATGCGTTTTCCATATAGAAGAGGCTAATCCCAGAGGTGTTTTTTATTTAAATTGTATATTTAAGTCTTTAATGAACAACACATATTGTAACATGCTGTTAACTGAGAAGCAGGAAGTGGTGAGGCGGGATCCAGGGTAAAATGAATACTAACTCCAGTGGCCCAGAACTTGTCATTTAAAAGTGTTATTTTGCCTTTTGGTTCAATCTGTCCTCATAAAGGGGGCATAAATTGCTCATGTGTTCAGGGCAGTGTAAAGTCACTGCTTTCCTGCTATGTCAATCGGTGCTCTAAGACCCAAGCTGCTTTCTTGAAGGACACTTGTTATGCTCTAGGAAAGCCCTCTTCTTCCTTCTTCTTTACTTCTTTGCCATTACTTGTCAATATTGTTAAAAACACTGCTGATGGCTTCTTCATCACTGATGCATGAGACCACAGCCAACTCTTTCTGAGATCTTATTCTCCTAACCCATTTGTACAATAGTTTCAGTCCTGGCTCTGTGACTATTTACTAAGTGTGAATTTAAGCAATTCCCTTCATCTTCACAGCTGAAGTGTTTCTTTTATCTGTAAATGAAGCAATTGGCCAAGTGGTCCCCCAAAGCCCCTTTTAATTTAATACTTCTCTGAGGCTTTTGACTCTGTTTCTGGCATTTGTGCTTTATTAGAGGAAGAGGCAAGCCTATGTCATGGACTAGGTGTTGTGAGGGACACCTTATAAATGGTATTGTGTAGGTCAAAGCATTAATTCAACCACGATTACCATTTACATTAATGTATTATTTATAATAATGTGAGAATAATGACACCAGCTGCAAATTATTAAGGGTTTACTACATGGCAAGCACTATGCTTAGCACTTTACTAGAATATCTTATTTAATGCTTACAAAACACCAATAAATGTTGCTGTTATATTTCCATTTGAAGATGAGTCAACTGAGGTTTAGAATATCTAACTTTCCCAAGGTTACACAGCTAACTAATACTTCGCAGAGCCAAGATGCTAACTCTAGCTGCCTGATTTTAGACCTGTGCTTGTCACCACTGTATCTGCGAAAGAGCCAGGTTCCAGGGCCAGACTATGAGTCCAGATTCTGTGGATCTTGGGTGAGTTACTTAACCTGCCACAGCTCAGTTTTCTCATATTTAAAATGGGGCTAATAGCAATACCTACCTTAGAAGATCACTATGATGGCTAAATGAGATTACGAGGTAATGTGCTTGGAAAAGCATCTGAAACATAAGCTATAGAGCTTACTTATATAAATAAGTGCTTGCCGTCATCGTCGTCATCATCATCATCATCATCACCACCACCACCACCACCCTCAACCTACACTGTATCAGCTATGGAGGGAAGAATATGCCAGCAGAAGCAATAGCTAATGCAAACATCTGAAATGGCATTGTATGTTTGGGCAAAGACAGAGAGTCAGGTATGGTTGTAACACCAGCTATAAGTAGGGGAAGACCGCGAAAGATTGTAGGTGCTTGGCTCCTCATCTGGATGGTATGTCTTGTAGGCCATGGGGAAGCCCTCAAAGGAGCAGGTGTGTTAATACACTTCTGTGACTTGTTCTTGCTCAGGGGTGTTCCGAGGATGTGACATCCTCCTCGTCTACAGCCCAGATGCTGAGGAATGGTGCCAGTACCTCCAGGACCTTTTCCTGTCCAGTCGGCAGGTCCGCAGCCAGAAGACGCTGACTTACAGGCTGGGCCCCCAGGCCTCCTTCTCAGCAGAGGACCTGAGCTTCTTTCTCAGCATGCGCTGCATCGTGGTGCTGGTGTCTGCGGAGCTGGTGCAGCATTTCTGGCAGCCAGCCCAGCTGCCCCTGCTGCAGAGAGCCTTCCATCCTCCACAGCGCATGGTGCGGCTGCTCTGTGGGGTACAGGACAGTGAGAAGTTTCTGGACTTCTTTCCAGACTGGGCACACTGGCAGGAGCTCACCTGTGACGATGAGCCTGAGACTTACGTGGCAGCTGTGAAGAAGGCCATTTCTGAAGGTAAAGGTCTCTCCTGAAGTAAAAATAAGCAGGCCCTAGAAAAATGACTAACCCAGGCCCCGGGCATTTCAGGTGAGACACTGTTGTGTTCAAACTAGTCATTTATATTATACATTGAACCTGGACCTCACTATGTTAAGAGTCCTAGTCATATTTATTGGTTCAGAGCAGTCTATTTCTGGGATAGGACAGGGATGGGATAGGTCTCCTGGACCATCAGAGAAAATGACACTTTCCCTTGGTTCTGTGCTAGGACAAAAGCCTTTCTAGAATTTTTTATACCTTGAAAGATGCAGAACAATGAAGGTGGGAGGCTGAAACTTAGTCTGATGGGGGTGTGAGGAACATGACTGCTAACCTTCCTGCTTACAAGCCACACCCATTTTATCATCATGTGACCTTAAGATTTTTGTTGAAAAATCGTCACTTTGGATCACATGTTTATAGAGAAACACTCCTTTATTTCCCACCAGCCTAGCTTCTGACTTTTGTCGGTTCTCCTTTTAAGGTGGAAAAATTCTAATCTTCTCTACCAAGGTTAATGACTTCAGTAGACCCAGGAAGTGTGACATACACTCTGATTAACAGTAAAGGAAGATGTGCTCTTGGATGGATGCATGTTACAGCTTTTCTTCCTCTTTTTGTTTTCTATTTTTGCCTCACTGTAGGCTATGAGCAGGCTATTTGTCTATCTTCTGTTCTCTTGCCATTTGAGATCTTGTATACCTGACACCAACAAAGAGGCCTAGAAAATTATGGGGTGATGGAACTATTCTCAGCTATTCATGGTGTGACTTGGGCATTAATTTGGTTCATCCACTCCTGTCTCATTTAATGAACTAAATCAAGAATTTACAAGTTTTAGTGACCTTAAAAAGCTAATATAGCTTCCTTGATGCTTTTATCTCAGAAATAGGCTACTCTCAACCAATAAATATGACCATATCTTGTAACATAATGGGATCCCATCTCATTTTGTAATGTAAATGACTAGTGTTACCATAAAGTATTTCACTTGAAATGCTTGAAACCTGGATTAGTAATTTTTCCCGCATTTGCTTATTTTTACTTCAGAAAGATATGATAGGAAAAGCACATAATTCATACTTACATGATTGTACTTTATTGCTTTGAGGGAATTACGATCTGCCTAAATTTACAAAGAACTTAGACACAACTGGTTGTTTCTGTGGATTAGTTTATGTCACTGCAATGGTCTGTTATGATCTTGTGGGCAGGCCCCTGCGACCCGCCAACCAGTCATTCAGAGCTCCATGGATGAATTGTCACTATATTGGCACCTCCTGCTATAGTCTCTAACAGATGGTTCTTTAAAATATTACAGTGGTTTTATTTAAAAAAATAGATGGTAAAAGGATTTTTAAAAATATTGTTTGGATACATTCAGTGTTTAGATGCTCGGATAAATTGATCGTCTACAGTATTTTACTTTTTACTAACAACTGTGGCTCAGTATGCAGTGAGCCTTTAGTTTCAAGTGTTTCAGAAAGAATGAAGTGTTTCACAGTGGTGTTTCTGTTCTGAGAGCAAATAACCTCTTATCAGAAAGAGATTACTTTAATGGGAGATTAAAATAAGCTACTTAGTGGAAAATCTCTGCACTTTAGTATCAGTGGATATGTAGGAACAAATGGAATTCTAGGAAAGAGAGGAAGAGGGAGGATGGCTTATGTCTCCAGTATAACTTCTTATCTGGTATTAGACTTATGAATTTTGAGATTTGAGGTCTCCGTGTGTAGCAAGATGGCTTGCATTTGTTTTTGGGGTGTCCATAGCCATTGCCATTGGTGCTATAGGCTCTGATTTTTGGGCTAGACAAGCTTTCTTAATAAACTTAAGACTCAGAGTCTGGCAGTGTAGCGAAAAGAGCATTGAACAGCGGTAGGGACACTTCACTGCCTGACTCTGCTGCTAACTAGTTAGGTGCCCAATACTGGGCATGTCACTCAGCTTCTTTGAGTTTCAGTTTTTTTCTCTGTAAGAGGCAGAAATAGACAAGCTAAGATACTTTTCTGGGCCTAAAAATCTCTGACTCCCCTAGGCCAGAGAGTCTCAAACATTTTTGAAGCACTATTTTTTCGCCCTATTTCACACCTCCTTTGACTCCCAGGAAGCTTCGGGCTAAAACAGTGTTTAAGGATAGCGCTATGCCTGCACTAGGTGTCTGGTATAATTATGTCCTTGGTTACATTCTCTATAACTTGTGATAGTTTAATACTCCTCTTGTACACATGAGATTTTCCTAAGGTACCTCAAAATAAAAGCAAAAAAAATAAAATTTTCATACACTCCACTACTTCAAGCCCCAGGCCCATGAGAAATAAATACGTGCAACTTGTTTCTTTGACTTTCTGTATTTAAAAAAAGTCCCAGTGGAAAATGTCATGGAAACTTGACAATGGGATGAACTAGTAGTGGGAACAGTAATCATGGGATTACTGATTGTAGGTCTATTAAAAGTTACAAGGAGACAAATTTCAGGGAAGCTTTCTAACAATTAGAACATTCAGAGATGGAATAGGTGACCTTGGGAGGTGGTGAGTGCTGCATCACTGGAAATGTGAGCAGGGACTGTTATGAAGGGACTCAGCTTTGGAACTGTGGTTGAACCATGTGACCTTAACAGCCTTTGATTATAAAATTCCCTTACATGAGATGCAGTTGGTTTTTTTCAGCAGGAACACATTTCATTCAGAATTCAGTCTTCCTCTTTCATCAATTCTTTCTGAGGTTTCTGACTCAAAACTGAAGAAATATTGGTTATGTCCCTACCATGATCCCAGCAGAAATAGGAAAAAAAGACCTCAATTCATAATCTATGTAACCCTTGAAAATGGTGAAGCTCCCAGTGTATTTGTATCTTTTTTTCCTTAACTTTGAGATATTTTGTGAAAAAAAAAATACATGGCTGCTTAATAAGATATTCACTGAGACCATTTAAAATTTAGGTTAAATGTTAGACCATTTAAAAATTAAAATAAGTCTTAAAGATCAAAAGCTTTAGAGAGTGGAGATGGTAATGGAAGTAATTATTCCCAAAACTTAAGTTAAATATGGTTACAGGTTATCAGTTATACTTTCTCTTGCTGCTCCATTATCTAAAAAGTGCATCTCAAACTTAGCTGTGTTTAGAAGGCCCTGGGGATCTTGTCAATATACATATTCTGATTCTGTAGGTCTGGGTCAGGCCCAAGACTCTGCATTTCTAACAAGCAACCCAGGTGATGCTGACGCTGCTGTTTAGGAGTCCCCTGAGTAGTGAGCAAGGGTCTAAGCCACCCTTCTTTTGTCAGGTTAATGGTCATGTACCTCTGTTGTGCATGGACCATTTTTTCAAATCTACACTTTTCTGGAAATGGAGGCACCATCACATCAGGGCGACTCCTGGACACCCAACAGTTTAGGTATAAAATTAGTCCTGCATTTGGTGCTTAGGTCAACAGACTTCAGGGTAGAGCTCCTGAGTTCTCTTCTGGTGCCTCGAACACAGATTCTATGTGCTGCTCTCGCAATTTTTAATCTCTCAGTTTTCTAGATGTAGTGGCCCTGATATTAGAGTGAGAGTATACTTTCATCACAATCCTTTCAGCTTCTTTATTTGATAGGTCCATTGATTATAATTACTATTCCACTAAAAGTGTTTTGGAGGTTTTATTTCACACCCCCTCTCTACATATTTGCCAGCCACCTTAAAACTGAGCAGATGTTTTAATTAGAATCTTCAGTGTCTTGGAGCAGTTAGTTTATTATCCAAGATCTTCATCTGTGAAATGATGGGTTTGGACTAGGTGATTTGGAAGGTTGCATTCAGCCCCATGTGCTGTAATATATCATTATAAGTTTTCTGAGAAGGCAAGTTGCCTAGAACCTTTTAATTGATTCAATTTAGTTCCAAAATGTCTGCAGTGATATATACCCAGTGCATAGGAAACTGTACTATTGTTCTGAATTTTTCGGACTTGTTGAGCGATTACTGTGAAAGGAGGAAGTAAGAAAAACCCAGTTACAGGACAGAAATTATTTCCTCTTTACTGGAACTCTGTTCTTTGTTGTAAATCTCTCTGGAATACAAACATAGATTCTGTTAGTCTGTGTGGGAAAGGACTTGGTGGATGATATTGAGATTTATTTCAGGAGTTCTCATCAGCAAGAGAGAGAGAGAGACAGAGAGAGAGAGAGAGAGAGAGAGAGAGAGAGAGAGAGAGAGAGTGAGTGTGTGTGTGTGTGTGTGTGTGTGTGTGTGTGTGTACGGAGAAGGGAAACACTAAATCTAATTCTCCTAATATTATTTAGTATTACACGAGATATCTTATCTGCTTCTTTATATGAATTATTTTCTCTTTGCCTCCCCCATCCTTCCTCATGTTCTTCATGCTTTAGAAGTTCTGATGGTATCCCAAATCATAATGTATTTTGCCCTATGTTCCAATGGGAAGAATTTAGAGGTGTATGCTAATATCTGGCCTTTCTTTGTTGATAGTAATGTTCTAATCTGAATGTTAAACTAGAGGTTAAAAGAAAAACAGTTGAGATATTTTAAATGCTTTCAGCTAATCAAATAGATCCCAAAATTTTTTCCTAGATTTAAAAAGGAACATTTTTTTTTCTGAAATAAAGTAATATATGCTAATCATAATGTTAAAAAAAAAAAAGAAAACAAAAAAATGCCTTTAGGTTATTTCCAATTTTTTAAAATAAATAATGTTACAATAAATCTTCACGCAGCTTTTGTGCCTAAATCTTGGTGAATTTCTACTGATCTCCTCTCAACCGTATCTCTTCATCCTCCCCAATATGGTTGCATGTCTGTTCTGTGCATCTCTCCACCTTCCCAGTGTAAAATCCATGGCCCCCCCGACTGCAGTTTTTTTGTTATTTCAGTTTATTTAATTTTTTTTTCCTTTAGGCCTGATTAGTCATTTCTTTACATTTGCAATATCTCTTGCAAAGATCCTCATATGGAGAACTGCCTTGCACCTTTCCTTCCCCTCATGGAGAGAGCTAATAATCAGATGAATGCTTTTATGACAGTTACTGTGTATAATGCATTATGTGTATTTACCCTCCTTCCCATCCTTGAGTAGGGTAAATGGTTTTATTGCCATGCCACAAATGAGAAAACTGAGGTTCGGAGAGGTTAAATGACTTGCATAAGGACTGGGAGCAGCTCACTTTGGAACCAAGGGCCTTCAGACTCTAGAATGCTCTCCACTTTGCTTTGCTTTCCTCTAAGTCTCCTTTCCCCATTCCCTTCTTCCTTGTGGAGACAGGAAGGATGAAGAAACCTCATGGAAGAGAAAGGATTAGGGACAATAAAGCTTCCTTGAGTTGTCTAGACCACACACAGGTTCCCAAGTCAAGCTGGGCATCAGCATTGCCCCTGCACTTTGTTTAAAACACACGTGCCTGGGTCCCATCCCAGACCTACTGAACCAGAATCTTGGGGGCAGGGGGAGTTGGTCCCAGGCATATGAATTTCAAAAACCCTCCGTAGTTGGTTCTGCTATGCAGCCACATTCTAGGCTCTGCTCCATGCTTGCTGCCCTGTTCCTTGGTGTTCTAGTTGGATCAGTTACCAGCACGTCAAGCCCTGTGGGCTGTTACAATGCCGGTCACGGGGCACTGGTCCCACAGGCTCAGAGCTTGGCTGTGGCACAACTGGCTTCTACGTCACAGGCAGCAGCCTTTAGGGGAAGAGACTCATAGCAAAGGGGAAATCACTGCACCCTCCTTGCTCTCCTTGGTGTAGTGGCTTCGCCAATGGTAAGTCATCAACTTCTGGGGCTTCTGTGGTGCCTTGCAGAGACCGAAGGAAGAATCTGACCTTGGGCCTCTTGAAATGGACCATTTTTGTTCTTCTCTCCTCCTTCCTTGTGGCTGTGGGTTGTTGGGTCTGCTCTTTCTCTGCTGTGGGTTAGTTTGCAGTTGGCTCCTCTAGGCTCCTCCTTAAATTCTCCCTCCTGAAGGATGCTATCTTCGTACAATCTTCCCTTTTGAAATGATCTTTGATTTGGGGAGGAGGATTCCAGCAGGGATAGTGTAATCCATCTGGTGTCACTAAAAAGCTACAGCCTGTCTAAGAGTCCTTTGGATTTCCCTTGCCAGTTACCCGGACCACCTTGTAGAATAAGATACATTCTCTCTCCTAGCTGTGCCTGAAAGAGTTAACGAGGACTAATGACCACGGTAGATTTTTGTGCCCATGGAACTTTTCTTCTGAGGCCTCAGAGTCTCCCAGGATTATGAATTTCCCACAAAGCTGCGAGTCCCAGGTGGCAGAGTGAAATTGGCCACTTTCTGTTTCATTAGCCACCCAGAGACATCATTGTCCTCCCAGTTCATTAGACTTTCTGTGGTCCCTCAAGGAAAGTATCTGCAATTCCCTTTGTCAACTGTGGTTGGTGAGATGCAGTGAAAAGGGAGTGAGTGATGAATGCTGACATTTCCACTAATGTGAGAATCTCAAGTTTGCACCTGTCTTAATCTAAATTTTCTAACATGTGCGGGAATGAAAATATCAGGAATTTAATCGATTAGTTTCTTACCCTGTCGTTTTAGTATTTTTTTCATCTCGTTTCTCCTGGGACTATTGCTAGAAGAGAATACTAGAACTTAGGAGAGACCTGACATCTGTTTTACCCTTTCAGAGCCCTTTTATAGACATTATTTCATTTAGTCCATGTAATTTTCCTATAAGGCAGATATTATCTACATTTTAAAGATGAAGAAAACAAGGGCTAGGTAGGTTCACTGACTTGCCCAAGGTCACACAGCTGCATTGCTGTTAGCACTAGGATCAGGGCCAGGGCCTCTTGCCTTATAGGCAGAGGCCTAGTTATTGCTTTATCTATATACCACAGCCAGCCTTTCATCTGGTATGTATTTGTTGGGCACTTACTATACTCAAGGCCTTGTGCTGGGTGCTGGAATAGAGCAGGAAAAGACAGACATAGTCACTGCTGTAATGGTACCTACGTTCCAGACCAGTGCTATCCAAAAATGAATCATGTGAGCCACCTATGAAACTTAAAAGTTTTCTAGTTGCTGCAATTAAAAAAAAAGTCAAAAGAAACAGATGAATTAATTTTAATAATGTGGTTTACTTAGCCCCATATATCTAAAGTATTCTCATTTCAACACATAATATAAAAATCATTAATGAGATGTTTTACATTCTTTTAAAAATACTAAGTCTTTGAAACCATTTTTTACACTTAGAGAACACATTTCAAGCCATATGTGGCTAGTGTCTACCATAATAGACAATGTAGATCAAGAAGGATGCTTGAGAATTGGGGCCATATCAGCTAATATCTTAATATATTAAATATCACATGTATTAAAAAATGCCCATCCTGGTTTCTCCATTCATTCATTTATTCGGTCAGTCATTCATTCAGGAAGTACTGAATGAACATCTGCAAGGTACTGATCTGTATGAAATACCTCTATCTTTTTCTTTTCTTTCCTTACTAATCTCCTCTTTCTTGTTTTTGTCCCTATTCTACCATTTTGTCCCTTTCTATATTTTGTCAGCTGTTTAGCTATGTTCCCAGGACCCAAAAATACTGTGTCAGTTAAGACAGAATTATGTTGATTAACAGCAGGATTTTTGCACTTGAAATGACCAGTTTATCATCTGAACTAGTGAGACTGAGCTTTTGGCAAACTGATGACAGAATCAAACCAGGGTGCCCATGACACACACACACACAGTGTGTGTGTGTGTGTGTGTGTGTGTGTGTGTGTGTGTGTGTGTGTGTGTGTGTGTAAAACTGTTTTTCTGGAAGGATACACAAAAAATTGTTGCTAGTAGTTGCTTTTGGGTGAATAAAGGACATTTTGAACTTCTTGTTTTAGACATTCTTCCACTGTTTCAATTTTTCTACCATGTTCATGTTTTACTTTCAGTTGGGAATTTTAAAAGAGAAAAACGATGGAGTCATGGGGATTTTACAGATCTAGAGGAAGTAGTTGGACTCACACCCAACTAATCCGAACAGGTTGAACTTCAGGTTAAGTTCCTTTGTGCAAACTCCTTGACCTTTTTCTCGGCTTCATTAAGCTGCTTTTCTGGGTAAAGGAAGTGAAATGGTATCATTGGTGTGTACATATACCTCTAATGTCTGCACCATCACTCACTGGATGTGGGCTAATGACTGCAAAGAGGCTACAGTTACTTATCTTTGAGTCATACTTTTTTTACTCTTGTCAAATCAAATTTGGACTGTTGTCTTCTTAGGTTACTACAATCTTTATTACAAGAAGTAGACTATAAGTATAGATTTCATGGCACTAACTGGCTTTGCCAGTTTGGGCAAGTCACTTGGCATTTCTTTTTGTCCTTTTTAAAATTCTGGAAAGAGCACAAGTTGATATCTCAAACCTTTACAGACACGAAATTCCATGATTTTAACTAGGCGTGATTTTATGTATCTTATTATATTTTGTTTCTGAGTCTAAATCTGACTTTTTTCAAAATCCCATCAAGGTGTAGTGTATTATTTCAGCTAACAAGTTATCTTTCACAGCAGAATTTTAAACAGAATTTTAAATGACATAATAATATCTTTCTGTTTATGGACACTAGCCCAAGTTCAGTCTTAGGAGAATATAATGCGATGCCATTATCTGTGTGAGAATGAAAGAATGTGTTTAACATTTTACATATACTGTTCGTTATGGTCTACATATAGCTTTATGAATGTGGGTTCATAGGAAGGTAATGGCGACGGGGGAAGTGGAGGCAAATATGCATGACAGAATACGTCTGTTATAATTTCCCTATTATTCAGGGATGTTTTGACAGCTTTTCAATTTAGTTTCCAGCGCCATTCACATGACAGAGTGTGTCTGAGATGGCCAAGGAAATAGGATGATTTGTGTTGTAAATGACTCTTTATCTGCCTATTGGAGAAATTTTTGAAACTATAGTTGGCTTGTCATGTGGACTTCTGAGCATAAACTTTCTGATTTATCTAGTTTGGTAAAAATTAGACACAAACAGTGATCAGTTGCTTTTCCAAGACACGGAAAAAAACAAAATCAATAATTGATAAAATTGTCTTTCTGTAGGAGAAAAAACTATTGAAGACTATTTCATTTTCACTGTGTTTATCTTTTTAATAAAATACTATCTCTACTGAGAATGTTTTACGTGTGGTAGGTGACCAGTAAATGCTGGATGAATGGATGACTGGATGGGTGGGTACATCCCTGGATTGTTGTCCATTTTCTTTACCCTTGAGCCCATTTTGAATGTCCTAGTTGGAGAAAAAGATATCCTTCCCATGAATATCCTTCTTAGGGGACTAAACTGCTGGTGCCATCTGGATTGTCAGCTGTTTCCATGGAGCAGGTTTTCCTTGTGGTCACATAGTCAGGATGTGACTAAACAGAAACTCTTCAAGTTGATTCAGAGCATGCCAGAGTCTATAGCTTACATCTTTTTTACTATGTCCATACTTAAAAATGTACCAGATTGACAACTATCCCACAAAAGAATCGGGTATGCCATTACAGACGCTAGTTAACAATTGGACTTGCTAGCTTCATGAGTGCTTGTAAGTCTATTAGAAGCAGAAATTAAACTGGGTATGTCCTTTTTGAAGGAGAACATTGAAGTAAAGAAATCTGTAGAGTTCAGAGGAGATCGCTGGTTCAGGAATTCCTTGGTACTTTTTTTTTTCTGGGTTTATGGCCTTCTGCAGATGTGTGTCTTCTCTATTACTCTTACAAGGTTGGACCCTACTAGGTTCCTATGTAAAAGAATGCTGGTTGAACATGTAAATTTTGTTTGCCAAGTTGCCAGTTTTACAAACAGGCTGCTGGCTCTCTCTCTAACATCTAATAACACAGGAAATAGAGGGGAGGCTGATGATGAAATGAAAATGCTCTACTTTTAGATTGGACTAAAATAAGTTTCCTTTTACATACACAGCTAATGTTTGAGGCTGTAGCTATAATTAAAGCTTGCTACAGTAAGATTGATGTCCATCAAAACGAGCAGATTATTAGCATTATCTGTTGACTCATTTTTTTTTGAGCGTGTAAAATGTGGGAAAACATTTGTGTGGCAGAATATGGCATTTAGCATTCTAAACAGAGTCAACCTGTTACTTGTTCTGAAACAGATTCTCCCTTTCATTTTCTAAAACTTTCTGAATATTAAAGCCTTGGTTAGTTGCCTGAAGTCTCCAACTGTGATGCATTTTTGTGTTAAAAGTTTTTCAGGTAAAATGTATGCTGAAATAATCATACAGTAATTTGGCAGCCTATATGTTTATTTTTATTTTGTAGTCACTTTGAATTGAAAGTCTCATAGGTTATAGAAATCCTTTAACATCCCTGCCATGGTCTAGTGTATTCATGTGATTAAAATTTGCCCACACTCTGGAAATAATCTAGCTTTAGAGCCTCTCATGGGAAAACAGAAACAGGGAACCACTGAGTCCAGAAGATGGAATATTAACATTCTAAAAGGAAACTTCGGAGCCACTTGGCCCAAGCCCTTTAGTTTAAAATGAGCAAAGTAGGACCCAGAGGGGTTAGAGGACTTGCTCTGAGTTACACAGTTAGTGGCAGAGATGACTTTTAATTTATGTTTACAATAAACAAATACTTATTGAGTTTATGGAGCGCTTGCCAGTGGGGTAGTACTCTGCAAGGTCCTGAGAAGGCTTAATGAAAAGGTTGCTCTTGCAGTTTATGCATTCTAGAGGGAGAAGGCATTAAACAACCAGTTGTCCTGTTAATTACTTAATGCCATGAGTGTCCAGGGTTATGAAGCAAAAGTTCCCTTTGAATAATAAAAGGGATTTGAGATATCCTGAGGGACCCTTTGATAGTTCCTTCTAGCATGCATGACGGAAAGAATGTTTCCTGAGCATACATCTTGATAAAAAGAAGAAAATGCATGGCTTGTAGGTATTGCATATGTTATGCACATTCCTATCCTCTAATGGTAACATAGAGCCCAAGTTAATCATGGCTTTTAGGCAGGATGGTCATTTTCTCAGAATGGTGATTTGGATTGTTTGAAGTTTTAGAGTAGCTTTATTCAAGCACTCAATTTAAAAATGAGTATTCTGCTTCTTTCCTTAAGTTTGTAGACAGCAATGATGTTGAGGTGTATATATTAATTTGAAAGTTTCACATTCTAGTTCATATAAATGTGTGATGATTGGTGGATGGGCAAAAGATAAGTTGAAAATTAATAATATCAATAAAGATCCTGCTCAGGATCCAAAAAATAAACAGGTGTCGTACAAGAACAGAATGAAGGGATATATATCTTAAGAGTATCGTTTGTAAGTTCTGGTGGTTTTAGTTGAAGTAAAATAAACATGGTCAACAGAGCAATTTCATGTCCAAAAAAAGTAAATGCCATATGAAGGTTTATGAACAGGAGCATTGGTGTCAGAAAAGAGGCTCCTCCTCTATCCTGCATTGCTCAGCTTACATGGAGAAGTGTTCACTATTTCAGTGGGAGCACATGCAGATATTCATCCATCCACTCATTCATCCACTCACTCATCTTTGTTTATTGTCCCTTCAATAGAATATAAGACTCAGGAGAGTGGGGATTGTATCCCCAGTGTGTATAACAGAGCTTCACACATAGCTGGGCCTCAATACATTGATGAATGAGTAAATGGAATGAATGAGGGAATTTCAAATTCTGTCAGATGATACATGTTTGAAGGAAATAAACCTGTTTTGGAGAAAAGAAGTTTAGCTGGAACCATGGAAACTGTTTGGGATATTAAAGACCTGTCACATGGAAAAGCAGAAGGGCCAAGCTTTCCTGTGTTTCTTCAGGCACAGGGCAAGGAGCAATGGATGAAAATTGCAACAATGGCAACAACTTAAGTTTAGGATACCCTCATAATCCAAAGACAGCTGATCCTGGGAAAATATTTATTGGGATTTTATTTTGAAAAGTAAAACTAAAAATTCAGAAAGTAAATTTATTTGATCAGATTAACACAGTTTTGATTATAATTTCAGCTCTATGCTAATTATTAAACCATACAAAGACTGAATCCATATTTGCCGGGTTTTATACAAGAAGGGCTAAATACATTTTTCTAACACAGTTTTGTGCCAGCACAAGATCATTCCTTAGTTCACATTTGACTTTTTTAAAATGGTTGTGATGAAATATAATTCACAATACATTTGACTTTTATAGTTTTCTTTTTTTAATGTACATATTTTATTTTTCAATTATAGTTGGTGTATGATATTTTACCAGTTTCAGGTGTATAACATAGTGATTAGACATTTATGTAACTTACAAAGTTACATAAATCTACCCATCTGAACTTTATCCAGTTCAGTTAGTTACCTTTACAACAGACAGAGGCTTTACTTGTGATTCATTTTCTAACATCACTTTCATTAGCTTCATAAAATACTGCATCTTTTGCAAAACCTAGAGTTACCTCATATAACTGAATTGCATTGCATTTATAGTTTATGGTGGAGAAATATTAAGTCTGGGAGAGAACAAGCAATAAAAGTGTGGCTTGGTGGATGAGAATATAGACCAAGATTAAGCAAGCAGAGATGTTTAAATGGGGACTGATTTTGTAAATGAGTATTTTATGATTAAATATTTTTATGTTATAAAAAATTTAGCTTCCCTATGTTACTGTAACTATGGAGACATTAAATAAGAATACTCAGAAAATGATAAGGCTGCCAGAGTTAGAGGCCACTAATGTGGGTTCAGAGCCCCAAACTTCGTTCCACCAAGCAGAAAACTGAGGGAATGAATATCTTGGCACATCTGTAAACCCACTACATTTGGTAGACCAGTTGGAAAGCTTTGCCACTGGTGATGGAATCTTGAGTCAAAACAATCTCAACAGGCTGGAACATGGACCTCAATCCAACATATAACATTAAACAGGGCAAGTGTTTATTTGCAATTAGGTCCCAAACCTCATCCCCTCCAAAACAAAACAAAATGAACTGAACTATACAATTATAGCACGGCAAAGGGAAAGTCCTGGCTTCCATGGTTTACATGAAAAAGAGCTAGGAGTTTGAGATGACTAAATGCTCACTATAAATTAGCAAGGTGGCATGATTGTTCTAAGATGCAGTCTTGAGCTACCCTCCTGAAAAGTGGCCAGACTGGAAGAAGAGTTTTCTGTTATACACAGACTTTAGTTACCCATCTGGAGTAGCTGTTGGTAGAAGGTTGGGGGAGTGGAAAGTTAGGCTGGGGAGGACAGGTAAACCAGAGCTATCTCCATTTGAAGCCTGCTTAGAAAGATGAGTATATTACTCTAGATTTGTTTGTTTGTAGGAAGAGAACCCAAACTTGGGCAAAAGAAGAATTAACCAAATTATGGGAAGGGCAGGAGTGCACTTGGTCCTCAGAGATAACCTGGAACCAAGGACTTGAACTCCACAGGGTTACCTCACCACCACTCCTTTCTGTGTCTCTCCGTATAGGTGTCATTCTCTGGTGACTTATCTTCAGGAAAGGGAATTATATCTCCTAGGAGCTGCCATACCTCATTCCTCCAAATTCCAATTCCAGAGAAGAATTGATATTGTTCTTTCTCATCCAAAATTTAAAAATCTCAGGGTATGGTCTATTTAGTTGAACTTGGGTCAAACACCTAACTCTGGGCCAATTAACTATGGCCATTGAATTGGAGGACTATAGATGGCCTGTGTTGATAGCCTGCGGTATGGGATTTCTAAAAACTTGTCAGCTTCCATTCAGACCACTTCGTGAGAGTGAAGGGATCAAGAATTTTCCCAAAGGGGGACTGCTATTTTGTTCTTGTCCAGCAATGCAAAAGATAACTGCCACAGTGAGAAGTCTTGAAAAATACTTGTGCTGAAGGAATAGAGGAATAACCAGGGGGTGTTTAACCATAAAATTATAGAATTTGAGGGTAGAGTGAAACTGAGGCTTAGCATTGTCAGGTGACTTGCTCAATGATACACAGCTGAGTCAAGACAAAAGCCCAGGCCTCTAACTCTGAACTCAGACTTCCATCCACTATATTGTGTTCCTAAAGAAGATGATACCGAGGAAAGACATGATAATTACCTTCCAACATTCGAAGGACTCTTTGAGTATAAGAATGATGTTGTTTGGTGATGCTCCAAAGGACAGATTAGGATTCACGGACAGTGGTAACTGACAAACAGAATTCTACCAGATTTAGGGAAGAAGTTAACATCTGGAATGGCTTAACAAGAGAGTAGGTTACATCATCAGGAGGTGGTGGCCAGAGGCCTGGTCACTGGCAGCCTTCTGGTTAAAGTTGGATAAACAACTGCCAATGACACTGAAGAAGGAATCTCTAAAGTCTCTTCCAATCCAGAGACACTGTAAATTAAAAACCTGGACAATGTTGCTTTTTACTGTTTTTCTTCAACTTCCACTGGTTGTAGGATATTTACAGTGCTAACTGCTATAGTAACTGTTTTATAACGAGTATCTCATTTAATCTTAATCTGTAAGCTAAGCACAGTTATTATCTTCATTTTGCAGATAAGGCACAAAAAACGTTAAGTTACTTTCCCAGTGGCATGTGGGAACTTCAGCTTTACTCCCAAGCCTCTAGTCTTAACCACTACATTCATTGGCTTCTCAAAAAACTATATTTCTAGTCCTATTTTCACAATGTTTCTGTCAGGTGTTCTCAAAATGTGATCCTCACACCTGCATCAGAATCATATATTTTTGGCTTTGATGAAGAACCAAGTATTTTGAACCTCATATTTTTGAAAATATTCATATTCCCCATGAATATTTGAACCCACCTTCCCCCCCCCCATATTCATTTTTCTGGGCTCTCCCAGTTACCAAATGAACTGTTGGTGTGGAATGGACTGGGTATATGTATATTTTAACAAGTACCCTGGGTAATTATGATGTGTGCTAAAGTTTTAGAACCACGGGTCTAGTGCTCTCATGGGAAGGCTAAAGGGGAGATTGGATCCTAAATGCCTCATATTTATCTCAGCAGCTTAGACTGCTCTGAAGGCTATGGGTAGACACTGAAGAGCTGAAAGTCGGGGTCTGACATGATCAGAATTTATTTTCTATAAGTTCAGTCTGCTGGCTGTCTGGGGAGGGTGAGAGGCTGGAGTTTGGGCAGGAGGCTATTGCTTCGTTCAGGGGAGAGATGATGTGAGCCTGAGCTGAACTGAGGCAGAGGGAATGGAAAGGAAGAAATGCTCTGAAGAGGTGAAAAGGAGGCAGAACCAGCAGGACTTGGTGCGTGATTGTGGGGAGGAAAAAGAGGAAGCAGACTTGTGGGTGAGTTCAGCATATAAGAATAAAAGATACCTCTGATGGGACCAGCATGCATATAGAATTCAGAAAATAAGAAAGCACTTTCAACAGGTAGCCAGTTGAAAATTTTATGGAGGAGATGGCACTGAATTAGAAAGTTTGATTTGAAGAGGCATTGGTGAGAATGGGAGAAAATGACTGTCCAGGATGAGGGAACTCCATGGGCAAGACAGAGGGATAGGAAGTCACAGAATGCTTTTGAATTTGGGCCAAGAAGTGGTTGGGGAGGAACGGTGTGGGGAGGACAATAAATATCAACTTGAGTCAGTGAAATAGGGGTCTTCAACATCAGGATAGAGAGCTTTGCCCCAACAGATACTAGACTTATTGCAGTGATCATTTCGTAACTTATGTAAATGTTTATCCACTATGGTACACCTGAAAGTAATATAATATTGTCTGCCGACTGTAATTGAAAAACAAAAATTTTAAGAGCTTTGCCCCTCTTATCTCATAGGGCTTTTTGTTGGTTGGGGCAGCAATATGACCAAAACGACTTTTGGAATGATTGTTTCAGCCCAGAGACAGGGGTGACCCTAGTTTTGGAGGCAGCCTTTTCCCCAATGTCAGTTGAATGTAGCTAAATATATATAAATCCTACTTAAATGAGAAATGGAACTCATATTACACACAGATTTTTCTGATGAAATATTGTAGTAAATTTCCATAGGCTGGTGTATTTTATTGAGATAGCATCAAGTGCTAAGTTCCTCTGACATCCTTGCCCTTTGATTCTTATCACCTACCCCCTTCACCATCAGTAGTTATTTACCCTAGAGATTGCAGGCCATATGCTTGCACAAGGCCTTGTTTCCGGTGGTGTGGGTGGGGAATGATGGTTGGCTGGAATGAGCAAAGCCCTGACGTGCAGTGTTGCCTATTGAACAAACAGTGGAAATCCCAAGGGGATATTGGAGTGGTGCAAGGTTGTTTGCTTCCAAATCTACAATAGCTCCTTGACACATAAACATGCAGAGGGGTCATCAGGGAATTAAATAGTTCTAGCCAACCAGCCACGCCGTGCTGGGGGGCGAATAGCCTGAAAGGTATGGGTACTTTTGTGAATACTATGAAATGCTATTATGGTCCTAAGAAACTGGGAGAAGCCTTGTCTTTTTTTGTCTCTATCCTTGACCCTACCACTGAAGTCCCTATTTTCCATGGTTTCTTGAGAGCAGGGCCCATGTTTTCTACAGAATCTGCAATGCCTCTAGTATCCATGGTTTCTCCATTCCGTGGAGTCCTATGGAAGTCATTTGCTGGACATCCTCAGGTAACAGGCATTTATTTGATCATTTCCTGAATTTCGGGTTTGCTCCCCAGCTAAAGTATGAATTCCTCAGGAGGAGGGCCCATGTATTGTTATTCCATGGGGTTCTTCTTTGTGCCTTGGACCATGTGGGCCCATAGAAGTCTTAGTAAATGCTATTTGCTTCATTGGCTGTTTAGTTGAAGTCTTGGAGCACAGATATTATAGTTACTCTTCTACTGCAGCAGCTTTATAACAGTGTGATTAAATTACTCTCTTGGTAGGGTTGCAGTCATTATCTGTCACATTGTGCATTGACTGCCTACATCCCGAATTGTTGAGAAAAAAATGCCTTCAGAACATTCATGATCTAAATAAGGAATCAAATGCAATTTCATATTTGCTTCAGGTGATCCTGCTGCCCTTCCATTAAAATATATTTATTAAACACCCACTCAGTGAATTTAGTGAGGACTTGGTACTGTATTAAATACTGCAGAAGCATTACAGATTCTGTAGAAAATATAGGCTCTACTCTCAAGAATCCTTGTGAGCTAAACTGGCATGTAGGCATTTGTCTGTTAATGTCCAGTTTCAGCATCTGGGACTTGCCACCCAGTGGAGAGATGGGAGCATGTTTCAGTCTTGCCCATTTCCCCAGTGCCCACCCTGTGTCATCAGAACTAGCTCCCTAGTTTCCTACTGCTGTATCCATCAGCACTTGAGCATGAAAAAGGCAGTTAAGAGGGCCCTGGATGTGAAGGAAATCAGTTGGCTAAGGTAGTAAGTCTACGGTTTGGGGTCAGGTGAGCCAAATTCCTAGTTCTGGCTTCAGTAACCAGTTCTGGGTTTGTGGGCAAGGCTTTTCAAGAGTCCATTTCATTATCTGGTAGAGTGAGGTGAAAACGTCCACCCCATGAGACTATCAGGAATTGTAACTCAGAGAATGAATGGAAATATATCATACCTGCATTCCTCCTCCCCTACCTCTTTCACCAGACTCACCTCTGCTCTTTTGTCAGCATCTGTCTGCTGGCCTCATTCTCTCTTTCTGTTTTGATGGCCACTAGTTTGATTTTAAGCCTTGACTGTTTCTTGTCACAGAAACTATATCTTTTATTTATGGTAATCTTTTTTAAATTTTAGAAATCTCTTAGAAATTATAAAGGTAATACATACTCATTATAAATTTTTTTTCTAACTATCAGAAATCTATAGAGGAAAGAGTAAAAATATTTGTCCCCAAATCTTTATTCTCCTTCATAGAGATTGACTACATAAACGGTTTGGTATGTATCTTTACATTTTTATGAATTTATAAAACACATGCATGGGCATTTTTTCACTATAGAGTCATTGCGTACATATTATTCCACAACCTTATTTTTTCAATTAATTGATCATTTTCTGTGGATTTTTAACATAGACATATGTGGAAATTTTTTTTGTGTGTAGTATATTATTGTGTGCTTTTTATTATGTAGCTTGCTTTTTATTTTAGCTCATATACAACAACAGCCTTCCCTCCTCCAAACTGCCAAAATGATTTTCCTAAAACCAAATGGGGAACCAGTGACCGAAGGATAAAGTCCAGATTGCTTAGTGTGACAGTTTAAAGCTGTGTACCATCTGGCCCCTGCTGACTTCTGTAAGTTTATTGGCATGTTTCTTAGATTTTTTTTTTTTTTTTAGCAGCAAAACCTTTTTGTCCTCTGAACAAAACCTATGTACATCTTCCCCCGCCCAATGTATTAAACAGGTAAACACGAAGCTCCTGGAGTTGCATGTACATATGTGGTGGCCTCTACCTCAGCCAGCTCAGGCACTTTTTCCTGTCCCCTGTCTCCCAAGCCCCATTCTCTATCCTGTTCCATTTTTTTATCTTAGGGCATATTGGTCCTTCCTCAAAAAGTCAGAGATGTAACAGACCCTCCTAATTTCTCTTTATAAATTATGGGCCTACAACCCAATACTTAAAAAAAAAAAAAAAAAATTGGAAGCTTTTTGTTTTGCCTCTTTCCTGGAGGAAAATGAATTTCCTAAGTTTATTAGGAAATGTCCTGAATGATTTTTCTTAAATTCTAAAATGTCATCTCTCTGACATGAAAATTCAGAGAACCAGTTTCGGAGAGCTCACTCTTGTCACTTTTCTGCCCTTTTTTATGGTGAACATACTAGGTATTCTCCTATTATTGACTTTTTCTGTTTGCTCTGGGTTTGAATATCTATGACCCAGAGACCATTAGGTCCTTGAGAACTGAAACAAGAACAATTAGAGGACAGCTGTCTACGAGCTAGGATAGAAAGTAAGCTGCAAAACAAAATGCATCCGGCTGGGTTGTCCTACTGTCTAGCTCACTGCCTGGCATATAGTAAATGCATGATAAACTTTTCATTCTTGGAATGCATGTCAGGTAGGACAGTTCCCTCCGCAACAGGGGCAAGAAGGGGGTAGAGACCCATCATTTGCTGTTAATCTCGCTTTGGAAGTAGCATTAAGGACTGGAGGAAGATAAGGATAGTCAGCATCCTTTCTTGCTGAGCTACAACCTGACTGCCTCTACACCTCCTAGCTGCATGGACCTGAACAGAATGGCAAGTCTGGGGGTGTTCTCTCTTTGCTTAATTCACACCAATGATAGGTTTGTGCATACTGAATTTGATGACCACTGGAATGACCACCTGAAAACCATACTGGGGTCATGTTAGATTCTACATTGGCTATCAAAGAAATTCTGAAAAAAATGAAGACATGAATAACTCACAAGCTGAATTTTGTGGGTTTTGTGGATATATTTATTCCTATTTTTCTAAGCAGTAAATCTGCAGCCCAAAGATACTAAAAATGACATTCTTTGCTTCCTTTGACCACAAAAGCCACACATCTACATCATTACCAGGAGGCTCTGTTGAGAGATTGCAATCTTTCTACTGATCTTTAAAAAAGCAAAAACAAATTAACAGCAAAGAACTCCGGTGTTGGGTTGCAATGCACACATTGGTGAGACTTTACCTCTTACAAAAGGATTTGAACCTATCCTCAGTTTGTCTTATTAATTAGCAACATGGCATATCTGTCAGAAGGTGTCACCATAAATGCTCTGATCTCTGATTTCTGTGACCATATTTAGGTTTTCTATTTTTTATGCCTCTTGGTGCATTTTCTTTTCTCTAGGATGGAATGTGTTTGGTTAGCACTTGTCTTTTCCAGACATTTGGAAGGTACCCATTCTGTCTTAAATTCTGCTGGTTTTACCTCAAAAGTTTTCTTTCAGATTGTTGACACAGTTTCGTTGATCTTTGAATGCATTGGGAATTATTTATTTATTTTTTTATTGTTACACACTCCCAGATAACTCAGTGGCATGTATTTCCCCAGTATGGCCTGGGCTCCCGCTCCCATGGTCTGGAATAGTGGGACATGTTGTACAGTGCAGCTTGCCTGCTCCCAGATCAGACTTCATTGATGGATCAAGGCATCTGTTCTTCCTGAGCTGGGATTTGGCCTCAGCAGTGGTCTTACTCAGGGTTCTAGGCATCTAACCCATTCCCCTAGAACTGGCACTTGAGATGAAACCAGCATGCCCTTCCTGGTCTAGCACTTTTCCCACATACCTTATTTCACTTAATAGGTAAGATTTCTCATTGCTAGGCCTATAAGATATTTTGGCAACTATTTGGGTACCTCCTTCCCCACTCTTGCCTACTAGCTAGGTCAGTGGCCTTGAATGGAAAAGAATGACTGAGGACCTTCACAAGTTTTTTTTTGTTGCTTTTCACAACACCTGACTGTTAGGAGCATTTGGGGGAGCCTTCTTTATCATTTGGAGTGATACTTAGCCATATCTTCTAAGAGGCAGAGTTGCACTGGGAACAAGTCAGGACGTTTTCAGAAATCTCAAAATGAATATCCTCTCATGGTGAGGTCTACTAGGCCTTAGTAATAAAAGTGACCTATTAGCTATCTGTCTAGTTTCTGGTGTTCATACTAGGGTCATGGGCACAGCTGTGGGATAGGTACCATCTTCTATAAGTAGGTACAACCTTGAGTGTTCATTCAGAGAAAATGCATTAAGATTTCTCTAACATTATGGTATAAGACATCTGCCATACTATGGAATTAGAAAAGTAAAGATCTTGATGTCTTGGACAAAATTTCACTCATCTTTGTGAGACACAGCTCTTAGCATATGGTAACATCTAGTGCTCAATAAATATTTGACGAATGAATAAGTGAATGATTAGAGTATTGCTACATTATACTCTAAATAAACAAGATCAAATTTCTTGGCTTATGAAAAATAACATAATTTCATTGTCTCAAATTTCAGCACAACTAAATTGCCCAATTTCTGGGACTCTAAGTAGCAAGGGAATGAGATGTATAGGAATAATGACACAGATGCAAATATCCTTTTTGAAATTAGCAGAATTTTTTTCCTCACTCAGAGTTGTTATCTTGGGGCATCTTTCAAGGGATAGTTGTCAAACTTAGGAGGCAAGGCTTGTTTTGAGTTTAACAAATCCCATCACAGGGCCAAACCCTTGATATTTCAGCAACATACAGCCACCAGTGGAGGGAGAAAGTGTGTGGTGCTGAGTGTCTAGAAACCACTTAAAAATTCCTGTTTTCAGAACCTTGTCACAGTCTGTTTAAATGTAGTTTTTCAAAATAGATTTTTTAATGGTTATCTTTCTAATAGCTCGGATTTGCAATTGAAGAGAAAAGCAGCTCTTAAAAAAAAAAGTAGATTATGTCAGAGGGGAAGAAGTTTTATCTAATTCTGTATGATGGTTGCTATGGTGATTATTGAATATAAATTTCAGTTTATGTAAAACCCTGCTAAGGTTTTGATTAGAGACCAGAGGTGAAGCTCGATGTCAGTTGGCAAATGGCTAAAAAGCATATATTAATGGGGCAAAAAAAAAAAAAAAGAAAAAGAAAAAGAAAAAAGAAAAAAATGGGTGGGGTTGCACAGCAGTCTCTCTAGCCAGGTATCATGTCGTCACAGACTAATCTCATAATGGTTACTAAGGCAGTACAAATTAGAGTAGGGAATGAAAAATGGTGCTTCTCTTCTCCCTTGACAATTTTTTCTTTGAGGCAATCGAAGATGAGGGAGCTTCCTTGAGAGGAGACAGGTCTTGCAAATGTGGACGCCCATATTCCAGTATCATTGGCTTAAAGTAGGCATTGAGTGTGGGGAAGGAGATTTCAAACATCTGATAAAGGAGCCGGGCTGAGTGACCTTAAGAGCAGGGTTCCCAACCCCTGAGCTGCAGACCAGTATCAGTCCTTGGGCCGCACAGCAGGAGGTAAGCGGCAGGTGAGCAAGCTAGGCTTCATCTGTATTTGCAGCCGCTCCCCAGCGCCAGCATTACTGCCTCAGCTCCACCTCAGATCATTAGGCATTAGATTCTCATAGGAGCTTCGGTCCCAGGTGCCAAAAAGGTTGGGGATCACTGCTTTAAAGACCCTCCAACTGTAATTTCTCATCTTTTGAGTACTTGCTCAAACCAGCAAGAAGGAAAAACAAACAAACAAACCCTTGCAGAGGGGTTAATAACATCTCCTTACCCTAAAGCTTCAGGCACTAGAATTGTAAATCCACCTGGAGATAAGAGGCGGGCTTTTACCTCTTAAATTACTGATTTAATCTAAGAAGTAACAGTTAAGGATCAGTGAGTAATAGCTAATTATGAACACGTGTGTGTGTGTGTGTGTGTGTGTGTGTGTGTGTCTAAATTCTACTCTTTAGTGCTACCTACTTAATTTTTTCATATTTATGTGTAGTTGCTCTAATTGTACCCCCATATATTTATTTATTATTTATATTTGTGTTTGTATATTTTTTTAAGGAGATAAGATTGAGAAAGGATGCCAACTGCTTTCTCTTCATCATGTCTATAGAAACATGGGTCTTTAAGTCCAGGCAAAATGCTAAGTCATCAGTGCCCACTTGGCTAATTACAGGCCAAAGTAATGAAGATGGGAATAGTCAGTCTATGCCAAGAGCATTCAGGATAATTTTCAGTGTCTCAATTTCAATTGCTGCTCCCCATGTCCTAAGTAAAATTGGGAAGTAACTAAATTTGCCTTTTGATAACATTTTAGTACTTGTTTCCTTCAGCCTTCTTCATTATGACTCACATTCAGCACCTTCATGTCCAAAGTCATTCACTCTGTGGAAACACCTTAATGGAGTCCTCTTTTTGCTAAACTGGAAATGCTGTAGTTTCCAAAATGATCTTTCCCTTCAACACTCTTACAAATTTAGTCAAAATTCCCTCTCCAAAGTGGCTGATCTCAACATAATGCGAGAAGGTAATTGGATTAATGGTGGTTCTCTAATGGTTGTCCTTCAGGGATTGTGTAGTGGAGTGTCAGAAACTTTGCTCTTAGGTTTCCTGTTCAGTTTTTTGACTTTGAGGCATATAGAGAGGTCAAATCTCAAATTTGTTTGGGCTGGATTATGTCCACCCTCTCCCAATTCATATATTGGAATCCTAACCCCTAGCACCTCCAGATAGTATTTGGAAATAAGGTCTTTTAAGAGGTAATTAAAGTTAAAGTGAGGTCCTTAGGGTGAGCCCTCATCCAATATGACCTATGACCAGGGTCCTTATAAGAAGAGATTAGGACCTAGATGTGTGTGTGCACAGAGGAAAGACAATTTGAAGACACAGAGAGAAGGCAACCAACCATCTGGAAGCCAAGGAAAGAGGCCTCAGAAAAAAACAAACTGGCCAACATCTTGATTTTGGACTTCTACCCTGCAGAACTGTGAGAAAATAGATTTCTGTTGTTTAAGCACCCAGTCTGTTATTTTGTTGTGACAACCCTGTCAAACTAATATAGATTTATAGATGGATAACATCTATAGGTGGCTGAGTAGTTATTACACAGAGTGGCAGAAGCATTATCTTGATCTGGTTCAATTGGGATGATCCTAACTTCTGCTCGTAGGTCCGTAAAAGCAACCTAACTACTATAGCATAGGAGAAATTCAGTGTGGCATTACCTTGAGAAAATGAGGGGAAGGTTATTGTTGACTACTTGTATGATAAAGACCCAACAGTATGATGTTGTCACTGAAAGCTATTATAGTATTAAGCTACATTAATAAAAATATATCTCCCCAGTCTTGGAATATTGTAATTTCACTGCATTCCACCAAGAATGGTGTTTCATCCTGGGTGACACCTTTTTTAGGAGGAAACTGACCAACTAAAACATGTCCACAGAAAGACAACGAAGGCGTTTGGGAACATGTTGGATGAGCTGTTTTGTGGAACGCATGGCTGTGTTCTGAGTTGTGGGGTGAGGGAGAACTCTATTTGAGACAGAGGTTCCTGGGAGGCAGGAGTGCTGGCCATTGTGGTGGAAGTTCCAACATTCTTTCCACCCTGGATGATTAATGGAGTCAGTGAGTGCATGGCATCCCCCTGGTGATGGTTATTGTGCATGTGACATAAGTTGGAATAGTCAGAGTGAAGGGAAGAGTTTATATTCCATGCTTGGGATACAATTCTCTTCTTCCTCTGCACCTTGTTGTTTCTGCAGTGAACCTGCAGATTGCCACTACCGACCTGAGAATGAAACTCAGGCTGAAGGTGATAGAATAGATAAATGGAAAGAACCTGGGGCCCTGATGATGTCACTGAACCCTGATGTCAGCCAACCCCCAAATCTGCCCAACTGCTGGACTTTCTGTTCCGAGAGATAAATGTCCTATTGTTTAAGGCATGCTAAGTTGAGATTTCCTTTACTTGCATCATTTAAGCAGATTCTACAGGGTTGGATTGAAGATAAAGATGAGCTTTCACAGATAAGTCCAAATACCCATCAGTGTGGTCGACCCTTTCAAGAAGGGAGCTTTTGTCACTGTGTCCAAATAGAAGTTGACTATGATTTTTAAAAATTCTTTAATGAGTGGAATTTTGCTCTAAATGATTCTTAAGTGTCTTTCAAGCCCTGACGATCTAACATTCAAAAATAATTCTAAGGTGTGAGTGACCATGAAGCTGAACCTTTCCCCGGGGCATTTGCATCATCCCCAGTGTGATAACTCAGCTGAAGCTTTTATTAGCAGAATGTGGAGGTGGGGGAGGTTTCTGTGCATGGCAGCCTCCCAGGTGCTCTTTACCCACTTCATACATGTGAGCTGTTCTCCTCTTTCCCTACGAGGTCTGTGTCTGGCACACCCACTTTTGGAAGGCCGTTGAACCCTGACCAAAGGGGAAATAAACCATATTGTAACTGTTGGACTTGCAAAACACAACATAGAAAAGGACCGCAATATTATGGAGAAGAAAAGTGAAAAAAGAGCAGGGTCTTGTGACTTATAGGCTATTAATGGAAGGGGTAGAGAGGCTAAGGGGCATGGTGAGAAGGTAGACAAAAGGTTTCAGGGATGACCAGGAAAGCAGTTTCCAACCTGTTTTAACCTCTTCTCCCTTTGGACAAACATCCCTCTTCCTTGGTTCATATTATAAAAATAATTGTTAAAATTTTTTAGATATAAAATTATAATAGAAAATTGACTAAGCTTTAAAAGGCACACAGTTTCTCCATTCTAATTCATTAGTCTGGCAGGGCATTTGCAAACACACCCACTTTCCCTCTGAGAAGATGCAGATCAGTGGAATAGATTTTTCCTGATCTTGATCCCAAAATTGATTAGGTTTCTAGTGGTCCTGTAATTAATATAAAATAACAGCGAAGACGATATTTTGCCTTCATGCTTGTGAGTCTGAACCAGAAAGTGTGCTCTCTCACACTGCTTAGCTCATACTACACATAACCAAACTGGGCTTGTTGGGAAGAAATGTTTGCAGAGTCAAAGGACTGCATTTTTGTACTCAGCGAGAATGTAATTGGTAGAGCCAGTGGAGTTTCTCTCACAGAGTGATAAGGCTGGACAGAGCCTTTTAAATCAAATTGTTCACTCTGTGTTAACACAGGGGAGGACAGCTGGGCATAGAGAAGTGACTCACCTGGGGCCAAGTGATTAATGGACTGCTGACCTGAGGGTAGGAGTATGAGAATGCTCCGGTTTTACCTCATGGTATCAATTTTTAAGAATTTGGATTTGCAGGGAAACCAAATCTGATTGATTTTTTAATAAGTGAGAAGATATATGCAAATAAGGGTCAAAGGTGGTGCGAAGAGACTAATTTCTAAGCTTATAAATATTTTTTTTGTGTAATGGGAGCAGAAGATGACCCAACCAGTATTTGTCCCTGGTGATGGGAATTCTCTGTCCCAGACATTTGGCATGTCTGGTGTCAGGTCTGCCCAGTACTCTTCCATCTCTGGTTGGGAGGACTGGTGGAGAAAAACAAACTCTATTCAGATATGGGCTTAGTGTTCATGATGGAGGCTGACGAGCAAGTGGCCAGCCTGTTTCTGCTTTGGGGCTTCACTTCCACTTCAGGAAGTGACCTCCTTGTCCCTTAGAGGTCCCATTCAGCTTGGTTGGGAGGGTTCAACCAGTTCCTGTATTTTCTGTCCTTTGCTTTCCAACCTCAGGCTGAGACAAAGCAGCTCAAAGGTTGGATTTCAGCTCTAACATGGAAACTTAAAATTCTCTGGAAAAGTCCCTGTAAAATGGAGAAATAATTCTAGAAGACACAGTTCAATCAGCTTTCTTATGCTGTTAATTGTTAAACAAAATCAATACTTTTTAGTTTAATTTTTACTCTTCAGATAAAGAAATGAAAGGTCATTTCTTCAACGAGAAAAAAAGAAAGAAGTCCCAGAATGTGTTTTCGGTGGCCCTTAGGGCAGGAAGGGGGAGTTGGAGTAAGGGCCTCTGAGGTGGTGGAAGAAGAGGTAACTGGTTTGCAGTTTGTCTGGGGGCTCCTTTTATTTCCTTGTTGGGGCTTAGTTTTTACTGACTTTAAGGCACGAGGGTCCGCAAAGCTGGGAGAGGCCTGAGCCAGCTGACCTGAGGCCATGAAAGCTGTAATTGCTTTAGGTCATAGCCATCCTAACTCTGTGGCTCCATCAGATATACAGGCCGGAAGCCAGCAGTAGCCAGGTAATGACTACTATCAGAAAGTTGGCCAACTTTTTTTTTTTTTTTGATTAAGGTCACACAGGCAAAACCAAGTTCTAAAACAGGTGCTCAGAATGCATGCAGCATAGCAAAGAGCCCAGGAATCCTGTTCTGAGGGAAGCGTGTCCTGACCATGCTTTTTTCAAAGGCCGACAGCTGACAGAGGACAGGCTAAGGACACTACAGATGAACCACAGCAAATGGAAGACAGGAGAAGGGTTTGTGGCTGTAAATGGATTCTGGCACAGTACAACCCACCTTGGTCACTGCTCCAGGAAATGGCCAAACTGGGAAAGCCCCGGTGACCTTTAATTTTGTAGACAAACTGGTTTGGTTGTTTGAATTATGATATTGCCAAACCACATTTCTAGGCTCATGTTCCATGTCTCTGAGGTAGACTGACAAAACTCAAAACTCAAATACACATGTGCAACAGCAGCGGGGAGTGGGGTGGGGGGCTGCTCTCATGTCCTATCGCTAATAGAAGTACTTCATTATTATTCATAATAATAATTACTATTCATAGTAATGGTCAGTGATATAGCAACTGCCTTTTATAGAGCACTTACTATGTGTTAGAGTGTTTGACAATAACAATTCCGAGAGATTGGAACTATAATTTCTATTTTACAAATAAGGAAAATGAGGCTTTGAATGTTTGACCAACTTGCCTAAGGTAAGTAAGAGCCAAGATCTAACCTAAATTGTCTGGACTCCAAATCCCATGCTCTTAAGGACTGCTGTGTATGGGGCAGTGATGAGAATGCACCTGGCAGACCTCTAGCTGCCAGGAGTGGAATTGACCAGAGGCCTCTGGGCTGTGCTCTAAATCCCTCATGGCATTTGACCAGGCCCTGCTTCCCACAGGGTGCTCCCAGCTGATGACTGAGCATGGCAGGAAGACTACAGCAGGCTGGCTCTTGGAAGACACGGGACTCCCAATGACCAGATTCAGCTAGGGGATCCCCTGACAGATGTGCAGAACTTTCCTTAGCTCTGTGGTCTAGGTCCACTCATCCTTCCTTCCCCATCTTCATTTGGTTTCAGACCATCTGCTGGGTCTCCCAGCCTCCCTCCCCATTTTCTGTCTCAGATATGTTCCCTAATAAGGTCCTTGCATGTTTAACCCCATTTTAGCATTTGCTTCTCAGACGACCTGAACTAACACAGTGTATCTATCATGCCAAATTTTCAGGGCAGCTGGGTTCAGTCTGCTAACATAAACTGGGGAGTTAGACAGTTTCTTGTTTCTCTCCAGCTTCCACACTAGAAGCCTCAAGGCATGAAGCCTTGTGGTGGTCCTCCCTGTGTTGTACTTTCTCCCCTGCTACTCACTTAAGTGGTTAGTCTTATTTCATCCATTGATTCATCTATTCATGGGAGAAACATTTATTGACTTCTCACCGTGTTCTAGGCTCTTGGGATCCAAAGATGAATGTCAAGGAATCTGCCCTCAGGGAAATCACAGTCTAGCAGAAGAACAATTTATAGTCAACAGATAAACAGCACTAACTACTGATGACTCTTCAATGCTTACTCTCTGGTACGCTTTTAAGCATTTTGTATGAATCAACTCATTTTATACTTACAACCATTGTGTGAGGTAGGTGGTGTTATTATCTCCACTTGCACATGGGGACACTGAGGCACATAGAGGTAAGTGGCAGATAGTGAGTGGCAGAGTTGGGGTTTGAACGCAGGTGCAGTCCTTGAGCTTACTGCTTTGCCACACTGCCCCTTGCTATGCTGCCTGTTCTAAGAGAGTGTGACCATGCTGGGGAAGTGCAGGCTTCTACTGCAATGGAAACTGAACCCAAAGCAGCTCAGTTCCCACTTTAAAAATTTCCATTGCCTGCTAGGATGAGGCCAATCTCACTGGGCGATCTGGTGGGTACAGAACACCTGTTATGTTGTGGAGAATCACACCCCATTGCTCTTGCCTGGAGGTTGCTGAATCTCTGCTGTTTCCTGTCTGTTTGGCTAGTTGGAGCATCACTGGGCCACCTGACACTCACTTTTTGGGTCACATTAGATTGTCTAGCTCTGGACTACTGGACACAGAGGTATACTTTTGCTCACTTCTACATGGAGAATCATTTTATAGGAACTCTCCATTTGGTAAATGAATAATAACAAAAATAACTAATACTTAACTTCATCTAGTGCTTTTCAGTTTTCAAAGGGCTTCTGTGTGTTTATCACTTATTCCCAATAAGCCCTTGCAGCAGGCCAGGCAGGTATAAATAATCTCATTTCAAATGAGAGAAAATTGAAGCTTAGAAAAGTCACAGTTACCCAGTAAATGGTAGATGTGAGACTTGAGTCCAGGCCCTCTGCAGCTTTGTTGACTGCACTGTTCCAGAACCCACATTTATGTTGCTAGGAAATATTATACAGTATCCTTAGAGCCTTGACTTTAGTAGCCCAGGTTTTAATTATTGGGGGCCATCAGCAGCCCCAGAGTTAAAGGCATTTTTATTTTGGCCTGTAATTATTTAAGCGAAATTTGGAGTGCCATGTTGTTGTTTATATTTCTTTAAGCAGATCACCCAGAAGAATCATGCCCCAACTCCAAGTTGACCATACTGTGAAGCCAGATACAGCTTTCAGGGTGAAGAGTGGGAGAAAGTTACCCTTCTTAAAAATGGAAAATGAAACTGACTGGGCCAATTTCATAGTTTCAGCTGGTTAGTATGCTAACGGTCAGCAAAAGTAGAGGCATGAAAACCCCTCTCAGCCTTTCCTGGAAGTTTGATGATTGAGTGATAGAGAGACAAAGGGAAGGGAGTTTTCTTCACAATTTCCTTAGCTCAGTTCCATTATCAAGAGTTGCGTTTGGCCTCTCAGTTCTTGATTGGGTGAAAATAAACCTCATTTTTATTTTGGCCTGTAATTATTTAAGTGAAATTTGGAGTGCCATCTTATTGTTTGTATTTCTTTAAGCAGATCACCCAGAAAAATCATGCCCCAACTCCAAGTTGACATACTGTGAAGCCAGATACAGCTCTCAGGGTGAAGAGTGGGAGAAAGTTACCCTTCTTAAAAATGGAAAATGAAACTGACTGGGCCAATTTCATAGTTTCAACTGGTTAGTATGCTAACGGTCAGCAAAAGCAGAGGCACGAAAACCCCCTCTCAGCCTTTTCTGGAAGTTTGATGATTGAGTGGTAGAGAGACAAAGGGAAGGGAGTTTTCTTCACAATTTCCTAAGCTCAGTTCCATTATCAAAAGTTGCATTTGGCCTCCTCAGTTCTTGATTGGATGAAAATAAACCTCATTTTCGTGGCCTGCCCCAAACAAAGCCCATTTGTCTGTCCATACATTACTAAATCTAGACATCAGTATCTGTGTAGATTAGAATTGATTCTTGAACCAGGAAACCAAGAAGAGGCTGTCTAAAAGCTAGTTATTAATGGCCTCATTACAAGTCTGTGTTGTGCCATTTGAACAAAATTTACATAAAGAGAGGAAGCACATTTATAAGTGTCAGAAAGAGACGAAGAAAGAGGAAGACTTCACAGGGACTGTGGTATCTAAGGCTTTATTAGCAACACTGGGGTTTCCTGAACGATGAAATAGGGGCCGGTGGGCCTCCAGCCCTCAGAGTCCTAGTGGAGAGCTTCTTTTCCAGTGGTGGCCTTTGGAATCCAGGTATGGACAGTGCTTCTTAGAGATCTTGATAAGCTTGGCCAGTGAAGCTATGCTTGGCTGGAGCAGCGCCAGAGATCTGAGTTCAGGAGAGAGGTAGGTTTCTGTAGAACCCTTTCCAATGGTGGGGCAGCAGATTTTTCAGCAACCTTTCCCAGATTTATCCCAGAGACTCACTGAAGGAACTTCTGTCTGTGGCCAGGAAGCAGCTCATGTAGGGGAATTATTTCTCCACTAGGGTCATGTTTCCTGGGGTCAGCTCTTCCTTCAGTCTGGGAACTGGTTACAAAATGGGAACCTTGACTTCTAAATGTGGTTTTGCCATTAAACCAGCAACTAATGCCCTAGGGCTAGTCAGTTCACATTCCCATACCCCCTATCTGCAAAGTGAAGAGAGTCGCATCTGTCACATGTGTCTAGACACGCTGAAGAGAACAAATGAGAACAAATTAAAAAGTTCTGAGATACCGGATAGTGAGAGAACTCTCAATGACCCTTGGCTTCTTGGATGAGGCTGGAGCAACTTAGCTCTAGTACTCAGGGAAGTTTACTGCAGGTCGAACTTGGGAGAGGGTTGGAGGGCCCTCGACCCAGCTGGGAGGATAGGAGGGCTGCACGCAAATTTTATCATTGGTGGACAAGGGTGAGCCCACACATTGGTTGTCATGGCAGCCTTAGCTGTGGGGCTATTTTTATTCAAGCTGAAGAGCAGTAGGGTGTTGGGGAGGGGAAGGGAAGAGCGTCATCCTTTGCTTTAATAGAAAACAAAACTAACACTTTGAATAGTTCATTTAGAGCAAGTAGGTAGTGGCTGGATAAAGGTTTTAGAGCCCTGAGGTCTTCTCTCTTCCTGTCCTACTTCTTTATCCTGAACTTTAAGTGCCTGGAGGAAGGCCAGAGGAATTACCTGGTGAATGAAGGGAAAACGGTTCCTTGTCTAGTGAGCTTGAAAAGACTGGGGTTGATGTACAGGATGTAGATTTTTTGATCCAGAACCCTCTACCCAGCGCTGCAAATCCACTGACATGTAGTGCAACCAGGCAGCCTGAGGAATCTGCAGCTGGTACAGGACGTCTGGATGGCAAAGCAGGTTGATGTGACAGGTGAGCCAGCCTGTGCTGGAAAAGTCAGCAGCACCCACTGCCTCAGGAAGTTGACAAGGCCTTGTGGGAAGTGTGGATTCATTTTTCTCTCCTCCTTTCTGTTCCTTTCTTCTTGTTTCCAGGGAGGCAGAATAGCCACCATGGGTTTATGTAAAGTCTGAGTTGGGGATATGTCCACAGGACTTTGCCTTACCTTTTTGGCATCATGAGGAGGCTGATGATGAAGGTGACAAGGACTATGATTGATTTTCATTTTAATGAACTCACACTAATGCCACTAAATAATCATCACCTCCTCTTTCCCCTGACTTTAATGCCAGTAAGACATGTGGTAGGTAAGAGTCTGGCATTCTACTGACCCTCTTAACACATTCTGATTGAAGATAGTATATGACTTTGGGGGTAGCTGGTGAATTGTGAGTTCAGTACACTTGTCACTGTGTTGGAAGCTTTGTACATGAAAGAGGTTAGCTAGACAGGAGATTCAGTATCCACTAACCAAGGTGGGTGAACAAAGGGGAAGGAAGACCCATGGGTGATGACTAAAATAAAAAAGCAGTCTTGATGTTTGCCAGGAAGCTAGGTGAGGTGGGGGTTATCGAAACTCAAGATCTGAGTCCCACCATTGCAAGCCTCTCACCTCCCTCCTTGAACTCACATGCTTTTACAATGGAGCAAAAGCTCCTTCATTTGGATACATGCATTTGGAATTTGGGGACAAGGCCAGGTCTGAGTTCTCCCTTTGTGCTTTCTAAGAATACAACAATAGCCATGACACTGATTTTCTAAGCAAATAGCTGGTATAAACAAGATATGCCATAGGAGAAATGCTTAATCTACTTGAGAATCATTTTTCTAAGTATTTTGCGAACCATATTTGTGCTACACTTGCAGACATCAGGCTAATTATAGAATCTTATTTGCTCTTGAAAGTGAATAGAGCAGGATGTTGGCTTGGTAACATGTTGTTAGCCCTAGTTTATGTTACTTTATGTTTGAAGGCACTGCTTGCTCAAAGTGTGATGATGGGTGGTCAGCGACTCCCTTCTCAATTCTGACCCAGATTTATAAGAGAGCTTACATATTCTGTTTATATGTCTAGAATTACTTCAAAAATAAGCAAAGAAAGTTCTTCAGCATTTAGAAAAATAAAACTACATTTCAATCTTTATTTTATAGCATTTCCTTTTCTCATAAATACTGTTTGCTGACAGGTCTTCAATACACAGTCCAAACTCCTTGAATGGTATTCAGGGTCCTCTCTGACACCGAGGCTCCCATACCCCTCTCACCCACCTCGCATAGAAAAGGTGCCCCCACATTGCTTCCTGTAACCCAAACACATCATTTACTTTCATGCCTTTTTGTGCCCTTAATCGTGCCAGCAAAGTCCTTCTGATCCCCATGTCAGCATTCTCTGCTTTTCAAGGCCCTACTTGTCACTTCTTTGAGACTGTTTTTCCTTTTTTGATTTTCTGGTGGCCATAAACTGTGTTTTATAAATCCCTGCTTATCTCTTTTAATGTTTTGTTTTGAAGTTATTCCTGTTCTCATTTGTTTCTGGAAGTCAGAGAGAAGCCATTTCTCTCCAGTGTGGTCCCCCAACATCAGCAAGGATAGAAATTCTCTTACCCTTATATTTCTTGTGGGGCCTAGGCTAGACTTTGAATATTTGTTATTCATTGATAGGCACTAAATATTTGTCAAAGGAATAAAGGAAAGAGTTAGAAATTATTTTATTAATTTAAATGGAAAATATACCTTTTTCGCAGAAAGGTAACATCAGCATCCAAATGCTACTTGACTTAAAGTAAGTTGTCTTCTTTATTCTTCAAGAAGTCTTTCTCAACTTCTTGAAACTTCTGTTATATTTTTCATGTGCCAGCACTTTTCTAAACATTTGGAAATATAACTCACTTCATAGTGACATTTATAGTCTCATCACACAGGTTAGTGCTTGCTGGGAAGGTATCACATAGTTCTTAGTTTTTTCATGTGGAACCTCATCTTCTCAGTTCAGTTGTAAGCTCCTTAAGGCCAAGACTATAGGGCAGGCGTCCCCAACTCCCAGGCCGCAGTCACTCCCCAGTGCTAGCATCACTGTCTCAGCTCCACCTCAGATCATCAGGTGTTAGATTCTGATAGGAGCACTGGTCCCAGGTCCAAAAAGGTTGGGGAGCACCATTATAGAGGACACACTCATGGGATCTCCTGTGGGAGTCTTGTCACACATGTTCAGTAGATAATTGCTAGGTGATGAGGAAGCTCAAGTTTCAGTGCATTTTGTGTTGGGCTTTGAGAAAGAGTTGTTTTATGGTTTCATCCTTGTGGCTAAGTAGGATGGATGAGAATCATAATAGTTCTAAAATTTCATCCTGAGTGAAAAGTCTTTGGAAGTTTTTTCAGACCTCAGGCAACTCTCTGTATTCCTGCTGCATCTGTGCAATGGTTAAATTTGGGTCCTGGACCTGGGATGCAAATGCAGAGGGAACATGGTTCATTTCTTTCGCAGACTCTACTACCTAAACTAGGTTGCTGGTCAATTCATTTCTACATTCTTGTAAGAAATTTTTGACTCTTCTTCACTCTTCCTTTTATTAGCCACACTAGAAGTCCTAGACACATATTGATGATCTCTTCCTACTTCATCTCAGACCAGAAACACACAAATTCCTGACGGGCCCCAGCGACCATTTCTGTTTCATTTCATTTTTGGCTAGGTTGGTAGAAAACTCTTAGTTCTCAGTTGATTATCTCCTTAATTTCCTTTTCTGTTCACTTTCTTTTTCCTTGTCACTCAAAACTCAAAGAAAATAATTCAACATGTTTATGCTACAGGCTTTCTTCCCCCCTTCCTACCTTTATTTTAAAAATCACTAATAAGTTTAACTTATCAAAATGGAAGCAAACAGTTTAGCATAATTCAGCTTTTACCAAACTTCAGTAATATGAGAATCATCAACATGGTGTTTAGTTTACCATTTTTTAACAGCTTTTCTGAAATACAATTCATATGCCATGCAATGTAGTCAGTGTGTACAATTCAGTGGATTTGGGCAGTATATTAAATTATCAAGTTTTAAAAATTGTGGTGAAATATATATAACATAATAGTTGCCATTTTGACCAATTTTAAGTATACAATCTCAGTGGCATTAATTACACTCACACTGTTGTGCAACCATCACCACTATTTCAAGAATTTTTCCATTGTACTATTAACAATATTTTCTTAAGTCAATTCATGTTTTTTATTTGAAAAGGAAACTTGGCCTCTGTAGATGAAAAACCAGTATCTCTTGATGTGAAAAGAAGGTAGTTATAAAAATAAAACAATAAAAACCAAACCATGTATTAAATTCTACTAGATACTCATGCCTACAGAAGCCTGTGGGCTTAACAGGTCTTTTTCTCTTTGTGGTGCCAAAGGAGATACACACATTAAAGAGGTATTAAAGGCATCCTCTTACCAAACTGAGTCTTTCTTCTTGATTTATGTGGGACTGAAAGAACTGAAGGAGGACTGCTTTCTCATGAGATGGCTAGGTGTTGCTGAATGATTGCTGCACATTTTGAGATCATTTCCTGTACCACTATGGCTCATAGAAATGCTGTCAGGGTGCATAAGAGCATGAATTCGAGGGTTAAATTTCCATGCAGCATGCACTGTATGACTTGGATCACTTATTGAAATTTTTGTGCCATAGTTTTCTCATCTGTGAAATGGGCAGAATCAGACTAGTCACTTAGTTGTTGAGATAAAATCGAATCATATATGTTAAGGTTTTTTCATTGTTCCTGGGATATAGTAAATGCTCAACAAATGGAAATTGTGGTTGTTTTTAAGAATGATCCTTATTTATACTTTTCCCAAGGCTTAGCATTACCTTAAAAGTTAGCTTATATATTAAACAAACAAACAAACAAAAACAAAACTGTCCAAGATCAGCACACACTATTCATTGCTGTCCTTACCCTACCTTTCTCATAGGCTGTCAGAAAAACGTAGTCCCAGTTGAGTGCCAGATGATGTGCAGGAAAGAGGCAGTAAGCACTCTAGTCTGAAAAGTTAATTGGAAAGTGAGAGAGTGCAGCCTTGGGTCAGAGGCCCCTCAAGCATGCGGCACCCTGGCTGGACCAGTTGGCCTTCAGTGTCTCTTGACTTAAACCTCATCGTTGGGATAATGGCCCTGGTGGCAGGTCACAGCATATTTAAAACTGAAGTGGCATTAACTGCTCAGAAAAAGGCAGTGTCACCAGGTGTTGGTGAGTAAAAGCTTACATCATGTCTCATGAGCTGCAGTCAAAACCCCAGACCAAGAAAAGTATGTGACACTGCTTCTTGCCCTGGACCACATCCATGAAGAAGGCAGGGCACAGACACCTGCGGAGAATTCCTGCTCTGCTCCTTGCTTGCTTGCTGTGTGACCTTGGCCAGGTTGCTTCAATCCTTCAGGCACAGTGTTTCCATCTATAAAATGAGAATAAGGTGTTGATTTCTAACTCACGGGGTTGTTGTGAGTATTAAATGAGATTAAGACTATTAAGCAGTCACAACAATATTCAATAAATAGTAACTTTTATTGTTATCATTATTAGTAATAATGAGTCTATCACCAGCCCTCTTACCTAGTATGAGCTGTGTCATGTGGCTTGGTGTGAATCCAAGTGTATACATACACTCATTTCATTTAAAATCATAGTCTTTTTTAGATCCAAATAATATATAGACTCCCTTGAAAGGAAAAAAATTATGAAGCTTTAGTGTTGATGGGTTATTCTGAGGTATTTAAATTTGTATAAACACGTTCAATTTCTTATGCTTATTGTTCTTTCCCAACTCTGAAAGAAAAAAAACAAAACAAGATACAAATATAGGAATAAAATAAATAAAAAGGAAACTGACTACATTTGTTTTGTCATAGACAATACTGGCTTACTGGAACAGCATGAACATGACATGAGTCTGTGGTGCTTACCGATTCTTGCTGCAGCTCCCCGTGTTATTTTGGGACTCGGAGCTTCCACCACATTCCTCTATATGAAGTAGTGTCCAGGGAAACCTTCTTGTGGTCACTTGGCATGAATGCCTCATCTTAATTTCGTCCTGACCCCCTTTTTCCTCATGGGTCCCTATCATTCAGGGTAGCGTGACCTAGCTACAAAATGATTGTGAACACACAAACATGCACACACATGCACACACACACACACCACAGTCTTATGGCAGAACCCAATTATTACGTGGTCATCCAGATAATTCAGGATGCCTTTGCATTTACATCCTATTTTAAAGGCGTTATTATCTAAACGAAAAGCCCAAACACTAATTCTCATAAGGACCATATCTGAAGACTTTTGGCAGATGACAGTTTGAGAAACATTGATTCACATCCTGCCTAGACCCCCAAAGTATTTGAAGCAACCAGCAAAATTAAACACAATATAAGAAAGAGAAATAGGTAGGACCAAGGATCTAGATGAGAGGATAACAGCAATTAAGAACCAAAATTGTCACTGAGGTACCTGGCAACAACGGCAAAAGGTGAAACACACCATGTTAGCTTGTTCTTATTTGTCTAATAAGAGAAAGCAGGCAAGTTCTCTAAAGAGACAGACTTTTCCTGCTACCGATTTCAAGGAGTACTTGTCACATATATGAGCCTTTGGGGAGCTGGATGCATGAAGAAAGTCTTTTTCTCTCATTTCTCCAGAGTGTTTCTAGACCTCCTATGAGCTGAGAGGATATTGTTAAATTTTAAAGCAGTGAGGATACTATCAGTGTCTTAATCATACTTGACATTTGGAGAAGATCCTGAGAATTTTCAGAGTGCCTTTTCCAAAATGTTTATTATTTGAATCTCAGGACCAAGGTGGTATTATCGTCAAGGTGGGAAGGGGTCCACAGAGATTTATGAGTTTAAGTGGGAAGGTTTGTGGCCATGTCACTCTGTCAGGTGGGTTTCAATGGTGCTTATGTCTGGATTGGTATTTCCTTCATGGAAACTTTGTATCTGCTGAAGTGGTTGGACCCTGGTCCAGTCTGCAGTGCTCTGGGGTAGGGGCTGATGTTGCTGGAAGAAACATAAGCAATGGTGGTGTCAGTCAGTGCCACTAGAATCACCCTGCAGAATGAGCAACATCCTGCCTGGCTTCTCAAAATGAATTAGCTGCTTGAAGCTATCTAAGGTGATTTAAAGTATAGACATACTAAGGGGAGGGAGAGAGCAACTGGGGGGATTGTTTTATGAACAATATAGATGTCTAACGAATGTACTGTATACTTGAAACAAATTTAAATAAATTATAAAAAATTATTTTTTTAATGTTAATTGACTAATACCACTGATAGGCAGTATCAATTGTGTTGTAATTTAAGTGTCTATATGTATATGGATCTGTTTCTGGACATTTTATTCTATTACATTCTTCTGCGAGTCTGTTCTTGTGCCAATGCAATGTAATAAAGCATCTTAATTACTTTAGAAAAAAAAATAGACATACTGGAAAGAATTGTTTACACAGCTCATCTGAATGTTGGGGCATATCTGCCAAGTGCTGCACTCTTGGCATTTATGCCAAGCTGGTGAAATGATTAGCCAAAATTCAGTTGCTGCCTTTCTCCTTGCCCCACACACATTGTCAAAGTGCTTTCTCACTGTGGAAAATATGAAAATACATGAAAGATTGGAAGGAATAATAGTGGGAGGGTGGGAAGGGCCATGAGCGATCCAAACACATTTTCTTTTGATCTTTAAAATGCATTTTCTTTATGTAATTGATATTCTACACTCTAAGATATGATTTTATATCCTGCTTTTTTGCTTCACATAATATCATAAGCTTTTCATTAAAACTTTTTGAAAATAATATTTTTAACATTCTTTTATCAGTTAGGTTCTTTTCCTTTTTTCACTGATGTGAAGAATGATTTAGCGGGTATCTTGGTTCGTTATCTTTGTCTACATTTCGAATATTTATTTTCCTCTTTAAGAGAGATTTTTAGAAGTAGAATTATGTGGCTAAAGTTTTGAACATTTTAAAGACTTTCTCTTTCTCTCTTTATGGACACATAACTTTCCAGAAAGGTTATATGAGTTTATACTCTTCTTAGCATCACATGAGAGTAACTGTCCTGCCTCACTTTTAAACATTTCTTAACTTGAAAAAGTGAACTAACAATATGTTATTTTAATTTATTTGCAATTCCATGATGATTAGTGGTGATGAATTTATGATAAAGAGGTAATTTGTATTTCTTTCTTTCTGAATTATATACTTCTTGGGCTTTGGGTGTTTTTGAAGAGATTTCTGTGACCTCTTAATATCTTAATATGTCTCTTAGCATATTTCTTTCAAATTTTAACCAGTTTGTGATTTGCCATTGGATTTTTTGGTTACAGCTTGATTGAGCCATAATTCATATAACATAGAATTTACTCATTTAAAGTATACAATTTGCTAAAGTTTTTTGTATAGTCATAGGTTTATACAACTATTACTACAATTAATTCTAGAATGTTTTAATCACTTTAAAAAGAAATTCCGTACCCTTTAGCCATCATTTCCCATTCTCCTCCCCTTCCCCCACCCCAGTCCCCCAGCCCTAGTCACTCACTGATCTACTTTCTGTCTCTATAAATTTGCCTATTCTGGACATATCATATATTTGGAATCATATAATATATGGTCTTTTGTGGCTGGCATCTTTCATTCAGCATGTTTTCAATGTTCATCTATATTGTATCATGTATCAGTATTTTATTTGTTTTTATGGCTGCGTAATATACTACATTTCATCTATCCATTCGCTAGCTGATGGACATTTGTGTTGTTCCCACCTTTTGGCTATTATGACTAATGCTTCTATAAACATTACAACTTAGTTTTAAAAAATTTGTTTACTGAAGTTTTGAATTCATGTCATCAACTCTGTTGCTTGTTTAAATGTATTTCTTTATTTGTTTAAGATTAACAAATCTTTTCTCAAACCAATGATAAAAGTTTCACCCATGTTTTAATTTTTTGATTTTTAAAATTTGTTATATTTTTCATTTCAATCTGTAATCTATTTATATTTTATTTTGGAGTCTATGAGAATTAGGAAGAATCTTAATTGTCCTTTTGTCCACCACTCCTACCTCAAATAGCTGAATTTTTCTAGCATCATCTGCTAAGTCATAATTTCCACTATTTTCTTTATTCTGTACTGATTGCTAATGCTTTCTTTATCACATATTGTTTTTATGAGAATAAAGCTTGATTTGGGGCTATCTGTTGTATTTAATTGCTCCTTTTGATTTTTTTTATGAATTTAATGTAAAATAGGACTACACTTTATTGTTTTTTAAACTTTAGGAGGAAACATAATACCTATATAAATAGAATTTTCTTAGATAAGAAAATTGAATAATAATAATAAGAAGAAAAACAATGATGCAATGACAATTTAAAATTCAATGCAAGAAAGGGTGTGTGGCTTATACTCTAAATTTTATTCAAAAACAGGAAGTTTTTTTCCTATGATTATTGATTGACTAAGGTTTTCTATGTATTTTGAGACAATTTTAATAATTTATATTTTTCTATAAAAATTGTATTGAAATGGTCAAAATTCTTAGCATAGAGTTTTTACATCAGTGTGTTCCTAAAAGTTTTTAAAGAAACTATTATCATCTTTTAGATATCTGTTAATATCTTTTTCTCATTTGGCTTATTTATCTTTTCTCTATTATTTTATTAATTTTATTTACTAGAGCTTTGACTTTTTGGGCAGCAGACAGATGGGTCAGTAATATGGAAGAAATTAAGAGCTTTTTTCTTTTTTGAAGCAATGGTAGATTGTACTGTGGGTCTATCGCAAAGAGATTACACCTGTGTAATATATTAGACTAGGTAATTGGCAAGAAAGTGTCTGAAAAATGTGGAGCAATAATTAGCTACAGGAGGGTTTTTTTTTTTGTTTTTAGTTTGTTTGTTTGTTTTTTTGCAGTTTTAAGTAACGGATTGAATGTTTTAACTCTAGGGTTATTTTTTCATTCAGAAAGAACCTCAGAAATTAAAAAAAAAAAAAAAAAGAAAGAAATAAGATGTCCAGGCATCTGATAATTAAAAATTGAAGCTTGACGTGATAGTATGTAATTATTAAGAGGAAGAATATTAATTATCCTTAATCTTTTTGGCTCTTTTCACAGGCTCTGTGGTGGGTGGGAGTTGCTTGGGTGGTGTGAATAGCTCTGTCCATGAGGTTGGGCCTTGGCCACTTTAGAAGTGACCAATAAAGAAGAGAAGGGTGTGGGGAAGGGCAGATCCATCCGAGAAAAAAGCAGTGCTCAACTAATTTGGCTTAAAGAGCAGGGAAGTAGGGATATTACTGCTGTTAGCCTTTGTTGGAGGTCATTACCACTGAGTGAGAGGGGAGTCAGCAGGAATGGAAAGGTAAGGAGAGATCTAGGAGAATGATGAAGAACAATATCACCCTCCTTGGAACTCCCAGGGTCCTTTGCCCCATCCCTTAGCACTAAATTCTGCCTGAATTCCTGTTGCACAGACAAGATCAGAGACCTGGATGCACTGAGCCAGGCCTTCTGGAACAGTGCGTCTTGAGAGAAATCGCAGACTGGGGAGGAACGGCAGGAGCACGTGCCCCACTAGCCATCACACTGTGGGGTCGTGTGTAGGCATCTGTCAGCATAGATGTCAGGCTTTAGGACAGGACCCCTGTTTAAGGCTGTGGGGCTTTTAAGCTGCATATCTGAGAAGCCTTAGCCCCTCACCCTGCCCAATTAGGTCCTAGAGCTCCTTGCTTAGGACCTTGTCCACTAGCCCTGCTCCCTCACCTCAACCTTCACAACGTGGGAACAGTTTCTTTGATGGCATGAATGGGGGTCTAGGGTGCAAGGCTGTGGTTACAGCTTTCTGTGGGGACATATCAGTGGCCTGATCTGCCAGCCACCCCAGCATTCTACTAGGACTTATTACCATGAACTCTCCAAGAGGCCTTCCTCAGGAGGCAGCCTATAAGAATCAGCCACGCTAACTCTTTCCTCTCACTACCCAGCCATCCTTTTAGGTTGTGGGCTCTGTGGAGGCAGATTGATGACTGATTCATCTGCATTTCTTTTCAGTGCTCTGTAAGTGGTTTACAAGTGCAGAAGAGCAAGCCCAAGAAAGGGACAGTGAAACTTCCTGCTCCTCTTAACCATTTCTGACCATTTGTCTCTCTTTGTGGCTCTGATGAAATCTTTGGACTCTCTCCAGAAAAGTACAGGCAAACACATATACACACAAGCACACACAGAATCTTGCACATAGGTAGCCTGTCAATGGATAGACCTTGGCTAATAGCCCCTGCTATTAGAGTTCTGGTAGATTCCATTTACACCTTCTCAGTATCATCTCATCCTGTGCCATGTCCCTCACATCTGCACACCCCTGTTCAGCAGCTCTGAATCTGCGTATGCTCTAATCTTTCCATGACAGAGGTGTTGGCTGTGCTACTGATCTGGAACCCAGTTCTACTGATCTAAGATTTGTTGAAATAATGTTTTCTACTATTGCCCTGGCAGGGTTACATTGGTAGCCATGACCCTGAGTTTCTGGACAGCACAGGTTTTATTTGATGTTCAAAAGATGACCTAGAAGTAAAACTAGGCCATTCTTGACTCCACTTGAGGAGACCCCTCCTTTTCTCCCAACCACCGAAGCCAGCCCTGAAAGAAGTCTGATTGTAAAGATCCTGAAAGCCCATTGATTGAGAGTAGGCTTGCCAGCTTCATACGGGAGCCTGCCTCAGACTAATGGGCTTTCCTCATCACCATTATCCTCTGCCGTCACTCCAACACACGGTGGTTGACTTTTCCCGTTAGGTCCTCTTTCATGATTTCCTGAGTTACTCCCTTCAGCTTGTATTTGTTTAACGTTCAGAGCCATTTCCTATTTGGTAATGTTTGGGGCTTTTATGATGTGGAACATGCTCATCAGTTCTCCTTCCTTCTCTTCTCATTCAGCAGTGTTCTCTGTTCCATAGATTCTGGCTGTGACACAGTCACCGATACCGAGACTGAGGACGAGAAGGTCTGTCCCTACTCGAAGCAGCAGAATCTGCGGCCAGAGACTTCACCTGGGAACCTGATGGTGGTGCAGCCGGACCGCATTCGCTGTGGGGTAGGCGCTTCTGGGGCTGGTGGACTCATGTCAGAATGCAGGCTTTCAGGCTTTTCAGTGGATGCCTTTGTTGGAGTAAAGGGAAGGGGCTTCTCCTGTTGCATCTCAGTATAATCCCAGCCTTCCTGTGGGGTTTCTCCTATACATTAGCTCCCCTGGGAATCTCAGTACCTGGGTCTTGGGCACACCTCCCTCAGTCCTTTAAGTCAAAGAGAAACGAGCCCAGGAATGTATGTGTCATCATCAGTCTAAGACTTTTAGTTCATGGATCCAAAATCAAGGATACGTGGAAAACCAACAGACGTGAGCATTATTGGACTCTTATGTCACCTCTGGACTTAGAGGCCTGGTTCTGTTCCTGCCAGCCTGGTACTGGGAAGAAAGGGATGTGGGGCACTTAGAGAGCTTGTTTCTCCATCAGCTGTCCACTGGCATGGCCCAAACAAGTGCCTTGCAGCTTGATGGCTAAAACTTGCTGGCCAGTGTTGCTTGCAAAAGGGATAAGATTAATACCTAAGCATAATGTAACTAACATTTTCAGGGTGTGATGGCCAACTGATGGGTCACTGTCATTTGGATCCTACGTTAGTATTGATAGTTTTTCATGATCTTTTTTTCCTGATCAACAATGTATGATATTAGCTCAGAGTAGTAAAATGCTTCCCCATGGGTACAAACCCTTTGCTAAGTGTGTCACTGGGGGCTCCTAGAGACAAGAGCTGTGGCAATGGGAAGTACTAACTTTCTTGCCTTTGTGAGTGATTTTCTGTGCAGTCTGAGTCCATGAAGCATCAGACAAGGACTCCCTACACGAGGGTTGCAAACTGCTGCTTTGGGCTGGATTGAACTCATAAATATGTTTTGGACTGCACAGTATCTTACAAGTTAGGCAGGCAAATCTCTGTTTACAGATTTCTTTGCATCTGAACCTGGTAATACCAGGCCTGAGATGACTGCTGGGCTGAGCAGCCCTTACATGGGGCATGCATCTCCTGATTTGCTCCATATTCCTTCCTGCCTTCCCGACATGCCCCTATCATCTTGAGATCAGGCTAGTGGATGCCTGTGGGTGGGGGATTTGGAACTAAAGAACAATGCCCTTCGCATGTATCTCCAATTCTTCAGGCTTTTGTTTCTTCTCCCATCTGGGCTTCCACTAACCCAGGATTCTCCTTGTTGCCCAGGTCTCTTGGTCCACTGGGCTGGGTTTGGGTCCTGACTGTCAATAGGGGAGACACACTAGTTCTATCTGGCTCCCTGCACTCCCTGGGAGAAGGAGTAAGTGGGACAGGGCCAGGCCTGCAGCAGGAGTCAGGTCAACTATGAACACATTCGCATTCAGCCTCAGCAGCTCCCAGGAGCCAGGACCATGTCCCTCTCTCACCTGACGACTTTACAGCAGAATCTTAGAATGAACATTTGGGGATTGGCTATGGCCAGAAATCTCTCCTTTTCCTCTTTTTTTTTTTCAGGAAGGGGTGGTGGTGGGGGGAGTGCGGCTGTCCTTACCAGTTCAATGTCTTGAAAGGACCATTGCCCAGCACAATAAAACAAGATAATTCCATTTGGCAGTCTTGGCAAGAAATCTTAAACCAAGGTAAAATAGCTATTCAGATTGCTCAGTGCCTTGGGAAAATTAATCCTCCAGTAACTTATTTTTGTCTATCTAAGAACTGCATTAAGTTATAAAACAGGAGGGCTTCTCTGGGTGCCTCTTACACTGTAAGATGCATATGAGTCACCCAGGTGTCTTGTTAGAGTGTGCACTCTGATTCAGTAGGTCCAGGAAGGGCTTGAGCATCTGCATTTGTAATAAGCTTCCAGAGGAAGCCAATGCTGTTGTTCCCTGGACTTCACTTTGGGTAGCAAGGCTAGTCTAGAACCCTGTTTATCCAACTATCTGTGGTGAAGAGCTATTTTTTATTTTGTTTTTTAAATTTCCAATTCTACTATGGACCAGTGCTTTTATAAAATACCAAAAAAAAAAAAAACTATAAAAATGAAATAATAAGACATATAAAATATAAGCTGCATATTTTTAACTTGTTACTGTAAGGTTCAACAGATATAAGATTACTCCATCAAATTGCCATAAAGGTTTATAAAAGTTCACTGTTGGTTTTTGTAACTTGTCTTATTGGGACCTGTGGCGAACAATCACTGCCAAGCCCTGGACTGCAGACCCCACCCTGTTCTGGAAGAGCCTCCCTACATAGGGCTGGGACTAAGGGAGTAGGGACACCCTCAGGTTTAGCACCCTAATAGGGGACCCAGAAGGGAGAGAGGATGATGACTGGTCTCCTGTTCCAGGTAGAAACCACTGTCTACGTCATTGTGAGATGTAAGTTGGATGAGAGAGTGACGACGGAAGCAGAATTTTCTCCTGAGGATTCTCCCTCAGTAAGGGTGGAAGCCAAGCTGGAGAATGAGTATACCGTTTCCATGAAGGCTCCCAGTAAGTAGCCCCATTTACCTCAGGAAGTTAGGCATCATGTTAAGGAAGAGATCCCCTCTTGCTTTCTTTTACTTGTCCTGTCTTTATTTAGCAGCTGAGCCAAGTGACAGCCAAAATTTGGATTTGATTGTCATGTTCTATTTAAAGGAAAAGGAAGTGACAGAAACATAATGTGTGATGGGGGGGCGGGGGAAATGACTATATAAAAATTGTTATCATTATAAAGTTAATATATTAAAATTCTTTGAATTTAGAGGAAAGTAAGGAAAAAAACATCAGAATACCATTCAGTCTTTTTGGCCTTTGTTCACAATGTTTAGAAACATAGTTGTTTCGATAGTATCTATTATCTGATATTCTGTTTTTCTTTATGTAATCTTATATTCTCTCCCCACCTCTTTAACCCTCATGCTATTACAAGGACTTTGTAACTTTTCCTTTTATAACACATTTTTTATATTACAAAAGTAATGTGTGCTCAGTACAAAAACCTGAAGAATACAGTAACTATAAAGGGAAAGTACATAGAAAATTACCCATATGCCCACCCCAAGGAAATCACTGGTTTTCATATTTTTTCCGCATCTGTATACATGACTGCATACTGTCTCATAGCCCACTTATGAATATTTTTCCATGTTAATAAATATTCTTTTACAACATGATGCTTAATGGTTATAAGGTAACTCCATTGCCTAGATGTACCATAATTTATAATAAAACCACTTCCTTGTATTAGACTTGCATCTTATAACCATAATTTTTAAAGCTGCATAATACTCAGCTGAAAAGAAGTGTCATCATTTAATTTTTTAATTTCCTCATTGTTGCACATTTATGTCATTTCTGATTTCTCCTTATTGTTTTAAATTATGATATATTGAGCATCATTATGCTAGCAGGTTTTTTTTTTTTTACCTTTTATATTTAGAATTATTTCCTTAAAATGGAATCCCTGAAACAATGGGCATTTTGAAGGATCCTGGAAAATAGCGTTTAATTGCTTTCTGAAATCTCACTACCATCAAGTTTATTTGCTGTGCCATCACCAACACTAGTTGTTATCATTTTAAATATATTTTTTGCTAATGTGATATGCTTTTAAAAAGTAGCCCATTGTTTTACTTTGTATTTCTTTGATTACTAAGTGAGGTTGAATATTTTCCCATGTTCTCTGCTTGTTGCATTTCCTCTTTTGTGAATCGAATCTTTGTGGTTGGTGTATTTTTAATTTTTCTTTTCCCCTCAAAACCCCTTCCTGTGGTGCAGAAGAGAGAGAGCATGCAGGAAGAGCTTATAGTAATGACAACAGAGGAGTGAATCAGTTCTACTGGCCCAATGTGGCAGATGTACAGAGTTCCACCTGCCAAGATCTCTCTTACCTTCTGGAAACCAGTGGCCTTTGTATAAAGTGCTTTAAATTAAACTCTTCTTCCTGTTTATTGTGGTACTGGGCCTATAGTAGTGAACAAAATAGGTGAAAATCATTCAAAAATTAAATTCCAGACCCAGTGAGGATGATTCCTCTCACTCAGAGTCCTGTCATGTGCTAGTCTGCTCATCTTCTTCTTCTGCCCTTGTCCTCACTTCCCTATCCCCAGCTCACCTCCAAGATCTTCTTTCCAGCCCCCAATTAATTTGTTCGCTATGAAGCTAAATCCATGAACCCTTTTCCCTGGACCCTTATTCATTCTAGGCACTTTTATGGTATCTTTTTTCCTGTTCAGACCTTTCATCTGGGCATGTTTCTCTGAAGATATATTCCGGGGATTTAGTGGTGTGTGAAACCGTTATCAGCTATTACACTGACATGGAAGAAATTGGGAATTTGTTGTCCAATGCTGCGAATCCTGTGGAGTTCATGTGTCAGGTAAGGTTGTTGAGAGGAAACCTGAGTTTTCTGGGTATGTAGTTTCTGTTCGTGGTCCATCAGCCTTGAGTCTGCTGCATGGGAGATAGCTGGATTTAAAATATCACCATCTTCACTTTTGTTTTTAGGCTTTTAAAATTATACCCTACAACACAGAGACCCTTGACAAACTGCTTACTGAGTCCCTGAAGAACAACATCCCCGCCAGTGGACTGCACCTCTTTGGAATCAATCAGCTGGAAGAGGAAGATATGATGACAAGTAAGTCAACATTCAAACCTCAGGAAACCAACAGAGCAGGTTGATTCCAGTTTGCCGGTTCAGCATCCAGTCAACCCCTGCTCATACTTTCTGCTGGTTCCTGCCCTACAGCACGTCCTTTGAGAAGGATTCATTTTTCACTGGCTAGCCAGAGATTCTTCTAAATTGTAAATCTGAATACCTTACACCCTTACTGAAAACCCTTTATGGTTCCCCCTTGCCTTCTAAAGTCCAAACCCCTTAACCTGCTGGCAAGTCCTTCCCAATGGCTCCTGCTGCATTTCTACTCTCATCTCTCTCCACTCTCCCTTGGCTTCTGTGCTCTGCTCTATGGAAGGTATGAACTTCTTTCATTCACTGAAAATTCCACCCTGCCTCTTGCCACCTTGACTCATGGGAACACAGTTCTTCCTGCCCTTCTTGGTTGCCATTTACTTGGCTAACTTCTTTTCACCTCCCTGCAGCAGCTTAGTTTGCAGTTTCTCAGGAAGACCTTCTCAAACCTTCAGTAGGTTCCAGCTACATGCTGCAAACTCCCCTAGCACGATAGGTGTTTCAGTGCTCCTCAGCCAGCTACGTCTGTCTTCTTTGCTAGGCTGTCAGCTCAATGACATCTGGGTCTGTGCCTGGGTGGTTCATCATAGGCTCAAAATAAATCCTTGTTTGATGAGGGAGGAGCAGTCTTGTGTGCATATGTGACATGCTGGGAGCTAGGAGAACCACTTGCATGGGGATAGTGTCTGGAACGCTGGACAGGATGCCTCTTCTTGTGTTTCTGTGGACACCGCTCTTCCCTCATGCCATGGTTGCACTACACAAGGGGACCCATGTCTTATTACCCTCTGTCTGCATACCATCCTTCCATAGCCTAAGAAAACCATAAGATGAGGTTATGTCACCTTCACATCCTTCCCCTGGGGGCATTCTCTTGTTGCCTCTCCCCATTTTTCCACTGTGGATATTCTTGCATCATTTCAGCAGGTGTTAAGATTCCCTATTCTTAAACTTGGGGCTCAGGAGAGAGTATGTGGGATCCTGGGGACATTTTCAGACCTCTCATTCCAAGCATAATATGCTGGTGGATATGAAGCTGGAATTGTTTTATTTAAATATGTAGATATGGATATAGATTATATATAGATATATCTATATATAGATATAGATATATGTATTTATATCTATATCTATATGTTTTTCTATATGTATGTGTGTGTGTGTGTGTGTGTGTGTGTGTGTGTGTGTGTCACTGTTGGGTTTAGAAATCAACTTTTATGAAAACAAGATAAAAAATATGCCCCCCGACTTCACAATAAACTTTTTAATTTTCTTGGTCAAGTTTAACTTGCTATATTCAGGTATTAATAGGTGGAGGGGTTCATGGGGATTCAGTGACTCTCAGGAGTACTTTATTTCCCATGAATCAGAGGTTAATAAACATCTTGGGGTTCACATACATTAATACAAACATTCAAAACCTGTTCTAAACAAGAACCTTATTGAATACCATCATATTAATCTTCTCAGATCCCTTTGAGATAGTCTGCAAATATTTTCTATTTCAAAACTAAGGCCCAGGGAAAGGCTAAGTAACATAGTCAGGATTACTTGACATACTTTATGAATAAGAGCTAAGAAGATGGACTTCTTTCTTTCAGTTGGCATAAAACAATCGCTTTAAAACACCCTGGAATTTGCAGAGAAGATCAAAACATGATTATGTTGTACTTTGTGACTGTTATTTAAACCTTTAAAAAATCAGCACATTTTGAATTAGTATTATTTCTCAGGATTTCTGGTCCTTTTAGAGGAAGAAGGTAGGATTTTAATTATTAGGTTTGCTAATTAATTAACATATCATTTCTTCTGTCATCTGAGGGCATAATCTTCAGTGAAGCCCTGAAGGAAACTGTCAGATGTTGGGTCAGTCCACCAAAAGGTAGTGATTGAGTGCCTGCTGGATGTCATGCTAGGCTTGCCAGCTTCGTCTCCCAGAACAAGAGTGCCCCTTCCTTCATATTTATCTGTCCATTAACTTTTTCTTGACAAAATTTTTCAGATCAGAGGGATGAAGAGCTGCCCACCTTGTTGCATTTTGCTGCAAAGTATGGACTGAAGAACCTCACTGCCTTGTTGCTCACCTGCCCAGGGGCCCTACAAGCATACAGTGTGGCCAACAAGCACGGCCACTACCCCAACACCATCGCTGAGAAACATGGCTTTAGGGACCTGCGACAGTTCATCGACGAGTATGTGGTAAGGTCAAGCTGGGAGAGGCCCCAGAATTGAAAATGCACTATGTGGTTCTTGAGCTGCCTTTTCACCAAAGACTTAGTCGAATTTCATCTCTAGCATGTCCTCACATGCCTCTTCTGGCAGGGCCAGTATGTGTGGGCTTAAGAAATAAACCCTGAGTCACATGGACCTAGGTCCAAGTTCCCATACCAACATCTGTCAGTTGTGTGACTTTGGGCAAATCATGTGTCCTTTCTCTGTTTCCTAATATGCAGAAGGAGGATAGCAATACCTCAACCCATAGGGTTCTTTTGAGGATAAAAGGAAATTATGTAGGTAAAGAACTGAGGTCCACCTTCAAAGATTTTACAGAGACATTTATAAAATGAATCTGCTGAAGGTTTGAGGCTTATTCCTCTTCTTCAGTCAACCCCTTCCCACTCCTCCCCCATTGACTTCCAAAGCACCTTGTCGGGATGCCCACAGCTGCCTCACCCATCATCAGACCCAGGTGATCTGTTAGGATTGTTTTTTCCTTAGTAGAGACTGCTCTAAAGCTTTCCACCTGAGGTTTCAGGGTGCCCACTGTGAGGCCTCACCTTCTGCGGACAGCTTCTTTCTGAGCCTCTGCCTATCTTAGGGTAGATGTACCCAGTTTATCTGCTTCTCTGGTCTTGGACCCCCAGATCCTCCTTGACCATTGACTTCCGGGTCCTTTTAGTGTAATCTCATCCCATGCCTAGGCTTTGGAATTGACTCAGTATTACTTCCATTGTCTTGAGGGCAGCTGCCTTTCCTGATTCTACCCTTTTCTTGTTTTCCTCCATCTTTACGATTCACAGCAGTAAAGTGGGAATAACTTGGCCTCTTGTATGGGACTGTGACCTCAAAAGGAGCAATCAGCACAATCCACTGTTGCTCTCTACCTCCAGACAGGAGTGAACCTGATACCGGCTCACTCCCATCTGGAGGTAGAGACTGTCAACAAGGCAGCGACTCACTGAGACATGTAGAGGGAGGGTCTTCCCAAAGTTTGGGGGTGATTAAGTGCATTGAATGAATAAAATAGCCTGAGTCCCTGCTTCGGACATAATTTATACCAATGAGGCTAAAAGGTGCTCATGGTCTGGGAATATTTACTCAGCTTTACTTTGAAGTCACAAACGTATAAAAGGCAGTGTTTTATTTCCATGCCATTAGCATTTATTAAGGACAAGACTATATTCATAGAAATATCTGCTATTTATTGGTTTTATTTGGTAAATGCATGATCTCATTTAATCCTCACCACAATGCTTTGAAGTAAATAGTAGTATTATCTCCCTTTAACCAACGAGGAAAAGGGGTTAGAAAGGCAGAGTAACTGTGTAGGGTCACACACTGGTAGGGGTAGAGCTACGCTTTGAACCTAGTTTGATGCCAAAGCTGGAGTTTGTGATCCTACATACTCTATGTGACAGAGAGGTTTAAAGATGCACTTTCAGCTTTCATTGAAGTTAATCTGGTTCATATTTCTCATATCATCTTTGTTCTCCAACTGTAATCACCTTCAACCAGTGCATCTTTGCACTGCTACCAAAATGTTGTCCCTACATGTTGTTTATGACCTCTAAGAACTGCCGCATTTCCTCTTCCCATCATGTCAATACTAAAGGCCAGACCTGGAGTCACCAACACTTCACAGCTGCCACCTGGTGCATTCCTTGAGTCTTATCAGGAAACCAACACAGAGTCCATGGCGGATTAGCTCTCTTGGGGTAGCAGTGATGAAAATGAGTATTTTTGTGGGTTGATGCTGAAATAAGGATTGTGAAACACCAAAGTTTCTTACCAGGAAAAGTTGTGCAGAGGTTTCAGAGAAGCCAGTTCTCTGGCTTCCCAACCACCTGGAGGCAGAATGACAGAGGGCAGCTGGCCTGACTTGAGGGCACTTCACCTCAGACTGGCTCTTGGGCACACAGGGAATCAAACCAAGGGGCACCTGGAGACATGTACCGTCAGGCATTTTGGAGCAGCCTGCTGGAAGGAACAGAGATGAGGGAATCAGGTTCCTGAGGGACCTCTGACTACACACATGTGCAGGAACACCTTAGCTACAGCCCTGTTTGTCCCATTTGAAATTTCATGTGGCTAGTCAGTAAGGGTTATACCTTTGTGGGTCATTTGTTCCCTTTTGAGGAACCACTAGGGTGTAGTGGAAAGGCCAGAACCCAGGATTGCAGGCCCTTGTGTAAGGCGCAAGATTTTTTGAGCTTTGGTTTTCTCGTCTATAAACTAGAGAATATTATATTTTTCTTAAGCAGTGGTGGCTGTGATGACATATAATGTATAGGCAAATACGAGCATCACGCCTGACACATAATAGGTGCTCATCAGAAAGTTGTAAATTTGTATCCTCTGGTCAATGGACATTTAACGAGTATCTCCTGCATGCATGACTCTGTGCTTAGTTTTGGGGGAAGAAACAAAGGTTGAAACAAAAAAAGTCTTGGAGCTAGGCCTCAAGGAGCTTTAAATCTGGTGGAAAATACAGACATACACACACAGTTGCAACCCTGACTCATGTGAAGCTTTACCTTGACTGCCACAAGCCTATCCAGGGGCCGAACTCTATCCAGAAAGCCAGGGAGTCTCAGTGGGCCTGTGGGTCTTGTTTTCTCTTTCAGGAAACTGTGGACATGCTGAAGAGCCACATTAAAGAGGAACTGATGCAGGGGGAGGAGGCTGACGCTGTGTATGAGTCCATGGCTCACCTTTCCACAGACCTGCTCATGAAATGCTCCCTCAACCCTGGTTGCGATGAAGAGCTGTATGAGTCCATGGCTGCCTTCGTCCCAACTGCCACTGAAGACCTCTGTAAGTAACACAGCCCAGTTCTGCTTCCACCTCTTTGCTGACAGCTTTCCTCATTCTGCTGTATGGGGTGGGGGTTGGTAGGGGAAGTCCCTGCTTACCCCCACCTTACCCCAGAGAGATGAAGATCCTGTTTTGTGCAAAGTTAGGTCTGTCATCATGTGCTGTGACAAGCAGAATTCTTCTCCAAACTTCCCCTGCTATGACTGCTGTGTGACTGGAAAGTCTATGCAAGGGCCTGGAAGTCAGAGCTGGTGAAGGCATTGCCTTGTGATCTGAGAAGCTAAATCAGTGGTTTTCAACTCTATCAGTCCCAACAGGCCCTTTTGACAGCAGTTTGCAATGCCCTCTTTACTACCCTGACATGAGATTCATATACCTACATACGAAAGTCTTAGAAATCAAACATACACCCTAATTGAAGTATGAAAGAGAACTATAAATATAAAAGAGAACTAATATAAAAGAAAAGAGAGGAAATTCTCAGGTAGGCCTGCACACGAGAACATAATGAAGTAGTCAGATGCAGGTACCTGCACTCAGAATCACTGTCAATGTCATGGCCGCAAATGCTGAGTGACACATGTCTATTGTATTGGGAACTCAGATACCACCAGCAACATAGACATCAGTGCCTGAATTTTCCTAAATGGTGAACTACTCTTCACACTCTCCTCTCCATTTTCATAGTAATTGAACTCCTGGAAAATTCAGTATATATTAAAACCATGAAAAAATGCAAAGTTACATTTATATATGAAGTAGTTTAGTTTTTAGGCTCAGAAAATTGTAAGCAGATTTTTTATAATAACTGGATATTATTGGATTAATATATAATAAACATTTCTAAAATATCACATCTCTAGAATATGATTTTTCTTGTAAATTGCTTAACAAATTTTGCCCATTTTTGGTTATATTATTTTTTCCCAATAGCAAAAGTAATTCATTCTTACAAAATCTTGAAACAAAATAGGGATATATAACTGAGTAATTAAAAGTATACATGACTTTACCTACCGAACCAATAAAACACTCATAATAGTTTGGTGGGTATATTTATTTGTCTATATTTTTCTTTATACCTTCTGATATTAAATAAAGAAACATACACACATACCTATACATATCAGCAAGTAGCTGATAAATGCTCCAGAAATGCTTACTGGATACATGGATGTGCAAGGGCAGGGGCGCCAGAGGCTGTTATGTGAGCTAATGTCTGGGCTGCAAGAAGAGGAAGCGGGGCTGCAGCTGTCTGATGTTTTCCTAAAAGAAACCAGGACTAACATTTGTGGTGTTAGGTGGAAATTTATTGCACAGAATAAAGATTATGGTCCTAGAGACAAAGAGACCTGGGTTCAAATCTGAGGGCTATCATTTACTAGCTGTGAGACTTTGGGGAAGGTGCGTAACCTCTGTGCCTCAGATTCCTCATTTATAAAGTACAGGTTAATAAAAACCTCCTTGTACAGTTGCTTTAAGGAGTTAGTGAGAGAGATTTGGACAGTGGCGATGACACCTCTCCTCACTTCCCCACCAGGTCACAGCTCCCTAGGAAAGAGCTTCCAATAGTGCTTCCAATTACTGCTGGAAGAAAGCTTCTGCTGCCCTTCCCCTCTTCTCCCCCCTCCCTCAGAGGAGCAGCCAATCTGCCTGGCAGGCATCTAACAACCACTGGACCATACCTTCTAGACATGGTTTGGTTTGTATTTCTGTCTCTGTGGTTTAATCCTGAGAATGACCACTCTCTCTCTAGTCCGGAAGGAGCAGCAACTCGTACCTGAAGAGGACCATTCATATTACTACCAATGACACTCTAGGGGAGAAGGCAGTTTAGTTCATTAATGAGGAGGACAAACCAATAAGTCTAAGATTCATATTTCCAACACGACCCAGACGTTAATAATTCAGAACATCTGCCAGTTGTTTCAAGTCAACAGATAATATAATTTTTAATCTCTCAGGTAGTTATCTCGTCTGATCATCCTTGGGCTTGATAGGTAGAATTATCTCCATTTTACCGGGGAGAATACTGAGGCTCTGTGTTTTAGTAACTTACTTAAATCCCATCAAGGGAGAACTGGGTCAGGAATGTGGGTCTGCAGATTCTCAAGGGACAAGTCTCTCTGCTCCCCTACTGGGATAAAGGACTCCTCTGGCCTGCCCTTCTTCTGGAGTCTGCATTGCCACCTTTGTTAGCATTCAACTTTAGGGGCTGAAAATAAACATATTAAGGAATATAGTGTTCAGCCAGTCATTCATTCACTAGCTCTCAGGACAAACATTATGGAGTGCAGGTTTTAGGCCGGCTCCTTACCACTGCTTTGAAGGTCACCTAACCATGTTGGGACACATCTGCCTCTTTTTGACTTGAGTTTTGGAAAAGTGAGAGTAATGGGGCCCCCTTTCCCAAAGGGAATCTAACACAACCACCGAGTAGGAACGTTATCGGGGAAACTGTGTTGAATGAAGGGGAGCTGGGGAGCAGTGTTGGGTTCTGACCCTAAGATTTTATGATTTCATTCTGATCTTTCCTTCCCCCATACAAGTGTGGGTGCGCGTGTGCACACACACACACACCCTTACACTCATGGTCTTTAGTTTAGATATGCTGCCACCAGGTGGTAACTACATGTCTTTGTTATCAGACCTTCCACTCTGCTCCTAATTCTCTTGAGAATGTTTTGTTCAAGATCCCAGATTTAAACCATCACCATCCTTACCTTACTGTATACGAAATGAATGTCTTTATTAAGGTCAGCTTATGCAAACACTAAATAAAAATCAAGGCACATCCCTCTTCGGGTGTTTTCACTATCTCCTGATATTTTTCTCATTTAGTTCTTTTATCCCTGACCTTGTGTTCAGAGAATGATACAGTGGTCCTGGTGATCCTTTGACTTCGGTAATACATTTTGTGTAGAAAGCCTCACTCAGTGACTGGTTACTTCCCTGAGGCTCGGAACCGAGGCTTCGGGAGCCATTTCTGGGAAGCCCTTGTCCAGCTGTTTCCAAGGTAATCCGCTTGTGGATTTAGCTTTGCTTAAGTATCTCAGAGGCTTGTCTTTCTTCCATAGGAGAAAGGAGCAAAAGTAGAAAGGTGTAATATCTTGCTGTTAGAAACTGTAAACTCACAGGGATCAGTTTAATCTATCTCAGAGTCTGCTCTGCTTTATATGACTCCTGCCTTGAACTTTTCTTTTGTGCCTCTGCTCCCTCCGCCTGGTTCTGCGGCTCAAGTTTGTGTATGGCAGAGAGCTGACTTAGCCCTTAGCAACCTCCTTGGAAACTGGCATCTTTGTAACAGACCATCTTCAGCGATGTTTTCTTTACCTGAGCTCTCTGATTACAGCCCCTCTGAGAGCTGAGTGCCCTCTGAGCTGGGGACGCAGTTAGGCAGTAAGGGGCCTTATAGCCCGGCCATGTCAGGTCTGAGCCCAGTTGAAGGAGCATTTGTAAGCAAATTGTTAAGTTACTGATTTTCTTCTGGAACATTCTGCCTTCTCTGTCTGTACCCTTTTATCTCAATTTTCCTGCCTCTGGCTGCTGAGGCTCTGCCATCCTGCTGCTTGTTACCTTGGGAAGACTCTGGCTAGTAGAGCCAAGAAATGCTCTAGAGGCAGTGGGGCTGGGTACAAGACACGAGGTCTTACCAGGAAGGATCTTGTTCTCAGGCAGGGATGAAATTGACCCAGGGGGATACAGGTAGGCACTGTCTGATTCCTATTGCTTTTTACTCCATCGGATGTACAAGAACTATGTCGGGGACATAGGCTCTTTGAGAAAGCATTTTAGATTGATGGTTTTAAAGTTAATAAGAAAATCTCCACCACCAGCAGTGACCTTCCTCCCCCCTGCACTTTTCTCAGGCAATGCACGCAAATCACTGTGCCCTCTGCCTATGTACACACTTCTTTGGTTACTCGCTCTTACCTCAGAAAGCATGTTTCATCCATAGTGCTGTACACAATAGGTGCTCAACTGTTTCCTGAACTTGAGAGCACCAGAAAATAAGAAGTAATCCTACATTTTGTGGTGTGGAATAGTTTGTTGACGTTCCAGTGCAAAGACTTCACTTTCTTGGTAGGTGGTAGTGAGATGTCTATTAAATGTCCCCAAGTGTGGGACATCTCAGGGTGGTACTAGCTCCTTGGCTGTTCCAAGCTGCCTTTTCTATCATGTCTCCATACATTTGCTTGTGCTGTGCCTGTGACCTGAACGGCCCCTCTCTTTTCTCAGCTTGGGAAATGCCCAGATTCTTTCACGGAACCCAAACACCTCCACGCCACTTGTTCATTTGTACATGTCTCATCCATTCGTTCATTCACACGTTCATTCATTCAACAATATTTATTGGACCCCTTGTGTGTTTAAGTCACTGTGTTGGGTGACAAGGAGTCAGTAAACAAGCCAGCATGATCCCTGGCTCCTTCTAGAAGAGAGCTGGATATTAAACAAAAATACTAACTAAATAAATATATTCAAACCATGACAGTGCCATGGAGGAAAAGGACACGGTGCCCTTACAGGACAGCTAGGGGAGAGTGGGGAGGCATTTGACTTAGCAAATCGTGGTACCCCCAGCATCCCACTATGAACTCATCCTACAGACTGATTCCTGCACAGCAGAGGGTCCATGTACTTGCCAGGAATACTGTATTGAGACATTTATTGTCTGCATAAGAAAACCACAAAATTTAACTTGTTGCTTCCCTAACCCTTTCATTCTTAGCCCCTTCTTTTTCTTTGCCAATCAATCAGTCCTTCATCCCTCTTATTTCAAACTGCCATTCTCATCTCTCTGTCTCTGTCTCTGTTTCTCTATTTCTCTCTCCCTTTCTGTTTCTCCCCTACCCCAATTCCCCATACCCACCCACCCACACCCCTTTCTCTCTCTCTCTGCATATGTGTAACTCTCTTTCCCTGTGTGTGTGTGTGTGTGTGTGTGTCTCTCTCTCTCTCTCTCTCTCTCTCTCTCTCTCTCTCTCTCTCTCTCCCCTTCCTACCACTCTCCATTAGGGTATGAGAAGGTTGGACTTTTTCATTGACACGGTCAATTGAAGTACCCATTCCACCTGAGTGCAAGTGGAACCAGCCAGGTTTCAGGTTATTGTCAAAGGTGTGATCATGCTGCTCCTGGCTCTGAGCCTTTTTTTTGGCCACAAAAATGCTTGCTGGAAAAAAAAAATTCTTTTGGCCTGCTTTTGGAGTTTGAAAGCCTTACCAGAATAGTCTCTCAATGTCTGACATTTTACTGTATTATGTACTTAGATTAGGTTTGATATTAAATTAACAACACATAATCTGGATGGAGTTTCCACTGCAGCTAAGTGATCTAGATTTTTGTCCCATGAGGAGTATCATATGGGCTTCTTCGTAAATTCATTATTGCTCTTGACTTATTCCCTAATTAAGTGCCTGCCTGGGTTCTCTCTCATCTGTTCAAACTTCTTTCTTCCCAGGAAGGGGTTCTTTCTGGTTGACTCCTTAAATGGAGTACAGTGTAACTCTGCAGCCGCCTCTTCCCAGTAGAGACTGTGGCTCCAGAGTCTTCTTGTATTTTTTCTCTCTGCTGAAATGAAAGAACTTTGCACTTTCTCCTTAGACCAGCAAGTTTCAGTGCATTTCAGTTTATTTTTAACTGACACATGGTGAAGGTTAAGTGATTGGAATCTGAGCATCCAGGAACACGGGGGTTTATCATTCTGCTTTCCTTTATAAAATGTCCTTATGCCTTCACCTCCAGAATTTTCTGTATATTTCTGTCACTCCTGTGTGACTCATACAACAACATGCCTGGATTGCATGAATACATGGGGCTATCAAATTTAGAGTTTGAGAAGGTCTTATCACTCATTAATTCCAAACAATTAGTAACATTTTCTTTTCCTTATTATTACAAAAGTAGTATCTGCTACTGTTAGGACTTACTGCCTAATATTTCTTGTGCCAATCTTACTTAGCTAGTATTGAGTGGCTCGGCATTGTGTTGAGAAGGATTCCAAGGACAGAAAGAATGCTTTGATTGATTAATGATGTTTGCCTTGAGTACAGAATAGGGACATGGAAGCCAATGTATGTATTTGTGTATCTGGTTTAATTCCAAGATGTTAATGTTCAATTCAATATGAAAAGAAACATTTTATTTAAAATGGAAATGGAAATAAAATCATTTTTAGGTAACTTCGTTTATGGCAGTATGCATTCAGAGACTCAGTGGAGTCCAGTACCCACATCATGCTAGGGCTGCTGAGTTCATGTGTGGACACAATGGACTTGCTTATATGTGCCCTAATCCCTATGCTCTGCTCCCCTCACCAGGCCAGTATGGGAGGGAAATTCATGGCCAGCCGACTGTGCTGATATTTGGTCTCATCTCTGGTAGACAGAAAGATACTATCGCTGAATCTGTAAATATGCTAGATATCATGGCAAAGGGGAATTCAAGTTGCAGATGGAATTAAGGCTGCTAATCATAAAATAAGGGGAACATCCTGGATGATTGGGGTGGGCTCATTGTAATCACAAGAGTCCTTCAAAGCAGAAGAAGGAATCAGAAGGTAGATCAGAGATGGCACTATGAGGAAGGAAGCTTTCTGCTCAACATTGCTGGCTTTGAAGATGGAGGAAGAAGGCCTAGTACCACAGAAGGAAAGTGGCCTCTGGAAGCTGGAAAGGACAAGAAGACGGATCCTCCTCTAGCACTCCCAGAAAGGAATGTAGTCCTGCCAAAACCTTTATTTTAGCCCAGTGAGATCCATTTAGACTTAACTATGAAACTGTAAGATAATGAATTTATATTGTCTTAAGCCACAAAATTTGTGATATTTTGTTAAACAGCACCAGAAAACAAGTACACTATCTAGGTTACCTCAGTATAATGATAATGATAACCATTAGTGCCTGACACTGATGCTAAGCGTTTTATAAGCACTGCCTCAGTTGGCTCATATAGTCTTCCTATGAGGTAGGTACTGTGATTTTTCCCCACTTTATAGATGGAGATTTAGAAGCTCAGTGATGTGGAGCTAGTAATAACAGTCAGAGCCAGTGCTCGAACCCAGGTCTCTAGGATACCAAAGTCCATGCCTCATTCACAACCCTTAGGCCCTTTCCTTGGCCACAGGACTCAAAAGGAATAGATATGCTCATTTGCATTTGAAAGAATGTGCTTAATTTTAAAATATATAATTGTGGTGTTATTTAAAACAGCAAAAATAATAATTGGAAGCAGGAAAAACAAAATAGATAAATTGTGTTTAATTTAAACAATGGAACATTATGTAATAGTTGAAAAGAATGCATTGGAGCCACTTCCATCAACATAATACCATTTCAAAGACATATCGTACCATTTCAAAAACATAACAAGAACTCTATTTTCAAGTCACCCATGTAATTAGCTATTTATAAGGAGGAAGCACATTGACTTTTAGCTTTCACTGTTCAGCATAAACCCATGGAGACCAAAACTGAGTGTGAAAATTATTCAATTATCACAGCGAAGTCTACTCAATCCTGAATAACCAACAGTGCCTTATTACTTTATGACTCTGAAATATGTGTTTTGGGAGCAAAATTTCAGCCTTGTATTAAAAGTAGAGCTTTGATATTATCAAGAGGTTGTACTCACTAAGTCATATCACACAATTACTGGGGGCTTATTTGCTTAGGCAAAATATGTAGTTTGAAGCAGAATAGTATGCTTTGAGAAAAATGGTTTGAATTTAATTGTTATACACAGATATACTGTTTCCTTACTACTTTGATCTTAGGGAACCAGTTAAATACAATGTGATGCATTTGTATGAGGAATTTTATGCAACTCTTTATGCCACATTTCCCAGGAATACAAATTCACCAGATGGTATACTTTTCAACTTCAAACTACATTCGAGTGCTATGGTCCAGGAAGGGGCCTGAGGGTTGTGAATGTTGCTCTCCATTATACTTCACACTTACCAGGTATCCTTATTGAGTAGATAGTTAGATGAATGGATGCATAGATGCATGCATGCACGCACGATGGATAGATGGATTAATGAATTCTTGAATCTTTTGGTTCAGTATCTCTTGATTTGTCAAACTTTGTATATCCATCTGTAAAATCTCCTCGCCTGTTTGGATGAACAATTTATAACCTTTTAGTCTCCTTTTCATTCTAGATGTTGAAATGCTTCAGGCCAGTACATCTAACCCAATCCCTGGAGATGCTTTTTCTAGGACCACTAAGGACTCTATGATCCGCAAGTTTTTGGAAGGTAAGTTGAAGCTGTGAGCAGGGAAGCAAAAAGAAGGAAAGGGAAACAAATGTAAGACATTACCTGGTTCCACATGAAGGTTGTTCCACTGAAAGAGTGAGCTTCTACGTACATGGAGTATGGTGTGATTGAAGATACTCTGTCGCCATGAGCACACCCCCTCCCGCTCCCATCAGCTTGTTACAGGGAGGCCTGAAGTTCCCACCACTGCAGCTGCTCATTTGGATAAACAGGTTGCCTTCAGCAAGACCTCTTTTTAAATACACATGTTTATTTTTATTTAACCAAAATTTATTGAGTATCTACTATGACCAAAGCATTATTCTGGATGTTAGGCTGGGGGACACAAAGAAAAATAAGATAAAATCAATGCCCTCAAGAGATTTTACTTTCTGGTAAAGAAGGAGAATATAGGGGAATGTATACAACTATTATTAAGTTGAGGCTGTATTGATTGCATAGTGGCTAAGATTATGGGCTCTGATCTGTAATCAGTTCCTCCTCCTTTAGTTAGCTGGAAAATCTTGAGCAAGTTGTCCAACTCCTCTGGATCTCGGTTTCCTCAGTTGTAAAATGAGATTAATGTTGTGAGAATTAAATGAGTTATTGTATATAGGCTTCAAAGCAGAGCCAGGCATAGAACAGCAGTAAAAGTTTGTTATGGTTATTCTTCCTCTTATTATTGTTATTGAAGGTTTCAAAGGTGGAAGGTATTAAATTGTATGGGTAATTCCTTAACTCTGTCAAATCATATATAGTTTATGATAGGGTCTGTTCATTAAATAGGTATAGAAAGGAGGGTGCCAAGAGGATAAGACTCA